>JARBWK010000012.1:96118876-96435687 GCA_030556195.1 Anolis apletophallus
TAGTAGTCTTTCACCAGATGGAGGTATGAGAAAGGACAAATTAGCTTCTCTGTACTTAAGTATTTATGGAAACTGCACCTATTGACTGGCTTAAAAAACAACTATACCCAAGTCAGTTAGGGTTGCTGGACTGGAAACTGGATATAACTCCTGTACCTTTGAAAGGGAATTTCACCAAAGGTTGCTTATCACGCATCCAGATAACAAACAAAATCTGCTGAAAATCTTTTACACAATCATTAAAGGTACAGGAGCCAACTGCAGTTATTACTCTGGCAAATCTAGAGTTGGCAATTGAGAAAATGTGGGGCAGGCAGTTTTAAAATTTATTTATTTTTATTTACTTTATTCATATTCTGCTCTTCTCACCCCGAAGGGGACTCAATAGTTCCATTTTTTTCTGGAAAAAAGGAAGAGAAAAAAACAGTATTTTTAATTGCAGGTGTGTTTACTAGGCATGAGAAAAAAAGTTATGAAAATGAATCGTTTAAGAAGAAATTCGTAAGAAATGCTACTTTCGAGCTTTTCCGCACCTGGAACGCCAACCAGGAAGTGGACTTAATTTTTCGAACTTCGGGGCCAGGATTTTCTTAAGTATCGTTATTAGGTCGTAAGGGGGCATAAGGGGGGGCACCCTCCTTCTCTCTCACCACCCTCCCTTGCCAATATTATGGCAAGGCAAGCCCTAAACTCGCTCCTTCGCTCGGCTGGAAGGAAGCCTGGAAAAAAATGTAAACAGAGAGGATTACTCAGAAGTAAATCTGCAAAGGAGGGCACTTTGGATGAAGGGCCCTCCTTTGTGGATTTACTTCTGAGTACTCCTCTCTGTTTACATTTTTTCCAGGCTTTCCTGCCTCTCCTGCCTGCCAGCCAGGATCTAAGGCATCAAAGACTATTGGGGGTGAGAAACCAACCTAATGTATAATACAATGAATGCTACTGTAAGTGCCACTGCCTAATATTATTAGTAATCAAACTGGTCATACCTACATTCCATGCACATGCAATAATACAGCAGTAATAACAATGGGTATAAGAAGAGGTAAAATTCAAACCGAAGTATTCTGACTGGTCTCTCCTCATGCGGTGCAAGCGGGGCTCGGGAAATTAGCCGGGAAAAGCCAGCGTTTTCTGCTTGGGAGCACACACATACATATTCTTGGGAGGGGGTTGCTGCAGAATCTTCTCTATGAGGCCGGGATTCTGCAGCAAATCCCCTCCCAGAAATATGTATGTGTGCACCCAAGCAGAAAACGCTGTCTCTTTCGGGCTAATTTCCCGGGCTCACAGAGAAGAGCCTGTTTGCACCGTATGAGGCAGGGACCAGTCAGAATACTTCTGGTTTGAATTTTTACTCTTCTTATACCCATTGTTATTACTGCTGTATTATTGCATGTGCATAGAATGTAGGTATATATTCAGCCTGGGCAAACTTGGACCCTCGCTCCTCGGGATCGGGGTGAGAGAGGCAGCGAGGAGCCAGGGGGCTCCTCCTCCTTTACCTTTGCTGCTTCCAAGAATAGAATACCCCCTCCCTCCCTCCTTCCCTCCCTCCTTCCTATTTGGAGAGTCCCATCTAGAATTCAGTGTGATTTATTCAAGTTTTGGCCTACAACTCCCAGAAATCCCAGCCAATTTACCAGCTGTTAGGATTTCTGGGAGTTGTAGGCAAAAACCATCTGAATGCGCATGCTCTGGCATCACAATTACTAACGAATTTCGTTAGTAATTAAGTTACATTTTAGAACTTTTTGGAAATTTTTGTAAGTTTTCCTATTACTAATAAAATCCCCCCCCCATTAGATTTTGATTTGATATTTTTGGGTTCAAAACCATGCCTAGTGTTTACAATTACCTTTGAGAGCCAAACAGTGTATGAATGATTTATTCATTCAAGTTGCTAAAAGCAGGATAGGTTCCCTGCAATAAATTTGTGTTCTCATTCATGTGGGTGAGTGTGTTCCATTGTTAGGGGTCTTGCTGACACAGTATCCTCTTGCCATGGGGCCTAAAACCTCTGCTTGGCCTAACAAACTTTGCTGACTGAATGTAGTCAAAAACAGCATGTAATAATCTACACTTAAGGATGTCCAAGAGATAGTTTACTGTTTTGCCTTTGCTCCCTCAGCAGAATGAGGACATTAACACCACACCAGTTTCTTTCTGCATAATTTACTGGGACTGGAGCCGAGCCTTTGTTTTGATTTGTGAAACCATCTGTTGTTGCCCTGTGTGTGAAGACAACTAGATGCTATTAACGAGAGAGCATTTAAAAGGTATTTTAAGAGAGAGCTGTGCCTTCTGATGCTTCTGATGCGTCTTAAACTTCATTTTTTTATTTGAAGCCTTTTGTGGATTGTTACCAATGATTTTGCAGAGCAATGCAGCTGTTCCTCGAGGGCTGGTTATTTTTATCCATTGGCTCAAATACTTTGTTTCATTTTGAAAAGTCCCTAACCTATAGATTAAGGGCAGACTCATTCCTGAATTCAGTCATTCTGCAACCAAAACAACACCAACCATGTACAAGAGGGAGGCATTAGAGTAGGATATGCTTCCAGATTTGCAAGTATAATGTGACTCTCCATACCTATGGGATTGATATCTATGATACCAATACCTATGAGGAGCCCCTGGTCGGTTAAACCCTCGTGCTGTCAGAACTGCTGACTGATAGGCCTGTGATTTGAACACGGGAGAGCGGGTTGAGCTCCCTTTGTCAGCTCCTGCTCCCCATGCGGAGACATAAGAGAAGCCTCCCACAAAGATGGTAAAATTGCAAGGATGTTGCCCAAGGGACACGCAGATGTTTGTTGGCGGCCAATTTTCCCACACCAAATGCAGCTTAACATTTTTTTAAGTCGCTCCTGATATGGAAAAATACCCCATACCTATGCATCTCATCTACCTACTTCTAACCCTAGGCCAGAATATGGCCCCTAGGAATTTCCTAGATACTCCAGGAGATTCTATGACGTGCTTTGTCTGAAGTTATCACTAGGCATGGTTTAGAACCCAAAAATAGCAAATCGAAATTCTAATGGCGGGGGGGGGGGGGATTTTTTTTTTTGTAATAGGAAGACTTACAAAAATTTCCAAAATTTCTAAAATGTAATCTCAATTACTAACGAAATTCGTTAGTAGTTTGTATGCCAGCGCATGCATTCAGATAGTTTTGGCCACAACTCCCAGAAATCCTAACAGCTGGTAAATTGGCTGGGATTTCTGGGAGTTGTAGGCAAAACTGAATAAATCACACTGAATTCTAGATGGGACTCTCCAAATAGGAAGGGAGGGAAGGAGGGAGGGAGGGAGGGGGTATTCTATTCATGGAATCAGCAATAGAAAACGAGGAGGAGCCCCCCCCCCCAGGCTCCGCGCTGCCTCTCTCTCACCCCGATCCCGAGGGAGCGAGGGCCCAAGTTACCAGCTGGTCATATACCTACATTCTATGCACATGCAATAATACAGCAGTAATAACAATGGGTATAAGAAGAGGTAAAATTCAAACAGTATTCTGACTGGTTCTGCCTCATGCGGTGCAAACGGGGCTCTTCTCTGTGAGCCCGGAAAGCTGGGAAAAGCCAGCATTTTCTGCTTGGGTGCACACACATACATATTCTTTGGGGGATTTGCTGCAGAATCTTCTCTATGAGCCCGGGATTCTTCAGCAAATCCCCCGCCCAAGAATATGTATGTGTGTGCTCCCAAGCAGCAAACGCTGGCTTTTCCTGGCTAATTTCCTGGGCTAATAAGAGAAGAGCCCGTTTGCACCACATGAGGAGAGACCAGTCAGAATACCCGGTTTGAATTTTACCTCTTGTTATTGTTATTACTGCTGTATTATTGCATGTGCATGGAATGTAGGTATGACCAGTTGGATTACTTATAATATTAGGCGCTTACAGTAGCATTCATTCTATTATACATTAGGTTGGTTTCTCACCCCAATACTCTTTGATGCTTTAGATCCTGGCAGGGCAGGAGAGGCAGGGAAGCCTGGAAAAAATGTAAACAGAGAGGTTTACTCAGAAGTAAATCCACAAAGGAGGGCCCTTCATCCAAAAGTGCCCTCCTTTGCAGATTTACTTCTGAGTAATCCCTCTCTGTTTACATTTTTCCAGGCTTCCTTCCAGCTGAACGAAGGAGCGAGTTTAGAGCTTGCCTTGCCATAATACTTATTGGCAAGGGAGGCGGGAGGGTGGTGAGAGAGACGGAGGGTGCCCCCCCCCCCTTACGACCTAATAATGACACTTAAGAAAATCCTGGCCCCAAGTTCTAAAAGAAAGTCCACTTCCTGGTTGGCGTTCCAGGTGCGGAAATACTCGAAAGTAGCATTTCTTTCGAATTTCTTACGAAACGAATCATTTTCATAACTTTTTTCTCATGCCTAGTTATCACAGAGCTATCCTGGAAGACCTAACAAGTTCCTAGAGAGGATACTTCTCTAGCAATTTTAAGGTCTTCTGGAGCAACTCTATGGTACTTTCTACGGCTCTGCAAAAATCATCACTGTCTTGTATGTCGGATCTATTTCATAAGATTTGTGCATATGACTTGATATTAGGAAACACAGGCAGCACTTATGCCAAAAACTTAAGACTTGAAAATTTCATCCAATACTTTTGTATAAGTTGTATATGTGTCATAACTCTATGATGCAGTTTTAATTTCCAGAGCAAGCAATGCCTCTCAGCTTCTCAGGGTTCTGTGGGATGGGGGAGAGACAAACCTGCAACCATTCCCCTTTAAATTAAGGAGCACCACAAGGTTGCCTTCATTGCGAGCTGGGAGAGGAAAGCAAGCATGCAAGCAGAGTGTGCAGTAGGCTAGGCTAGGAAAACAAATAGTAACAAAAAAAATTGTTATATCACGAAACAGCCACGAACCATGAAAAAGTTTATGATCTTCAGAAGAGGCCCTTATCTTGATCCCACCACTACCGCAAATGCGGTTGGTGAGGATGAGAGACAGGGCCTTCTCGGCAGTAGCCCCTGTCTGTGGAACTCTCTCCCCAGGGACATCAGGTTGGCCACCTCCCTCCTGTCCTTTAGAAGACAAGTGAAGACTTGGCTCTGGGACCAGGTGTTTGAATAACTGTGATAGCGGCAATTGGAAAGAAGACAGGATATTTACGACATTGAATCTGCCTAGACTTGGATTTAGTTTTACCGGCATATATAATCTACTGTCTAATGAATTATATAATGTGTCTTAATGGTTTTTAATGGTTTAATGGTTTTTAATGCTTTAATTGTACTTCGAATTGTTTACATTTTTTTTTGTTTACTTATTGACAGCATTGTATGGTGCTTGTGTGAGGCCGCCCTGAGTCGCCCTTCGGGGGCAGAAGGGCAGGGTAAAAGTGCATGAAATAAATAGTTACAATACAGACCACTTAAAATATTTTTCAAACTCCCCCTCTCCTCACCCAAATTTAGTAATGAGTACTGACACATTTTTTTCATTGATCGCACACACCTAGCACCTTCCAAAACAAATCCTCCAGGGCATTATCCCAGCAGAAGTCATTCAGAGAGTTAGCTATTATCCATGGTTTCATGTTTCCATTGTAAATTCAAGAATGTATCCCCGTGGGATATAGGGTCGTACTGTATACCAAAAAATGTAATTGATTTCTTTTGATGTGTAGATTATAACTTTGTATTTTGTTCTGTATTTTCTTGTTGCTAGAGCTTAATTCCCATTAATAATGTAAAATTGGAGAATAAAATAAAACAAAGCAAATGTTTTCAGATAGCTAACGACACATTACTAACTAAGGCTGGCTACAAGGAGCAAAGAACATTTTTTTTGCAAAAGATCCATTATCTGAGAGTTCATTTCCAGGCAAAAGTCAAAGTGCCGGTTTTGATTTATATTGTCCCATACAGCTCAGATCCAGCTCACTTGAAAGACTGTATTCTCTTGCGTGAAACCTGTGCATGTTTGGAGATCTGGAGGGAAGAAGAGACATGGACTTCTCAGTGGCTGCCCCTAGGCTCTAGAACTCCTTTTCCAGAGATGCTACATTTACTCTCCCTTGTCTCTTTTCCCATAGAGGTATGAGGCCTTTCTGTTTTGAGTGCTGTTTGGTTAAGTGGGAAATAAACTTTTATCTATGGTAGTACATTATGCAATCATTTTGCTAGAGAAACTCCAGGCTTACTTTCCACCGATAACAGAAGAGACCTACTTGTTTCAAAAGGTCTTCCCCTAGTTTTTGATCTTTGGCTTTGTTTGAGAGGAGGCTTTTAAACCAGGATTTCTGTAGAGCCACATTTAAGTACAAACTTGGCTTTAGGGCAATGGTGTGCTTTCTCTTTTGAAGCAGGGGTCTCAGCGGCACAAGACTGCTCACCGCTCTGACGTAAACAGGCAAGAAGATCCACTGTTGTGGCTGGTGTCATGAGAAAGGAAGTAGACACCCATTTCTTTCAAGGAGAATGTAAGTTTCTCACACATAAAAATTCTCACAAACTCAAAGCACATCACAACACACATTACACGCAAAGCTTTTAGACATACACGTGACTAAAGTTCTGTGTAGCCTTCGCTTACCAGTTCACATTTCCGGGCTCTAAAAACAGTCCCAGGCTTTCTTCATGTGCTGGTTGAATGTCTGCTTGAAACAGCAATGGACAAACTTGTTTTTACATGTGTCAGCAGCCTGACAGCCTGATTTACAGGAGTTGCTGGTGCGACGCTGTCACACACCAGCCTTGCAATGGCAGGGGAGAATATATGTGATTCTAAGCCTATTCCAAGGCTTTGCACTTTTGTTTTTACAGCCAGTCAACTAATTGCTCTTGATAGCTGCTCTTGGTGACCCACATCAGACAAGTCAAAGGTAATACCATCTCAGCACTATTGCCTCTGGCAGTTTGGGTAGACAAAGATTAATTGGTCAAAGAAAACCAGAGTTCAAAGATGTAAATAGCTCAGAACCTGCACTGTCACTTTTATGCATGAATGATGTCCATCCTAGAGATGAATTCCCAAGAAGTCAAAACATACATCAATGAATGCTGACAAGCAGTAAAATACGATTGCCAACATTCACATGTCAAATGCTGGGAAATGGAAACCTTTGTATGACTTATTCTTTTTTTATCATATATACTCATGGAGGAGTTAACCTCCAGTATACACTGAAAGCAGTTTTGGGGGCCAAAATGGTGGATTTTGATATGACCTGTGGGAGGTATCGGAAAACCCCCTTCAAAGAGAAACTATGCCCCTGTGAGTCTGGACACACAGAAACAACTGAGCACGTGCTACTTCAGACCTTAGAATTAATTTCATTACATCATGGCTTCTAAAGCACCCAGGGCACAGTGAAAAATATTATTCCATCCTGCTGCTTTCAGATTCTAGCGCTGCAATAACTTAGTGTTGCTAAGTTTTGTGCTGCAGGACTTAAAACTAGACAGATGATGATTGACCCCGCAAGGCAACACCCTGTTGGGAATGTAGTTAAGAGCAACATGTTACAGCTGAAATGCTACTAGACTTGTAATGTGTCCCGCCCATCCCCTTTATTGCCCTCACCAGTGCTTTGATCCCTCCTATCAGTCTTCCCTCCCCTTCAGTTCCATACCTGTTACATTAACCTGTGTTTTGAAACTGTGATTTTAAACTGTTTTATAATCTGTTTTTTAAATAACTCCTTCACTGGGAAGCTGTGTTTCCCCTTCCCAGGGTGTTTGCACCCCACTTTGCACTGGTCAGTGATCGTAATAAAGTTTTATTGTTGTTGTTGCCGATATGATCTGTGGATAAATTGATGGTCATTACAAAGAGAGGGGGAAAATCCAATGCTGCCTCAGAGGCCCAGTTTCTCCTGTTTGCAACTATTGCAACATGTCAATTTTTAATCCCTGTTGGCACGGTGGGTTAAAGCACTGAGCAGATGAACTTGCTGCCGAAAGGTCGCAGGTTAAAATCCAGGAAGCGGCATGCGCCTACACATGCGCCCCAGCTTCTGCCAACATGCAAATGTGAGTATATCAATAGGTACCGCACTGGCAGGAAATTAACGGTGCTCCATGCAGTCATGACCTTGTTGTCTACAGACAATGCTGGCTCTTCTGCTTAGAAATTGAGATGACACCACCCATCAGAGTCGGACACGAGTGGACTTAATGTCATGGGAAAACCTTTACATTTACCTTTTACTTTCTAAATTTGTACATAAATATGTACAGTATGTCTACTTGACCATTCAGATATAAGTTCGATGATCACCCTCCCTGAATGTAGCTGATCACCACATTTGCAGGATTCGCTGTAATAGATACAATAAAGTTTTAAGAGAACTCTCCTAAACACAAAGCCAAATGACTAAAATTTAGTGAATGTTGACACTCAAATGGAAATGCTTACAATCATAGTTTGATTTGCAGCATCTCTCAAATGAAGATATAAATGAATATAGAAATATTTTGTGTCTGAATTAAGAAAAGCATCCAAGATACATCCCGTGTTCGTAGCATCCCATCTTTGTTGATCTTCCACAGATAGCTGAACAAAGTCTCTCAACTCTCTCCTTAAATAACCTCATCCTTTTTCCTGCTTTCAAAGCACTCTGGTGGAAACTCTACTTCATGAAAGTTGCACCCAATTGTAATCAATAAACCATTTGTGCAATGGCCCTCCAGGGCTTGATCACAATGACCCCGCTTCAATATATAACAAAACATGCTTTGTAGTGGAGCAGGCAAATATCAGGGAGGGGGATGCAGGACAAAATCATCTTGAGTTCCCAGCCTACTGTGAGAATATTATGCCCCTTAAAACACACATTTTCCAATTGCAACTCTGTCTCTTTCTTGGCAAACACAGAGAGATCAGTCAGCAATGAGCAATATTTTTAGAAGATGGAGTGATGTGTCTGAGTGAGTGGCTTTTTTCATAGCCTACATTTAAGAGAAAAGAAATGGCACATTAGCCATCAGATCAAGGCTGCGGATGCAAGGTTGGGGACGCACTTGGCTACATGACTCACTAGACACACTGAGATATGAATCGACTAATTCAACAAGAGAGGAGAAACATACATGAGAAATCAGCCCATGTAACAGTTGAGGAACATGATTAGTTATCGGGTTGTGACATCCCATAATCAGTCCCCATATAATCTCCTGCTCTAGAGAAGATGAGGTACCATATATTCCAGAATACAAGGCTACTGGGGGTATAAGATGACCCCCCCACCAACTTTTCAAGATAAAATACAGAGTTAGGGATATATTTGGCATTTAAGACTACCCTCCTCTTCCAAGACTATGCTCCCGCGGCCCCTGCCGCTTTCCATTCAAGGGCCTCCTCGCTGCTTACCTTCTTCGAAGGTCACTTGGCTTGCCTAGGCCCAAAGAAGTGCCTCCAGACACCAACTCCTAGCAGCACTGGGGGACAGCATGCCTTGGATGTGTTCCCAGAGGCATGCTGGGAGCAGTAGTTCTGTGACTCCTACTGCTCCCAGCATGGCTCTGCGAGCACATCCAAGGCACACTGTCGTCCAGTGCTGCTAGGAGCTGGCGTCCGGAGGCACTTCCTTGGGCTTAGTCAAGTCTTCAGAGGTGGAAAGCAGTGAGGGTCTCTGTGGCAATGCGGCCTGCCACTCCTCCTCCCCATGCCCTCCCTCCCTCCACCACCCTCTGTCCTCAAGCTGCGCCACTAAGGGAATTTTTTTTGTTAATTTATTATTTTAATTTATACCCTGCGTACTAGACGACCCCCAACTTTTCACATTTTTCAGGCTTAAAAAGCCGTCTAGTATGCCGGAATATATGGTACATCTTCTTTAGAGCAAAGGATCGTATGGGAACTGAATCCATGAAGTTTACCATGACAAAGGGGCAGTAAATCCAGTCTGAATTGTAAATTGTAAACTTTAAAGGATCTATTCAATCTTCAGAACTTTGTTTCCAAACAGGTTTATCACTCTAGATAGTTGCCTTAAACTACGGACCAAACTCAAAGGTGAGATGTGAGTCGACAGTTATTTCTTTCCCTCTTTCTATCTTTCATTCCATTTGTTTATTTGTAAAATATAATACTAGCCTAGTTCCTTTTAAGTTGCTTTGTGTCATAAACTGGAAAGAAAAAGGGTTGGAAATGCCAAAAACCTTAGGGACAGATCCCTGGTCTCTATGAGATTTATGGGCTCTTAACTTTGACAAGGTTGTTGGGCACAAAATGTGACACAGTACTTAAATGTCATCTGCTACACATAATCTCTAGCTCTCGCTCACCTGAATAGAAACACTTGACATATAGCTCTGCCTCTTCCTTTGGGAAAGGAAAACAAACAAACAATGAATCCATAAATTCAGTTAAAAGGATTTGAGAATGGGCTTTGCAGCAGACATTGCCTTACAGAAAATTGCTTGGGAAAAAAGGGAAAAAACATTTAGTTCTCATTTGAAAAGATGATGGCATTCAGCAACATTATGTAAGAAGAGCTGGACAATGAGTGGAGTCTACATGTATTTATGTTAGAATCAGCATATAAGAACTGTGAAAAAAACAGACCCTCTATTTTCAGTTCTTCTTCCCCACCTGTACCTTATTTTATGTTCTCCTCCTTTTTAGAAGCATTGAAAAATGTTGCATTAGCTCTTGAGAATGATTAGAAAATTGATCTTTTACAACCCTAAAAAACAGGCCCATAATTAAAGTAGAACCACTGAAACAGGATGCATGTAAACAGTGACTAACTAGAGATTATGTGCTACCAGTCTTGCAAGAACTGACCTGACTTCTAATTTACCTTCCAACCCCCGAAATAACGAGACAAACAACAGTAATTGGATCAAATTAGGGCAACCTTTATTTATTGTAAAGTTACCGATTTAATTTTAACCTCACTTGGCCACACCTTGTTCCCTGTCAAGGGAACAAGGTGTGGCCAAGCCGAGGTAGCATCCGCGAGCGAACGACCCCTCGGCAACACTGGGAAATTCTTCTGAGTCCCCTACAACACAAAACTGGGCAACAACGACCCTTCAGCAACACTGGGAAACTCTCCTGAGTCCCCTACAACACAAAACTGGGCAACCTCTCAAGGAAAACACAAGAAAACCTCTCTGGAAATACTTAACCGGACTCTCAAAATTTCTGGACCAATGGTATCCCCCTCACCCTTCAACAGCCGTCCAGGTGAGTGTATTTGTGCACTGGCCCAACCAACTTTGAAGAGTACATGAGTGAATATGGGTCTATGGATTACCCTAAACTATTTACGCTGTCCTATTTATAGAACCGCCATCCCAGAAAGTCCCAGTAACAGTACAGGGTAGGCCAAAAAAAACCCTAGTTTTTTTTAGTTTTTTTTTTAACGTAGAAGGGGGGAAATTCCTACCCGGCCCCTAAGGCGACCACTATACTGTAACCGGGCGGGAGTGGTGGGTCAACACCTCAAACGGGAATGAAGCAGGAGGCTGTCCCACTCATAGGCAGCCTCCGCCCACTCCCAGAAGGTTCCCAGGGAACCAATAGTCTCCCTTCGTGCGAGGAGGTAATAACCTTTCCCCGCCCACTGCGTAGGCAGGGAAAGAGCCTTGCTTCTAAACTCATTCCAATGCTGGTCTTGACCTACAAAATGGCTAGGAGCAGGAGATCTACAAAATATGCTTTGGGGAGTGGGAATTTAGGAGAGTCCTACACATTAACTAGAGTAAGGGGGACAGGACCCCTGTGAAAGTGAAAAAACATGAACAAAAATGGAGCCTCCAGTGGCACAGTAAGTTAAACTCCTGTGCAGGCAGGACTGAAGACTGGCAGGTCGTAGGTTCGAATCCGGGGAGAGCACGGATGAGCTGCCTCTGTCAGCTCCAGCTCCCCATTCGGGGACATGAGAGAAGCCTCCCACAAGGATGGTAAAAACATCAAAACATCAGGGCGTCCCCTGGGCAAATTATTATTATTATTATTATTATTTGATACATTAAAAGATTAGTACACAGCAAACAAGATCACAAGATCACAGCAAACAAGATCACTATGCTGGCCACACGTTGAACACTATGCTGGCCACACATTCGACCACATGTTGAACACTTCCAAAGTGTCTACGACTGTGTGATGTATTGGCGAATAATGTGTGAAGATTTGAGTAGGGTGGCCTTTTGCAGCTGACAGATGGTATTTTTGTCAGAGCCGATTGTTTTTAAGTGCAGGCCAAGGTCTTTAGGCACTGCACCCAGTGTGCCAATCACCACCTTTACTGGCTTGTGCCAGAGTCTTTATATTTTTTTCTTCATAAACTGCATATCTTCAGCAGTGCAAAAACAACTGGTCACTCTAAATGTCTCAATTTGATTTTTTCTTCATAAACTGCATATCTTCAGCAGTGCAAAAACAACTGGTCACTCTAAATGTCTCCATTGCATTTATAGGCAGGGAAAATGTGCAGACCATCTCAATTAACAGAGGAGGGAGAAATTCTCCAACAGTATCTCAAAGGTGAAACCATTAGAACAGCTTTGTTCTTTCTGCTAGGTTTTAATCCTCATATTGTGTAAGATCTTCCAGTAGCTTCTCATCAATTTCTTGCTGGCAAAGTTAGCTTTGGTATTCAACTAGTTACTTCTGTTGGAATATCAATACTTCTGTTGGCAAAAAGGGATATGCAAACCTAAGCATACAACAAGATTTTTTGGTAGATAGATATGCCATGATGTAATACCTAAACCTAACTAGATACCTAACAAGTTAAACTCCAATCTTGCTCTGAAACAAGTGCTCCTCTAAAGCTAATTTTAATAATTGCCAGGATAGTCATTAAAATGCCAAGCAAGCTTAATTTATCTTTGGGAATATGGTATATTGGGGGAGGGACTCCCTCCTCAAGTAGGAACGTAATTCATTAGCATACCAGCCCATCACATTTTCTGAGAAAACAGATGCTTCTTAAGAAGCTGTATCAGCACATTTGATAAAGATAATCCCAATTGATTCTGCATTAAAATTACCAATTGATTTCCCTCTTGGCCTTCCAGGGGATTGAACCTGTCTAGGCAATTAAAGTGTGTAAAGATTTCCTCTGAATCTGTTAGAGGTGCTTATTTACAGACCTGTATCTCAGTCCTAAACAACTAGGTCTAACCCAGCAGAGAATTGATAAAATGCCTTGTATTAATGCACAATGTACATAAGATCAATGTGTGAGATTGTTTTTAAAAAAGAACACTGAAATTGTAGACAGAAAAAAAATCACGTTCAAAATTTAAATTGATGAGATTGATCTCTTCTTCCGGTTTTCTGCTCTATTGGAAAGGTGAATGGGACTAATTTTGGAGGAGACAATAATAAGGAAAATTGTTTTAGCTCTTGGACTAAAAATGCCTTTCTTTCATTAGACCTCTCAGTACTAGAAGAAAGAGATTGCATTGATTTTTTCTTCATAAACTGCATATCTTCAGCAGTGCAAAAACAACTGGTCACTCTAAATGTCTCCATTGCATTTATAGGCAGGGAAAATGTGCAGACCATCTCAATTAACAGAGGAGAGAGAAATTCTCCAACAGTATCTCAAAGGTGAAACCATTAGAACAGCTTTGTTCTTTCTGCTAAGTTTTTTTTTCATGTTAAAAAAAGCCTGCCTGTATAAATTTCCAGTTTGTTTGCTTCCACACTTCCTATTCATCTACCTTTCCATATCCAGTCTATTCCTGCATCGCTAAGTCTTCAGCTATTTTCTCTCTCCTTCATTACACTACATATTTGAGTATCTCCGGCCCATCCTCTGTTCAGATACCAGCCAGCAAGTCAACACCTTAAAGCAAGAAATAGCTACAGAGATACTCACAGGAACACCTTAACAAGCAAGAGTCCAAAAGTGGCAGGTGAAAATCTGGAGTCTTAATCAGTAGCTGATACCAGATGAGAAACTCCCCCCTGAGCACACAGAAGACTGGGCGACTTGGAAGGCACTGAACAGACTGTGTTCTGGCATCATGAGGTGCAGAACCAATCTTAAGAAACGGGGTTTCAAAGCAGAGTCCACAGCATGCAAGTATGGAGAAGAGCAAACTACAGACCACCTACTACTGCAATGCAGTCAGAGCCCTGCCACATGCACAGTGGAGGACCTTCTTACAGCGACAGCAGAGGCACTGCAAGTGGCCAGCTTCTGGTCAAAGCAAATTTTGTATAATGCCAAGTTTTTAACTTTGTGGGTTTAAAAAAAAAATACATTATAACTGTATTCGCAATTCACTTCTGACATGATAAATAAATACATT
Source organism: Anolis apletophallus (assembly GCA_030556195.1). Classification (NCBI taxonomy): domain Eukaryota; kingdom Metazoa; phylum Chordata; class Lepidosauria; order Squamata; family Anolidae; genus Anolis; species Anolis apletophallus. The sequence goes on from JARBWK010000012.1 coordinate 96,133,126, forward strand.
TTGAGTATGAACAAGTAATTGATAAGTACAACCACTTCTATATGTTTTCCAAATAAAACAAACCTTCCCCCCTCTGCTCTAGCATGTGTGCAGAGGTTGGACTTTTTTTGTTCAGCATCTGCTTTGCCAATTACTCTAGAGAAATCCAGCATGATATCTATTTTGGCATTTTATGCTGGTTGGACATATAGACACCATTCCATACTTTCTACAATGTATTCTTCCTAACATAACTCCGAGGCATTATTCGATAGTAGTGGGGAAATAGTAGTGGCCAAGCCTGGATAGGGTCAACCAATCATGGCCTGTGGAAATCTGTGAAAGTGGGACCTATGAGAGATACAGCCAAGAAACTTATCTGTAGGGTGATAGATAAGAGCAGGATGTGGTTAATCAGAGGGATGAACAGTTAGGATGACAAGAACCGATAAGATCTGAATAAAATTCTCCACCTTGGTGATGTGCAAACAGTTCAGAGAGTCCTTGTTTATCTTAATTGTCCTTTAATAAATATTGTATGGTATAATATTCTATAACTGTGCCTGACTATTTCTGTTTAAGAAGTGAAGGGGAGAACTGGTCCTATTTATCACATTGAACCCACTGATCAAAAGTTACTTATTCAGCCTAGAGGACACCTTGAGACAGAAGCACGGGAATCAGGGAGGGATCCAAAAGGAAACATGGCAAGGTGAATGACCATGGTTGGAACAGTGGTATGGATAGGGGTTCTGTCACACTGAGAAAAATCTATTAATAGGGTTACTGTGAGTTTTCAGGCTGTATGGCCATGTTCCTGAAGCATTCTTTCCAGATGTTTCACCCACATCTGTGGCAGGCATCCTTAGAGTTTCAACCATTATTGGCATATATGAGATTTTATGGACCACATTTTTGGACTGTTTGGAGGATATTTTAAACCTGGCAAACTGTTTTTAAATGTATATATATCATTTTATGTAATTGTGTTTTTTAATTTATGTTTTTATATTGTTGGCAGCCACCCTGAGTCCCTCTTCAGAGGTTGAGAATAGGATGGGATACAAATGTTCCAAATAAATACATACATACATTTCAACAGAAAGGAGAACACCATGAAAATGAACAAAATCTGGCCACTATTATTAAAACTCTAAAATCAGGACAGTAAATAAAGAACAACACTCAAACAGGAGAATTCCAGACAAGAATAAATCAGGCCGACTAATCACCTCCCAACAAAGGATTCCCCAGGCAGGAAGCAGCCAAGTTTGAAGCTGCAAGGCTATTCAATGCTAATCAAGGTGACCAATTGCAACATTCACATTTGCCTCAAACAGACAAGAGTTCTTTCTCCCACCCTGGACATTCAAAATATATATAATCCACCCTAGTCTCCAACAAATTTCAAAATTTCAACCTCTGAGAATGCCTATGGGTGAAACATCAGGAGAGAATGCTTCTGGAACATGGCCATACAGTCTGGAAAACTCACAGCAACCCAGAGATTCCAGTCATGAAAGCCTTTGACAACATAATCTATTCATATCAAGAAGATTAAGTTTATACTAGAAGAATTTCTCAAGAGAAGAAAATTAATGCAACACTCCATGCCACACTTCAGATGGATATGAACAGACAAAGTTAAAGAATTTTTCCTGTCTTTTCCCTCAAAATAACCAAAACGCAGCTGACATCTGAATATGTAAGACATTTTTAGCAGTTAATGGCAAAATGTATTTTATCTTCAGACAGGGTCTTGAACTTTTTAAAGACCTTTCATGGGAGATAAATAGGTTTTCTTAATTGAAGACAAAAGATTCCAAGAGCAAATTTCTTTCTCCTTTAAAGTAATGGGAATGACCTTCTGTCACTAATTTTAAAATGGCCATTGTAGGCCCGTGAAACTTCATAGTGAGATTAAAGTGGGGGAGAACTGTTGAGTTAGGGTTCATCAGGAAGTTTCAGTCCATCACCAGCAATTTGAATTGAAATAAAATGTTTCAGTCTCCTTGTATATATTAATTTGCTCGACCCCTTCCAGAATGTTGGTGGTATCAGTGGGTTTTATGAATGGCACACAGGAGACTGGGAAACTTAGAAGGCACTGAATAGGCTGCGCTCTGGCACCATGAGATGCAGAGCCAACCTTAACAAATGGGGCTATAAAGTGGAGCCCACAACATGCGAGTGTAGAGAAGAGCAAACCACAGACCACGAACTACAATGCAACCTGAGCCCTGCCACCTGCATAATGGAGGAGTTTCTTATAGCAACACCAGAGGCACTACAAGCGGGGCGGTCCTACAAGGTAGGCCAAGTAGGCGGCCGCCTAGGGCGCCATCTGGGAAGGGGGCGCCATCCTGGCCGCATGGGGCGCCATCCTGGCCCTGCTGATGTTCCTCAGACAGCACCACAGCTGCCTGCTTTTGGGCCCCGGCCTTGTGCGCTTTGACGCCGCTTCTGGGCATGCGCGGAGGTTTTCGCGCAGGCGCAGTTGCTCCAGAGCTGAAGTTGAGCGCAGGAGCAACTGCACATCCGTGAAAACCTCCACGCATGCCCAGTAGCTCCCTTGCGCAGAAGCCTGTAAGCAAAGCACTCCCTATCGGGCAGGCAGGGAGTGCTTCCCCTCTCCTTTAGTCTCCGGAGAAAAGGAGAAAAGAATCAGTGAAGGAAGTGTACGTGAAGGAAGTGTAAGTGAAGGAATGAAGGGCTTTCCTCCTCCTATGCGATCTCTTCTCTCCCTCCTTCCTTTCTTCGGCACTATTTCTGTCTAGACCTGAGGGGCCTGAGGCTATGAGGAGTTGTGGGAGTTGGAGTCCAAAACACTTAGAAGGAGGGAGGGCGGGCCCAAGTTTGCCCAGGCCGCGCTGCCTGTATTCGACCTCATTTGAACATTTTGGCTGTTTTTCTATTTACATTTACATTGGGATCCTAATTTTGGACTTATGGGAAACTCCTATGAATTATGAGACGGGTGGTAGGTAATAGATTCTGATTTTGATGCATTTACATTGCATTTCTTGTTGATTATTATACAGTTCTGCTTAATATTGTCATACAATATAATACAAATACAATATAACAATAGAATAATGATATATTTTATATTACATGTAATATTACAAACAATATTGCAGTATAGTGGTATTGTACAAAATAGTAATATATAATATTTTATTTTACTTTATTTTGGGTTATTTGAGTTTTAGAGGAGTCATGAAAATATTTAGTAGAGGATAATTTTATTTAAATAAATAATTTTATTTATTATTTTATAATAATAATATAATAGAATGTTATATTGTATTATAATGTCAATATAATTATATTGTAATGTGGTATAATATAATTATGATATAATATAGTATGAGTGGTATAATATATTGTATAGACATTGATACAATATAATACTACTAATGGTATTGTGATATTATAATTGTATATTTGTTTTTTACATGGGGGCAAAATAATGTTTTTTGGGGGCACCAAAATAATGTTTGCCTACCATTTCAAATTACCTCAGACCGCCCTGACTACAAGTAGCCAGTAGGCTTGGTTTAGAACCCAAAAATCGGGATTCGAAAATCTAATGGGGGGGGGGGGGTGATTAGTAATAGAAAGACTTACAAAAAAATTTCAAAAAATTTCTAAAATGTAACGTAATTACTAACGAAATTCGTTAGTGCGTATGCCAGCGCATGCGCATTCCAGATGGTTTTGGCCTACAACTCCCAGAAATCCTAACAGTTGGTAAACTGACTGGGATTTCTGGGAGTTGTAGGCCAAAACTGGAATAAATCACACTGAATTCTAGATGGGACTCTCCAAATAGGAAGGAGGGAGGGAAGGAGGGAGGGAGGGGGTATTCTATTCTTGGAAGCAGCAAAAAAAGGAGGAGGAGCCCCCCCTCGCTCCTCGCTGCCTCTCTCTCGCCCCGATCCTGAGGGAGTGAGGGCCCAAGTTTGCCCAGGCTGAGGGGAAAAGGAAGAGGCCTGAGGCTGTGAGGAATGGTGAGAGTTGAAGTCCAAAACACCTGGAGGGCTGAAGTTGGCCCGTGCAGTGGGGGAAGAGAGGAGGCAGAAGAGAAGGGAGGGGGGAAGCCACGAGGAGAGAGAGAGAGAGAAAGCAGAGAGAGGAGAGAGAGCGGGGGAGAGGGAGGAGTGAGTTGAAGTCCAAAACATCTGGAGGGCGGAAGTTGGCCAGTCATGAAGCCTCTTCAAGGCTTGGCACGCTTTAGATCCTGGCAGGCAGGAGGGGCAGGGAGGGCCCCATCCACTCCTCCTCCCCTGCCAGGATCTAAAGCGCGCCAAGCCTTGATGCGCTTTAGATCCTGGCAGAGGAGGAGGAGCGGACGGGGCCCTCCCTGCCTCTCCTCCCTGCCAGGATCTAAAGCGCGCCAAGCCTTGATGCGTTTTAGATCCTGGCAGAGGAGGAGGAGCAGACGGGCCCTCCCTGCCCCTCCTCCCTGCCAGGAGTTTGTTTGCATCTGATTGGCTAAAGGAAAGAAGGTGGTTTCATGGTACCACCTGGTCTCCATTAGCCAATCAGAAACCACGTCGATTAAGGGCAAAGAAGCCATCCGACGTCCTTACGACACTTACGCACCAGATACAAAAATGGCGTTGCAAAGTGTCGTAAAAGAAAGGCTACTTCCGGGATCGCCGCGGCGATGTGTATAAACTAGAAAGTCCCATTACATACGAATCCCTTCCGATTTCATTTAATTTTCATAACTTTTTTCTCATGCCTAGTAGCCAGCTACTAGTCAAAGCACATTTAGTATAATGCCAAGTTTTCAACGTTGTGTTTTTAAATAAATTACAACTGTAATTTGGTGGGATATGTGTACAAAAATACATAAGAATCACTAATCTATAAATATGTTCATACTTACAATTATCTGTTACTTCTTAATACACTTAATTATCTAAGCATAGGTGGGACTTCAACACTTTTGAAACCAATCTGATGTAAATGTGATCATTAGATCAGACCAAAAATATTTTGCTGTCTTAAGCAAAGGACAAAATGACATCCTTACCCAATTCCATTTACTGAAGCTGACTGAACTAACAGTTGTCTTTTATTTGCATTCTGGAGATAAATGTGTCCTCCACCACATTTATGTTTAAGGTGTGACAGGGAGGATGTAGGGAACACACCACTCAATTTTCCAGGACTTTTCCACCTGAGGGGAATGTCTCCTTCTGTCTAATGGTCAGGCTGCTCCTGTAAGCCAGAGGTATATTAGAGATCACAGTGGGTCTTTGGCAAGCTTTCCATTAAAGGTGAGGATTAGTGATTTAGTGGATCCAATGATCACAAGGACAAAGCTCCTGGCTTTTTTAGTTAGGAGGGACTATAGCATCATTTGACACTGTCTTCTCATCCAATATCGTTGTTCCCTCTGCATTTAACTGCAGTCTTCATGATTTCTAGAGGGAAAAATGGAGTTTCTCAGCAACAAAGTACATTACGATCCCCATATCCATGGTGAGTATGTTACTAGGCTTCATGTGGATATGTCAAACCATGAATAAGATCAAATTATCCTGAAACAAAGGACTTTTGGCCCAAGAATACCACCGAGTTATGCTGAAGGATCTAGAAAATGCCTAGAGAAAACACTTCTCTAGCATCCCTAGGTCTTCTACCATGATCTATGGTCAAATTCTGGTGGACACATACCACACAACTGCACCAGAGAATGTAGAAAATGCCTTGTCAGATATGGATTAAATAAAAACCATGGATGCGGGGATTGTATTGTTTTATTTTGAACTCTCCTTGTTGTAAGCCAAAGAATTTGGGGATAGCTTGGTCTTATGTGTAAGATATCCATTAGCTTTATAGCCAATTTGTTGTTGAGTGAGAAGAACATTGCTGGAAATTGTTTGTTTTCTGCTTTAAAAATAGATTAACCCAGCCACCCACATTTTTGGACTCTCCTTGGGGGTATCATTATAAGACCTGTCAGACGGAGAGCCTCAACTGTAGAATTTATCTCAGTACCGTGGTGAAATTAATCAATTGTCCAAGGTATACTTTTCCACATAGTCATGTCTACTGAGGCCTATTCCTTTCTTGCCTGTGACAATTTAAGACTGTTGTGGTAACAGCAGTAAATTGTTAACATGGAAAAGAAACATTTGATATTTTTAGACCCTTTGGCATTATTTTATTAGCTGGAAAAAGAGAAAAAGCAGCAACCCTTGACCATCTTTTTCCACATGGCCCATAGCTTGACAACCAGCATTCTAAATTATTGCATGTCAATTTTTCAAACTGTTTATCTTCCGGCTGTTTATCATGCTCCATCTTTATCTGCAAATCATTTCAATAAAAGCCACAACCAATCAGAAACAGTCTTATAAAACTTTCTTTCTGAAATGGTTATTACCAAGGAAAGTTTTTTGAATAAGGTTGTTTATTGCCATATATTATGTCATTTGTTATTTAGGACTTATTTGCTGTCAGGCTGTTTGACAGCAAGATGATTTGACTCCAGGACTATAAAATCTGTGCTAACTTATTTCTTGCAACACAGAGTAGTCTTCAATTTACTAACTTTGAAAGGAAGACTACCCTTGAAGACAGGCACTAAAATTGTTACCCCATAATGCATGGTCTTGGAAATAGCCATTAAATATGTGTCAGGGAATCTATATTAAAAATGGCATGACAAGAACAAGGCAATTGTACAACAAGTCTTAAAAATATGTCCTGTAGCAGAGGCGGAAAACTGGTGGGCCTTTAGATGATAGACTCCAACTCATATCAACTCAAGCCATCATGATTCACCAGCCTGGGATAATGAGAATCATATTATTTAGGGGATCCAACAACAAGAACAACAACCTGTATCCAACAGCACAAATCCCCTAGCATTGCTTTATTATTACATCTTTAGCCCCAGAACCTTTAAGGTTACTTTTTGGACTACAACTCCTAAAGCCCCCCAGCCAGTATGGCGACTTTCCAAGCTAGCTGGAGAATTGGAAGCTGTCATCTCAAAATGTAATTTGTCCAACATCGGATATTTGTTTACACAGATGTCGCAGCTAGATGCTGCCACATTCAAGAAGGGGACAGTGCAAAAGGAAGATGAATGGATGTGTCAGTCAATAACGAAAGCCTATCTGACCTTCCATTTCACTTGTATTTTTATTAGCTGGTTGCATGAATGGTTTGAAACAGTGCTTCTAACTGAGAGGGAAAACAATCTCAGATATTTTGGCACTGGCCCAAACATATAACATTTGATATGGGAACTGTCTCATGCTGTTGCTTTTAATTTAATCATCAAAGTAAAGAGATGGAGGGTCAGTGTATCCATTACTCAGTTATGCCATTTGTATTTCGAAGATCAGGGGTCCTTTTGCGAAGAAATCCTCCTCACTGAGCAATATTGTACAGTGATTTCTTTGGGCAACATATGCAATATAATCAAAAAGTAATTAAAGCTGATGTGAATTAAGGGAACCATATGCTCCAATGTTGCCTTGACTAAAGCCCATTTCTTCCATCCTGCTGTGATAATAACCTCATCCATTTTATCTTGTTTCATGAAATAAACTTTGAAAAAAATCAGGGGAAGTTGCTTAAAAAGTTAACCGGTAGACTTTCCCTCTCACATGCATAACTGCCATTCTGAAGAGAGCCCATCATCTCGCATCACTTCCTCTAATAATGCATCCAGAAAATGAGTACAGCCTGAAACACTACCATCAACCAAAGAAAAAAAGAGAGCAGTTTTAGCATGCTTGGAGGGACCCTGAATTTTGCAAAAGTGTAATTATAAAGGAAAAAAGCTCTTGTGGGTGAGTAACCTTCACCAGGTAATCCAACAAGTAAGCATGCTCAATGGGCATGGAAGATTGACTCTTCATCAAGGAGAAAGCCAAAGAACTGGAGAAAATAGTTGCCTTGGGTGCCACAGTTCCAGAAGGATATTGACAAGTTAAAATATCTTCAACAAAGTGTGACCAAACATCTGACGTTATGAAAAGGGACTTAAAGACAGCTTATGCTTAGCTTAGAAGACAGAGAAGTGACATACCTGAAGGGGTGTCATGTAGAACATGAAGTAAGTTTGTTATGCTGCTCCAGAGACTAGTACACGAACCAATGTATTCAAAATATAAGAAAAGATATTACATCAGAACATTAGAAAGAACTTCCTGATGGTAAGAATGTTTGGATGGTGGAATAACTGACTCGGATGATGGAATCTCTATCTTTGGACAGAGGATAGATGGAGATAGGTGCTTTTGCTGTATAGGGTTAGGGTTTGGATGAGATGGCTCTTGGGATCACTCATGTTTTCTGCTGACTATATCAAGTCCAAAGTGTTTGTTTCCTATATTAAAATGTTGATACCTTGGCTCCAATAACATTGCAATAATACACACACACAATACAATTCGTCTATTTATCTATCTATCTTTCCTTGGTTTTGTATGGATATGCAACATTATATATAATAGAGGCTTCTGGCCCAAGAGTTGCACTATAGGACCTAGTTAATTCCTAAAGAGGACATATTTTGTTGGACATGGATAAAGGAAACTGCAGGTGCTGACCCTGCAGATAATGAAGGTCATACAGTTTGCTATGAAGTAACCATTATTTAATTAGTGAGCTTATTCCCATGTAAATGGATATAGGATCTTAGAATAATCCCTTTATTTCACACTATCTGATCCAGAAAAGATTGTAAGACAGACTATTTTTTATCATGTCAGAAGTGACTTGAGAACATATTGCAAGTAGCTTCTGGTGTGAGAGAATTGGCCATCTACAGAGATGTTGTCCAGGGGACGTCTTGCTGAGAGGCTTCTCTCATGTCTCTGCATGCTAGAGCTGACAGATGGGAGCTCACCTCATCTCGTGGATTCGAACCGACAACCTTCAGGTTAGCAACCCAACCTTCAGGTCAGCAGTCCAGTCTGCACAAGGGTTTAACCCATTGCGCCAAACAAATAAAGGAGGATATTAGATGGATTAATGGGGACTCTTCCTGCCAAATCGAAACGTCTGTCCCTGGTAGCTGAATCTGATAGTAATCAGTCATCAATACCTTCTCTGAATAAAAGTTTTGGGAAGAAAAATGTGAAAAGATTCTGGCAGCTAAAGTTATTGCAAAAAAGGTGAAACAGCACAAATTGAAGCTGTCCATAGATCTGACATATCCAGCCATTATTTTAAAAAATAAAATAAATTTTAGGGAGTGCCTCCTGCTGTGGAACACATTCCATTAATATGTATAGAATGTGTTATCTCCTGAACAATAACTTTAGGTGGTGTTAATTCATTCTGATAAACCGAAGTTTCAGTTTAATAAATCCTGGGATTTATTTTACAGATGGGTCTGAGATCTGAGTGCACATTTTTTATGCGGCTTCTGGCAAACTCAACAGTTCTGTAAAAAAGGGGGGCAACTTTGCTCCATCAGGGAAAGGGCTATGTAGGAGAGAATTTGATTTATGTGCCACATAGGATTTCTGACTCAAGCACTGAGCATATGTATGAAAAACAGTTATATTTCTCCTCACTGTAACCGATAAACTAACCTAGAAACAAAACTACAGCACACAAAGTGGAATGCTAATAGATCCATGTGAAGTAGGTAGAAAAAACGGCACTCCTCCTGTGAAACTTAACACCCACTTTAACTTGGCAAAACCTGCTGGTAGCAAGTTTCTTCCAAGTAGCCTTTAGCTGGGTGGCTGACTATTTCCTTTCTCTTCTTTTTTAATGAATAGTTAATTCCCCATATTTGAGATTATAAAAACATGAAAGAAACCAAAACTGGCAGATTTGTCCATACACATATTCCAGTAAAGTCAAATTGAGGGCTTAAGTCATAAACGTTTATGGTTGAATTCCTGTGTAGTCCACCACATTAGTGTTGAATTGTGTTTGCACTGACGTGGTTAACAGTAAGGAGGAGGGAGTTTCCTCATCTTTGATTCCTGTATAACAGGCAGGTATAATGTAGTACTTTCCATGCCTGCATCCACACTGTAGAATGAATGCACTTTGACACATTTTAACTGATACGGCTCAATGCTATGGCATTCTGGGATTTGTAGTTTGCTGAGGCACTAGCATTCTTTGGCAGAGAAAACTAAAGGTCTTGTAAAACTACAATTCCCATGATCCCATATCATTGAGCCATGGCTGTTGAAGTGATGCCACACTGCATTCATTCTAGATGCACCCTATGTAAACAGAGTGTGTGTGTAAATTTGACTAATACAAATAGGGATTGTGGTTTCAGATTGGTTTTGAAAGATTTACCAAAATGTGCAATTTTCCACATTTGAAACAAAAAAAATTGAACAAATCGAAGACAAAAAGAAAAAGAAAATAAAAATTGTTTGATTTACACTCTCTATAGACTTAGTAAGTTTGTGGTCACAATGGATTCTCCAAAATTATACTGGATAACAAATGGAGGGGGAAATCCCATAGCAGTTTCTACAAAGGAGAGGATACATAAAGGTTCCCTATAATAAGAAACTGTTCAACATGATTCATTGTAACTCATAGTATTTTCCCCACCTGTTGAAAAAATATGAGCAGTGAATGCAATTGTTTTGTTTTTGGAATTTTCTGTCCTACCTTTCATGGCATTGCATGCCCTGCTAGGATTAGATGAATGAGTAAATTCAACATCATATTTGTTTTGGCAGAAGTATATGTTTATTTCTACCGCCTCCCCATTTACATTCACCATTAAGGCTGCATTTCCTACATTCCTCTAGCCATTGAGCTATGAGCATGATACATATGTTATGAAGCATTGCTTAATCCCTGAGGCCAAACACTAATTTAACCTGTATGGAAACACAATCAAGAATCTGTTACTATTTCCCAGCACAGAGATCCATTTTCTTATGCTTGGCTTCCATCTACTCTTAGATCTCCCACTAGACATTCCAAGCAATTCGTATTCCTCTGAATACTTCAGGTTCCAAGGATGCTTGTGAACATAAAAGTACTTGAAATGAAGAGAAACTGCCATAGGGGGAAGCAGTGGGGTTTCTTTTCTTACAAAACTGTAGAATATGCTCTCTCTGCTTTCTAAAAATAGGGGTGTGCCTGTATATTTTTCTGTGGGAGGTGGCAAATATAGTCCCTTTAGTATATTGGAGAATTCAAGAGAGCTCAGCATCCTCTTGTCTTAATGAAAACATTTCCATATTTGTTTGTGTGCTTTCTTGTTTCAGTTGGTAACAGAACTTGCAGTCTGTTTTCCTCTCTCTATCCCAAACACACCATCTTACAATTCAGCTCATAATGTAATAGCAAACTCTGCAGGGGAATGCTGAACAAGGCTGTATGCAAAATAGGACTACTGAGAAACAAAAGCATATTCAGGGGAACTCCAAAGTTGGAAGTAATACGATTTCAAAAAATCAGGAATACATAACACACCAAACTCTCATTATCCGAGATGTAACAGTAATACCATTCTCCATTGTATGACCAGCAGGTATCTCCCACTGCAAGAAAAGAAAAAAAAAAGAATTGCAGCTGGATCCTTGCCCCTGTTTGGTTGCCAGCCATTTCAGCAGTGACCCGTGCCCAAGCAACCCCCTACCCAGGGCCGTAGCCAGGATTTTGTTTGGGGGGGCTGAGTTTGGTTCGGGGGGGGGCTGAGACTGGGTGGAAGAGGGTCTACCCTAGCAAACCTTTTGTATTGTTATCCCAATAACCCCATTAATGTGGGATATAATGAGCATGGTGATCAGATCATGATATGAATAAACATAACAGTTTAAATAATGTACCAGTAAGGCCTTTTCTCGGACCACCCTGAGAATTTCGGGGGGGGGCTGAAGCCCCCTTAGCCCCCCCTCCCCCTGGCTACATGCCTGCCCCTACCCATTCCTAAAGGAAGAGTACAATGAAAGGAGACTGGAGCAACGAACAAAGGGCACATCTACACTGACACTTTATCCCAGAGCTGATCCTAAGTGATGCAGGAGGGAGGGATGAGGAATCACCTAGGATTTGGCCAAACTGCTTACAGAAATTGCTCCAGATTCTCAGGTAGAATTCCGAATAACCCACAAGTTTTGGTAAAGCAGTTCAATGCTGCATTAAAACGATGCAGCGTTGTGCATTGTGCAGTCATCACAGAGCTGATCTGTCCCTGCTTCAGGATAACAAATAAGTATAGATGTACTCATGGCAGTTCAGTGTGGCAGTGGCAAAGCTTACTTGTGGAAATGTGAGCGTTGGAGGTCATAATGGATGAAGCCACCATCAACCTCCTGAATCCTTGGGACTAGGTCTTAAAACCACTTTGGGAGAAAAGTAAGGCATTATATAGTTACATAGATAGGGGTGATGAAAAGGCATCTAAGAAAATTACAAGTTAGTATTCTAGACACCTCAACCTTCCTCCCAATACAACTGGACTGTGTTTTTAAGTCATAGGTTAAGGAAATCACCAGTTCTGAAAATGTAGCAGTGGCAGATATTCAGAGGGCAGGGAATGGCTCATTTGCTGACAAGACACAAACACAAAAGGCTAAGAAAGCAAAATAATTATGTATCTCACCAGTTTGTGCAATTCTTAAAGAAATCCACAATTGGAGTTCGAGGAAATCCCCAGGGAATAGTCCATGAAGAACACAAATAATAATAATAGTCCGTAGTAGTCCATAGAAAGTAATATATATTATAATCCAATGCAGAGTTCGTATAGAGTACTACAGGTGTAAATGTAGAGGTCCAAATACAAATATTTCAAACAATCAAAGTGGGCATCTTCTTCCTGTACTCATTGTAATCCATATAAGTGTATAAATCCAATAAAGTCGTTGTGTTCCACAGACTATAAAGTACTTTTGTGTATTCCTAGATGAATGTCTGTATTTAAACATAAATATCAATTGTACTCCGTAGAAGTGAAATAATAAATCACAATGGTAAATGAAATAGAAGAAAGGCCGACGAGGAATGCTGTTGTATAAAAAGAGAAGGACCTTTATACAAGGATATCCTGCAAGATTATCATTTCCCAGAAAATGGACAGTTTGGAGTAACAGAGTAACAGAAAATGGAAGGCAATGTGTGAATGACATGCTTGGAGATATTCTCAGCAGAAACATACTTTTTTCAAGTGAGAATGTACTGCTGCATTTTTTTTCTAGTCTTGAATGTGAGCTCAATCATTGGCTTTCATTGCACTTCACTAAGACAAAGGTCAATAGAAGATTTCTGGTCTGGGAATATCTGTGGAATCTGCCCTTTGGTCAATTCTGTGGCTAGATCTGGAATCTGCTCTGTGACCCATCCACTGGTCAATGCTCTGCCTTGGCCTGTGTGATATTCTGGATGCCTATCCATCCAAACTGTCCATTTTCTGGGAAATGATAATCTTGCAGGATATCCTTGATTCCCCTCTAGCACATATTGTGCTTCATCACTCAGAACATGCTATAGTCAGGTTTCCAGTAGGGCTATATTTCTATCCATGTTGTTGTTGTTTATTTGTTCAGTCGCTTCCGACTCTTCGTGACCTCATGGACCAGCCAACTCCAAAGCTCCCTATTGTCCATTTCAATCCATAACTACATTCAAATCTAATCTCCCCAATTTCTCTTCTCTCTACATTTGATATGCAGATCATTTATGTTGGAGAAAGAACTGAAGAAGACCAGGATTGGAGTGTGGTGGTATGGTCATAATAGTTTGGTACTTGGGGCAAAAGACAAAATGCTTCTTTGCCGTTTTCATGTACAGAAAACTACTAGAGTGGTCATCCAATCTTATTCCCTTTGGACAATTTCAACCACTGCAGCTGTTTCCTCTCACGTTTTAGTTTGGAAAATGGGTGCAAGAAGAAAGTATTTGCAAGCTTCATGGAAAGTGGTGGCCGAAGACAAAGAAGGTAAGGAACACAAGCATAATTCAAAGTGCTGACTTTAGCCTATAAAGCCCTAAATGGTTCTGGCCCAGCTTATCTGTCCAAACATGTCTCCCCATATGAACCATCTCAGGTGCGACTGATGGGGACAAGAGACAGGGCCTTCTCAGTGGTGGCCTTTCATCTATGGAACTCCCTTCCCAATGAAATTAGATCAGCACCTTCCCTCTTGGCCTTCAGAAAAAAAGACATGCTTGTGGAACCAAGCATTTGGACAGTAAGTAGGACAAGAAACGAACACAGATTATGTGCAATTGTTATTTGATACTGGAACGGCCTGGACCATGCTTTTGGATCATGTGATTTTAATGTCTATATTAATATGTTTTTAATCCCTTGTTTTATGATTTAATTGATAGTTTTATGTTGCTGTTGGTTTATGTTAGGTTTTCATGTTTTGTAAGGCATTGAATTTTGCCGTGAATATGTTGGAAACCACTTTGAGTCCCCCAGGGGTGAGAAAAGCAGCATATAAATGAATTAAATAATAATCATAGTCATAATCATAATAATGAAATGGCATCATTCATGCCTACTATCTGGAACTAGGAAACACTAAGAAAATCTAACAGTGGGCAATGTAAATGAACATATGGTCCACCAGATGTTCTAGACTACAACTGCCATAATCACTCATGTTTGGGAATGATGCCTATACTTTATAGAAGCTGATGTTCCAAATATTGAATATATTCGAAATATTAAAACTATCTAATTATACCCACCCCTATTCTGTAGGAAAGCAGCAGGAAAGAAAAGAATGAGTGCTGGTCTAGTGGAGAAGAGTTGCTGTGATATTTCTCATTAGTTCTGATAGAAACTGTCTCTCCTGACAACTGCTCTCTTCAACTTTGATTTTGGCACAATGTTTAATAAGTGTTCCTACAGCTACTTTGATTTATTATTTGACTCTTGGTCCATGAACCTACAATTTGTTCTGGTCCTGCATAACCCTGAATGTTCTCCTTGCCTCCCTCCCCCCACTCCCATTATTCAGCTGCTAAGTAAGACCACCCAGGCCCACTGTCTTTCTATCCTTGTTATTTGAGATTCAAAAAGACATACAGAAGAAGAATTGTTGTTTATGTCACGAGCAATCAGCAGATCTTGAGTGCTATGTTTCATAGGGCCAATGGACTACATAAAGCACAGGAAGTAACAAAAGGAGCTGTCCTTTGGCTGTCTAGTTTCTGAAGTGTCTTTTTACGGTTTAAAATTTACACCAGGGTAAGCCTTCATTGGAAAGGTCTTTGGCTCTCCTCTCAGACATAAATTTTAGTAGTACAGAATACCAGACAAAAACAACAAAATAAATGCAACAGCAACTCTTCAAATCTGGAGGAATGGCCATATATAAAGCAAGAGGTACTGACATATAGATTTTACCCCCAGAGAGACTGAACAGTAGGACACTAATAAAATTTGGAGGCAAATGTGATATATCTTTCACCTGCCTATGAATGGCCAATTAGCCTTGAGGGCAACAAGCAACCTGACTTCTCGCTGGAATTTGACACCCAATTTGAGCAGAATGCAAACATGAACAAAGGCCAACAAAACATCCATTGGTGGAAGCAATGGACCCAGGAACACACAAACATTTGGATTTCCAGAGTTGTTATTCACAGACAATGGAACTGGTCAACTAGAAAATGGGATTAGGTTAATATCAAGCTTAGAAATGCACTAGAAAGAGAAAGCTTGCTCTTCCCACAGTTCAAAAAGGAACTCTCCCAACACATCTTTCAAAGGACACAAACATTAGAACTGTGCTAGGTCTGTCTAGTCTAGTTTATGGGCAGAGTTTGGGCCATTACTTCTACGAAGGAGGCATATAAATGACATTCATAATTTAATAGCTTCATCATATCACTGACACAATGTGGATGGCCTCAGTATGTCATTATAGGCATATCTCAGTGAGGCAAGAGGTCCTCTTTTATGGAGACTTTGGGCACACATGACCACCATCAATGGGAATAGAAGACTAACTTTTTAGATTATTAACAAAGGTTTACTGGGATTTAAATTTGCATATATTCACACCACATTTTAACTTTGTTCATAGAGAGAGCAAGAGACAGGAATGGTTGCAAGGGATTCTCAAAGCCCCCTCCCAACTTAATAGGATACAGGTTGATGTTCTGTTTTTGTGTTCAGCTTTTTAGCGACTGAGCCCAGGTCCTTCAGCTGAAACTTCTGAGATCTGTGCTCAAACAGATTGCTACAGCAAGATGCATATGATGAAAGCAAGAGGACATTTCAGAGGAAGTATGTAAGTGATCGCTGGAAGGTTCAAAATGGTATGTTCTAACAGATTCATAAAGAAGGTTCAAAATGGTATGTTCTGACAGATTCATAAAGAAGATCACAAAGGCTAATCAGCCCAACCCCCTGCTATGGAGGAATTGAGCCATGGGTATTAAAGTGGTGTTAAAATTGCATTAATTCTACAGTGTAGATGCACTTTTAGTTATGCCATTATGATTGGGAAAAGGAATAGTTATAACTAAGGCTGGATCTACACTGCCATATAATCCAGTATCTGATTCCAGATTGTGGTGTTTGAATTGGATTATATGAGTCCACACTGACATATAATCCAGTTCAAAGCACATAATCAGGGATCAGATACTAGATTATATGACAGTGTACAAGAGGCCAAAGTAGTGATGTGTAACAAATTACCTCCAAATTCTAATTGGATTCAGTGTGAAAACTGGAAGGCTAGGGCCACATGAAACAAGCTGGCATGGGAAAACAAATTAGATGTCAATTTGTCACCAGGGCAAAATCGACCATCTATATATGTTCAGAGACTGCACAAAGTTCTGTAACTCTCAAATCACTCAGTTTGTGTTCCAACACAAAGAACACCATCCAGCCATGGAAAGGGTAGGAATTATTGCAATGTGTGAAAATTCCATTTTACACTACTATTAGTTCTCAATCTACTCAGACCATTTCAATTCTTCCCATATGGAGTGCCAGTTGCTAGCCAACCTGCAAACCCAGACACAGCAGCACTTAGAAATGTGTTTCCTGTAAACTATTCTTCAAACTTCACAGCTGTCTTTCTGTGTGCAAGTGGACTTCATAATGGGATGAGAAAGGCAGGGCAGCCAATGAGGAGGAAAAGTAATTAATGTAGAGGAATGAAAGCCAAGCTCCAGATGGTCACAGGATGCTGTTCCAAGTGAAAATTCCAGTTTCCAAATCATGACCCTAACTACATTATATGACAATTACTTTTGACATTGTCTAGAAGGAATTTAAATGAGTTTCAACAGGACATGTTCCCTGAAAAAGCAATATTCTCCAAGATGGGAAGGGAGGATATTTCCTAAGATGCCTGAGATTTCACCCAAATCTATGGTGAAAATGAAGGCTTGTTTAAAGTCCTATGGAAATGTAAATATACAGAACAAAAAAGGTGATTGGCCCCTTACACTTAATGTGAAAATACATATATCTGTATACAAGGCTGGGGGGGATGGGGAAGTAGCCATGGCAGTGTGGTCAAAATATAATGTGAAGAATTAGCAATGTGGGTAGCCCCCTTACATCAAAGTGAGTTTGCCAGGGAAAATGCATGGCTCACCATGATGTGCTTGCCATTACCAAAATCAGTATGGACTGGGAATATGTGATGGGAAACAAAATTATTTTATTTAGTGTGGACTAGATTGGAGTAGACTAATAGAAATCTACTTGAAGGTAGATTTCCATTGGGAGACACTTTGCGACAATCAGCTGAAGCAGTCACTAACTTGCAAAGAGGGTTTAAATAACCCTCTAGAGCAGTGGTTCTCAACCAGTGGCTCCCCAGGTGTTTGGGCCTACAACTTCCCACAATCCCAGCCAGTTACCAGTTGTTATGATTTTTGAGAATTGAAGGCCAAAACATCTGGGGACACACAGGTTGAGAACCACTGCTGTATACCCAAGTAGTGTTCAAATAGGGATTTAATTCTTAACAAAATTTCTTCTGAAGGGAAGCCATGAGTAATTGTAGCCGTTTTATTAAAGATTAATAGCTAAAAGTAAAGGTTTTCCCCTGACATTAAGTCCAGTCATGGGGGTTGGTGCTCATATCCATTTCTAAGCTGAAGAGCCGGCGTTGTCCATAGACACCTCCAAGGTCATGTGGCTGGCATGACTGCATGGAGCACCGTTAACTTCCCACCAGAGTGGTACCTATGGATCTACTCACATTTGCATATTTTCGAACTGCTAAGTTGATTGAAGCTGGGGCTCACAGTGGGAGCTCATGCCGTTCTCTGGATTCGAACCTGCGACCTTTCGATCAGCAAGTTCAGCACCTCAGCGGTTTAACCCACTGTGCCACCTTCAAAAACAAGCCTTCAAAAACAGTCCCACTTTCAAAGACTCTTCACAGTTCAAAACATATAACACGATGTGAAAAACGCATATGGTTGTTTCAGTAAATCCCCATAGCCATGGAATCAAAATCCACATTTTCACTTACCCAGCCTGGGGGGAAATGATCTCTCCCAGAATTTACCATAGCATAGTGCTAAATGACCTGGCAAATTCCTAGAGAGGATACCTTTTTAGGAATCTCTAGAGATCCTTGAGCTCAACCCTATGGTATTCTGGAGCCACAATTCATGTAATGCTATTCAGTTGTACCCATGGTTCAGGGGAAACTGTGGTCCAGCTGGGAACGTACTCCTTGCAGATATGAGGAGTCTTACTGTACTTATATCTGAGCTATCTGCCAGGAAATGTTTAAGCCTCTTTCATTGATAGAACCAACAGAAATTTTATTCTCCGACACAAATGCTATTTATCTGTATCAGGACTGTATCGTTACTCCCAAAGAGTAGGTGGAACTGGGATTTTCACTGAAAATACAGCAGTGGAAATAGTTAAATTCTCCCTCTCCAATTTGTCCAGCAATGATGCTCCTCATATTTCCATTGGGTTGTTATTCACAGGTTTTCAGACACATTAATTGCTTCAAAAATGCAACTAGCAGCCCCCCCCCCCCCCTCGCCCTAAAATCATTCTAGTTTTCTTCAATGCTTGTATTTGCCACTGAACAGCCTCTTTTGAGCTCAGTCTGACAAGGACATGACTCTGCCATCAGCTTGTTCATGCTCCTTTTCTTTGCTGAAAGGGTAGGTGCAGCATTATCTTCTGCAAAAGAAACAGTAGGCATGCCAATCTATGTGCCTGTTTTTCAAGAGGACTGAAGTGAAGTTGGCAAATTCTGATGAGTAAATCTTCACCTTCAACATTTTGTTTGCATGGAAGAAGAGTTGTGCTGGAGAAAACAGCATTGTTAATGACCGCTTTGCCTCTGGCTCAGCAAACTGTGGCTGCTGCAAGAGCACGTTTCACTGCTTGCTGGTTGCTCTGAAGGTACCTGCTTCCCACATTTTCAGATCTGATGGTGTTAAAAAATAGATGGGTGAAAACAGACACCCCACTACACCTTTTCAGGGCAGGTCTGAGATAAACTGAGTCAATGGAGATCATTAATAATAAAACGAGCTCATCTTTATTGGTGGTTCCATCAGCTCAGGAAGGGATGGCGGGGGGCAAATTCTTGAATGAGATACAAAATTAGGACACATATCTACTAGGCCTGGGTAGGTTCGTCAGAATACTTCTAAAATCAAAATGATTTCGGATTAAATTCACTTTTGAAGCGATGTAAACAACCAAGAAGTGAATTTGCCATTTCGAAGCCGCCACTGCCATTTTTTGGAAAGAAATAGGCGAAAATGGCCTATCTCCACCTTCTCTCCCCTTCTTTCTTTCTCCCAAGTCAACGTGGGAGAAAAAAAATTCCAGGGCTTCCAAGGCAGCCCAGTTTTCATTCCCCGAGCCCACCACCTCTTCCCAGCTCTTCCCAGTTCAGAAAGGATCCAGGGGTGATCCAGGAAATTATAGGCCAGTTAGTCTAACCTCAGTTCCAGGCAAAGTGATGGAAACCATTATTAAAGAAAAAATTACTAAGCACATAGAAGAACAGGCATTGCTGAAGGAAAATCAACATGGTTTCTGCAAAGGCAAATCATGTCTTACTAACTTGATAGAATTCTTTGAGGGTGTAAATAAACACATAGATAAAGGGGACCCAGTCAATATTGTTTACCTTGACTTTCAAAAGGCTTTTGACAAAGTCCTCACCAAAGGCTCCTAAATAAGCTCTTCAGCCATGGAATCAGGGGACAGGTCTTGTCCTGGATTGAACCTGGCTAAACTGTAGGAAACAAAGGGTGGTAATAAATGGACACTTCTCTGGATGGAAAGAGGTGAGAAGTGGCGTACCCCAAGGTTCAGTTTTAGGACCGTTACTTTTTAATTTATTCATAAATGATCTGGATGTAGAAGTAAATTGTGAGGTAGCAAAGTTTGCAGGATAGTTAAAAATGAAACTGACTGTAAAGAGCTCCAGAAAGGTCTCTCGAAATTGAGTGAATGGGCAACAAAGTGGCAAATGCAGTTTAACCTAAACAAGTGTAAAGTCATGCACATCGGGGCAAAGAACCCCAAATACACTTATCAACTGATGGGATCAAAGCTTTCTGAGACAAACCAGGAAAGGGATCTTGGGGTTTTGGTGGACAGCTCAATGAAGATGTCAACCCAGTGCGCAGCAGCAGCGAAAAAGCAAATTCTATGCTTGGCATGATCAGGAAGGGAATCGAAAATAGGTCGGCAAATGTTGTATTACCTCTCTACAAATCTATGGTGAGGCCACATCTGGAGTACTGTGTACAATTCTGGTCACCGCACCTTAAGAAGGATATAACGGAACTGGAAAAGGTACAAAGAAGGGCAACAAAAATGATCCAAGGGATGGAGCAGCTCCCTTATGAAATCAGGTTGCAACGCCTTGGTCTTTTCAGCCTTGAAAGACGGCGTTTAAGAGGTGACTTGATCGAAGTGTATAAAATCATGCATGGGATAGAAAAGGTGAATAAAGAAAAAATGTTTTCTCTGGCACACAACACTAGGACTAGGGGGCACTCCCTGAAGCTCCAAGGTAGGAAAGTTAGGACTAATAAAGGGAAATATTTCTTCACCCAGAGGGTCATTGGGTTATGGAACTCACTTCCAGAGGAGGTTGTGACAGCTGTCAGACTGGACAGCTTCAAGGCAGGATTAGACAGATTCATGGATACCAAGGGAATCAGTAGCTACTGAAATGGACATCCAAGTGCCACCTCTGTGTTGATGGAGGCAGGCAGGATTTCCCCGGGTACTGGTTGTGGGGGGTCGGGAGCAGGTGAGGGTTTTGCCCTCCTTTCTGCTAGAGATCCCTGTGTACAACTAGTGGGCCACTGTGTGACACAGAATGCTGGACTAGATGGGCTGAGGCCCGATTCAGCATGGCTCTTCTTATGTTCTTATGTTCTCTTATGATGGAGGCAGGCAGGATTTTCCCCGGGTACTGGTTGTGGGGGGTCGGGAGCAGGTGAGGGTTTTGCCCTCCTTTCTGCTAGAGATCCCTGTGTACAACTGGTGGGCCACTGTGTGACACAGAATGCTGGACTAGATGGGCTGAGGCCCGATTCAGCATGGCTCTTCTTATGTTCTTATGTTCTCACCTTGCTTTTCCTCCAGAGCAAGTGGCTGGTGAAGCCAAACACAGCACCCCAATCTCCAGCAGAATTGGGTTTTCCTTGTGGCATTGACAGAAGGCTTGGGAGACTTGGGGAAAGCCATCCTGGGTCCTGTTGGCTCCCACTTTGACCAGACAATGTTTTGTAAAGTGTAGGGAGCAAGTATCCAAGGGAGGGAGGAAGTCCCGGTGGGTCTGCTTCTACTCCTCCATGGCAACAACAACAATCTTTATTGATCAGTCAATTTTGACCATATCAAAACATACAAAACATACACACTTACCCGTACATACAATGAATACATATATGAATACAAAGCATACCGACCTACCGTCCTGTCAACCCACTCCCACTCCTAATTGTAGTGGGGTTTTTATGTTTTTTAAAAAGATTGCGAAATTACAAGATTAAAAGATTAAAAATTAATTATTTCCTTAGAATAAAATTTGAGCGGGGGCAAGGGTAAGTAAAACTAGTGGCATATTCATATTAAATTTTTTAATTTAAATTTTGTTGATGGCAGTAATATCACAGTTCTCTGCTTCCATCTTCTTGCGGATGGCCAGTGCTTTTTGCGTAAAAAGAGTCAGTTTTAGAATAGAACTTTTATCTGAACCCTGTAGGAGAATGTGCAATTTCTCCTTATTCTCTAGATGAGTATGATTCTCCAGCAGAGGCTCTAGATCAGGGGTGGGCAATTACCGGCCCTCCAGGTGTTTTAGACTTCAGCTCCCAGAAATCCTAAGAGCTGGTAAACTACCTAGGATTTCTGGGAGTTGAAGTCCAAAACACCTGGAGGGCCGGTAGTTGCCCACCCCTGCTCTAGATAGTAAAGTCGAATACTGTTGTAGTAAAGACATTTTAAGAAAAAATGTTCTGACTCCTCCACTTCTGCGTCTACCTCATGACACCCACAGGTTCTCTTCATCTTTTATACCGTGATGTGATGTAACATGTTTTAATGTGTTTTATGTTTTTATTGTAGGGTTACATGTCTGCAACATGTTGCCCATTACACTGTTGATTATCCGCCCCGAGTCTGCAGGGAGGAGCGGAATATAAGATCGAACAATAAATAAATAAATAAATAAAATATAGGAAATTTTCTTATGTCGTCCCAGCTTGGACCTAATGTCGAGCTGCTCGAATCTAGCCCTGGTAAAAAGTTTTCTATTATATAGTGTTAGCATGAAGGGAAGATAAGATTCCGTGCCCACATTACATTTAAATTTAGCCAGGTATGGAGTGGCTCTAGCTTGTGCTATGATAATTAGATCATTTTATGCAGCAATGTCGAGAGCTCTTTGGTATACAATTGAACACACTTTTGCCCCAA
Source organism: Anolis apletophallus (assembly GCA_030556195.1). Classification (NCBI taxonomy): domain Eukaryota; kingdom Metazoa; phylum Chordata; class Lepidosauria; order Squamata; family Anolidae; genus Anolis; species Anolis apletophallus. The sequence continues at coordinate 96,155,990 of JARBWK010000012.1, forward strand.
GATTTATTAACTTGTGGAGTGCAAAACCTAGCCTACTAACCGTGTGGCCAAGTCTGCTCAGCCATGATGACCACTCTTTGTGGTTTTCTTGTTCTAATAGGCATATGGCTGGTAATCTGTGTGGTTGCATTTGTATTGTTTTGTACCACCAATTGATCTGCCTCTTCAGGATTACAGTGGAAATTGGGGTTATTCCCATCTCTGCTCTCACTGCAGCTGACAGGGATGATCTCTCCACTCCTAAGCCAATTTTTAGGTGGCGAAGTTGGAATTTTTCTACCATTAAAATATCTTGCTCACCCCATATTTCAGCTCTGTACAAGGCAATGGGGAACACCTTTGCCCTAAGAACCTTCAAAAAGGGACGCAGGGATCCCGGGTAATTGTGATGACATAATTTATTAATTGCCTGTGCAGCAATATCAGCTTTCGCAATACTTAATTTTAGGTGTTGGGTCCATGCCCCTGATGCTGCAAAATGTAGGCATAAGTCTTTAAATGTCCTCATTTGCTCCACTTTGTGCCCATCAAGGTGCCAGCTGGAAACCTTAGCTTTCTTACCAAAAACCATTATTTTGGATTTTTCTTCATTTAAAGTGAGGGCATTTTCAGTACAATATTGACTAAGTTTTTGCAGGGACCTCAACCCAACTGGGGTGGCGTATAGTAATACTATATCATCCGCATATATCAAAATGTTTATCTCCCTATCCATAACTCTTGGCCTATGACATTCTTTCAAATTCAAATATTCCACGATATCATTTATATAAAAATTTAAACAGAACAGTGCTAACAAACATCCCTGTCTCACACCCCTAGATGTAGCTATTCCATTGGAGCGGCCCCCACTATTACCTAATCTCACTTTAACCGAGGAATCAGCATATAGGGCAATCATAAGAGCCAGCAGTCTTTTATCTATGTTGGACTTTATAAATTTCCTCCAAAGTAATTCTCAACTTATAGAGTCAAAAGCGGTGGACAGGTCTATAAAAGCAATGTATAAACTTCTAACCATTGATGAATATTTGTCAATTATATGCTGAAGAACAAAAACATTGTCTATAGTGGAGTAGCCTTGCCTAAAGCCTGCTTGTTCTTTCTTTATTATCAGATTATTTTCAGACCATTCCTCCACTTTGCCCAGTAGGAATCTTGCTTAGATCTTTGCTGCAATATCACTAAGGCTGATTGGGTGATAATTTCTAGGGTCGGCTTTATCTCCTTTCTTTAAAACTGGCACTATAATGCTTAGTTTCCAGCCTGATGGAACAAAGCATGCCTTATTTATATGATTAAATAAGCCTGCTAGTAATTGGGCCCACTGTAGCATCTGGGGCAACATTTTCCACAGGGATGGGCGGCAGTGCCTCCTTTCAGTACTCCCTCCCTGCAGCGCCCTCTTGGCCATCAGAGAAGGTGCACTTTGCCAAGGTCTGGCTTTTGCCCCAGTTCTCGCCCCAGTTCTCGCCCCAGTTCTCACGTGGAGGGAAGAAATCCGCATCCAAACTGGGTTAAACACCCAATTTAAGGGGGCGCTGCATGGAGGGGGTGCTGAAAGGAGGCACTGCTGCCCCTCTCTGTGAAAAACGTGGCCCCAAATGCCACAGAGGAGGGCCTTGGGCACCTGGGTTTAAAACGTCATATAGGAGTAGAAGCAGACCCACCCGGACTTCCTCCCTCCATTTGATACTCGCTCCCTACACTCTACAAAGCATTGTCCTGTCAACGGGGAAGCCAACACGACCCAGGATGGCTTTCCCCAAGTCCCCCGAGCCTTCTGCCAACGCCATGAGGAAAAACCCGACTCTGCTGGAGATCGGGGCACTGTGCTTGGACTCCGAGATCATCTTCGGCTTCACCAGCCACTTGCTCCGGAGGAAAAGCAAGGTGAGAACTGGGAAGAGGCGGTGGGCTCAGGGAAAGAAAGCTGGGGCTGCCATGGGAAGCTCTGGAGTTTCTTTCTCCCGTGTTGACTTGGGAGAAAGAAAGAAGGAGAGAGAAGTTGGAGATAGGTCCCTAAAGGCGGACCTTAAATGCGGCTGTTGCCCCAGTTCTCACGCGGAGGGAAGAAATCCACATCCAAACTGGGTTAACGTGTGTCCACCATTAACGAAGCCATTCCAAAATTTCTGAATTTTTACGGAAGTTATTCAGATTCGAAGTGTCAGTGCCCCCCACATCCGGAACGAGTTTTGAACCTTTTTTTTTTTTTATCACCCAGACCTACCCTGGGATTACTTAGGTCAAACCACTTATAGCATGTATACGTATCTTTAAATACATTGGTATATATCTGAGTGCAGACATGTCAACAGTCTACATAGTTGCAAGATACATTATTGGCCTCATGCTGAAAGCACATAAAAGAACTAAAGGCCTTATGGTTCTCCAACTCTAAATGCCCATCAGTCCTGATAGTGAAGGGTAATGAATGCCAATGTTCCCCATGTGTCTGAAAGACTTGAAAGGGATTAGGAGCCCCTTCAACATACTTGAAAACTTGGATGTTGGATGAAATGTTTTGTATTGTTGCCCTAAGTAGAATAATTCTGGGTAATACCAGAACTCTAAAATAATCCTACTGTACAGCAGGACCAAATATAGCTAATATTTACCTCCACTAGCAAACCTGCTGCCTCTATTTTATGAATCCATTTCTCTGGGCAACTAGGTGTGATCAAGAGTAGCTGGCTGCCATATTATCTTACAGGCAGGTTAATGAAACATTGTCAACTATAGATGACTCAGGCTAAGGAAGAACGTCTAATGAGGCATGTGCTGTTAATTTAAGTGGTGCCTTGACTGTACCAAGCATCCCCTCAGGTTAGCTGCTGCTTGGCACGCACATATAAAACAAATGAAAGCTTCCCCTCCCTCCGTCTCACTCTCTGCCCTTACTTTAAATGAGAACGTATTACGTATCTTCAAATCCAGTGGGGGATTGTTTATTTGTGTGTGTGTTTGGGGGGGGGGGTACACAAGGTAAATAGCCAGCAGGAGCCTTGTCAACAAGTTCAGGGAGCATGTATAATTGTGTGCAATGGAGTTACAGATAGATAATGGACAAATTTACCCAGCCAAATGAGCATTTGGATGCTGGGAAGGTCCCACTGTAGGCTTGGGAACCTTTCTGAGAGGCTCACAAACCAAGCAGGAAGGCAACCTCACCTCAAAATAGTGCGATGGGGTATTCACCCTGCTCAATCTTAGGGCTATTGAATATTTGTATCACTTACTTAGATGATGGGGTACAAGGAATCCTTATCAATATTGCCAATAATACCTGGGAGTCATGGCTAACACATTGAAGGATAATACAAAAGGACCTGGACAAACTAGAAAATCGGGGTGAAATAAAAAAAATGAAATTCAACAGGGACAAATGAAATGTGCTATATTTTTGACCCATAAACCAACTGCATACTTAAAAGATGGGGCAATATATGGCTCAGTGGTGCTATATACAAACAGGACTTTGGTAGTATTGTTGATCATAAGTTTCATATTAATATTGGAGTCTTCTCTAACCAATTCTGTGTCATTGGGAGCACATATGCTAAGTTTAGTCTGGAGTGACCTCATCATTGTGAAACACTATGTAGGGTACATTTGCTTCAACAAAGCATGCCCATCACACTGGCATGGGATCTTTACACAGAATATGATCAGTAGCACACTATAATTGAAGTTTTTTGTCCCCTTACATTCACACACACACACACATACACACATACCCAGTGCATGCATGTTTTTGATGACAGTCCCAATTCATTATATCATCTCCCCCAGTGGTGCAATGGATTAAACCCTTGTTCTGGCAGGACTGACCGGAAGGTTGGCGTTTTGAATCCGGGGAGTGGGGCAAGATCCCATCTGTCAGCTCCAGCATCTCATGTAGGGACATGGGAAGAAGCCTCCCGCAGGATGGTAAACATCGAGGTGTCCCCTTGGCAATGTCCTTGCAGACTGCTAATTCTCTCACACCAGAAGCGACTTGCAGTTTCTCAAGTCACTCCTGACACAAGAAAAAAAATCATCTCCAAAGATGTATGACAATACACTTACAAAAAAGTTCAAGAAAGAGGTTTTGTTTTTTTAAAAAATAAATCTTTATTGAATTTCAAAAGTCATGGTAAAAACATATAGCAAAGTAGTGAGATAAAGAAAGAGGTTTAATATGAACTATTTTTCATATGTATTAGAAACCTCATTATGTAAACAGATCTGGTGCTGCTTAAGGAAGGAGGGAGTGTTGTGTGCCCAACAGGTTTTGAAATCAGGGCTAAATTGCATTATCTGCTCCATGTAGATTCAGCTAGTGAGAGCAAAGTATGTCATCGCAGCTTTAAAAACATTGCACATTTCCCATAGTTCTTAGATGATCAACACTGGAAAGAGCACAGACTGAATTGGTAAAACTAATTCTTCCCTTGGTGAAGGGCCTTCACAAAATATACAGTATAATCCAGCTCTGTGTGTATGATGAATGAAAAGGTTTATAAAATCCAAATTTCATTATACAATTTATTATTGATATATTTGCTTCATTTTAATTACTTCATTTCTACAATTAGTGATGATCCACATATTAGCTGGATTTTCATTTTAATGCACATTGTAACCTTCCCAAGAGAAAAGTAGACTATTAAATATACAAATGTGACCAAATCAAAACATCTCTTCAGCTAAAGCTACTCTTTGCATAGTGAACAAATATCTCTGCTAAAAAATTCCTTTTCCTTTCTGCATCTTTTTTTTTAGCACCAGTAATGAAAAAAGCTATATGCCCCATCAAATTTTTTCCATATCTTGTAACAGGAAAAGAAAAGAAAAAGTTTTCTAATTGACTTGTTCCTAATTTGGCAGGGTGTTCCTTACAGCAGGTCTATATGAAAACCTGGACTCACCTTGAATTGACTCTTGGCTGTCCATATGACATTCCTGTACTTCCTGTGAGTACTGTGAGTCACCCTGTGATAAATCAACTTCAGGGGGACTCTAGAATTTGACTAAAACTCAAAAGTATACCACAGTTTCTGAGCCATCTGGATCGAGTCTGATTTGGATTGGACCACTGTCCACATACAATACTATTTCCATCACCCTTTCCCTGTGTCCATCAGTGAGGGGAAAAGAGGACAGATCACACAGAGCTCTGTGATTGGCTATGAGTGGCAATGTCAATACGGAAGTTGAGCTAATGGTCCAACAGGGACGATGTGGTCTTTACCCAACAGGACCATGTGGACATTTCCAGGGCCAGTCTGGAGGATTTCTATTCCAGACTGATTGCGGATTTACTGGCCATTGTAGATGATCAACTAAAGGTGGCTAGTGCTACAAGCTGAGAATGGCAAAACCACATAGTGGTTTCCCAATAAAGAACAGAATGCAATAACATTCTTCTTCTTTGCAAATCTAGAAAGCAGTTGGAGACTAGAACTTCTTGAACTCCCCATCCAACCTCACAAACATGACCATTGGTGTCCCCAAACATGTGTTTTTCATACTCTCCTGGGCATATAATGGAAATGTTTTATCAGAAACTGGGATAAGCACCCAGGTTTAGCAAGGATGGCATTCAACCTCATAGTTCTTATCATGACTACTGATAGTGTGGTTAGTGAGGCTGACTCAGGGATTCTTGTTTGTTCCATGTTCTTCTTTTCTAATCAGGCAAAAACCATGAACCCCTTCTCAGAATGTAGCAGCAGATAGTTTTGTGACACTCAACATTGGCATGTCTTTACATTAAATTTCAGGATTATTCAGAATGCCATATCACAACTCTTCCATGATTTAAATATCTTATCTCCTTCTGTTTGTTACATATTCTGTTTTGCTAAATAGTTGGCCAACAGTCATGCAGCTGTTCAGGCACAACAGGATTGGGAACATGTGTAATCTAGCATTGGGTCTTACAACTACCTTAATTTCAAAGTAAACAATTTTTTGAGTTATTCAACAACTGTAAGGTATTTTGAAATTAACACTACTGTAATTTATAGCTTACATTCATAACTGAAATATTTCAGTTAGAGGACACGGAAAACAAAGATTTGTTTTCAGTTCAAGCTCATGTGGACTCCTGGTTATCAACCTCTGCTCTATTATGATGTGGCTTTGATTCAACAATATAGTATTCAGGATGAAACACAAGTATACATCTCTGCTGCCTCTTGCAACATTGGCAAAATGAAACAGGTTTTTTTAAAGAAGGGAGAATATAATTTCTACTATGTTCCTAATAATCTCCACCACCTTGGAAAAAAGGCATTTAGAACCGAGAACAAGCCACAAGAGTAAAGACAAAGATTCACTCAGAGGAAAATGCTCTTACCATACATCAAGGGAACCACTGACCACGTAGGGAAGCTGATGAAGAAACACCATCCAAACACTATCTACAGACCTACTAAGAAAATCCAACAAATGCTGAGTTCAGTAAATGACAAGAGGGATCATCTCACTTTTGCAGGAGTCTACCATATACCATGCAGCTGTGGACAAGTCTACATAGGGAGCACCAAACGTAGTGCCCAAACAAGAATCAAGGAACATGAAAGGCACTGCCGACTACTTCAACCAGAAAAGTCAGCCATAGCAGAGCACCTAATGAACCAACCTGGGCACAGCATATTATTTGAGAACACAGAAATGCTGGACCACTCTCACAATCATCATGTCCGGCTACACAGAGAAGCCATTGAAATCCACAAGCATGTGGACAATTTCAACAGAAAGGAAGGAACCATGAAAATGAACAAAATCTGGCTACCAGTATTAAAATCCCTAAAATCATAACAGTAAATAAAGAACAACACTCAAAAACAGGGGGAGTCCAGACAAGAAACAATCAGGACCAGCTAACACCTCCCAACAAGGGATTCCCCTAGGCAGTAAGAAGCCAGACCTTGAAACTGCTAGGCCATTAAATGCTAATCAATAATTATTATTATTATACCCCAACACCATCTCCCCGATGGGGACTTGGGTCGGCTTACATGAGGCCAAGCCCTACAACACAATACAATAAATGAAGTCAAAAACACAAACAATTACATAAAATATAAAAATACAACAACAATATAAAATTAAAATAAAATCATTCATAACACTGTAACAGTGAGCGGGCCGCACATATAGAATAAAAAACTAAAGTTAAAATCGAGTTGACCAATTGAAACATTCACACCTACTTGAAACAGACAAGGGTTCTTTCTCCCATCCTGGAACCCATTTTCCTAGTTTCCAACAGACCTCACAACCTTTGAGGATGCCTGCCATAGATGCAGGTGAAACGTCAGGACAAAATGCTTCTGGAACATGGCCATACAGTCTGGAAAACTCACAGAAACCTAGTGATTCCAGTCATGAAAGCTTTCGACAATACAAAGGGCATTTCGATTTTCTTCATCCGCCACCATCACTTGAAATTTCTATTTTCAACTCTTCCTTTTTCTCTACTCACTTGTAATTAGAGTCCGTTTATTGGGGGAAAATATCTCTTCAAGACTATTAAGGGAAACTACTATCTTTGGTAGGTTGGGGGAGCTGTAAAGGGGGGGGAGCTGCTTCTACCTGACATCCCTTGTAAAATGTCAGCGGATGAAAATGAGTTGATTGCAAGGGGGAAACAATTTGGATGATAGAAATTTCTGAAATCAATTGGAACCCATTCCCACACAGGACAGCCACCACCGTCAATATGCCTCCTTTTGCTTATGTTAATTTATTCAAATGTATGCCATATTAAAATACCTTAACACCAGGAGAAGGGCTGCAAAGGCAACTCTGCTCCCAGGTGCTGTAAAAGCTGTAGTGAGGTCCAAGCTTGCCAAATTAGCATTCCCATATCATCATCCCTTGAGCACATCTCTTTAGCAGAGTCTCAGGTTATGCCTGACATAGAGGGCAGCTGTAATGCATACTCTTAAGGAATTACCATAGCAAGTAGTTCATACATCTGCTTAACCAGTCTGCATTCACAGTGGTTCTTCTACAGATCCAATTCCTAACAACTATGAACTTTGCTTTACCTAGATAAAACATCACCACAGAAACAAAAGTATTGCAGCAACCTTTTTTCCTCCCATATTTGCACTCTCCCACATCTGTTTCCTTCACTAGCATCTCTTAGAGATTAGCACAGGTTCAAGTTTCTGTCTGTCCCTAGCTTTCTCCAGCAACAAAGTATGCATACATTTAGCACAATAACATAACTATACTAAACGGTCTGTTTCATAAAATGAAGCTAAAATAGTCAACATATCCTCAGAAAAATGAGAAGCAGCGCAAGAATGCAACCCAACCCTAGCATTATGAATAATCAATAAAGAAATAGAATGAAGATACCTTGATGTCAATGGCTTTGAATATCGTTTTGCAGATATTTCTTCAGCACAGGCTTCTTGCTTACCCAAACATTCCCCATTCAGCTCAAATGGCTGGATTTGCTCAGCTCACAAGCTGGGGCACAACAATCCCTTTTCCTCTTTTTAGAAAAAAAACAGTAGTTGGATCTAAGCCACTGTAGTTACTATTTATTTTAAACACTGTAGGGCCGTTGGGGAAATAACCCATTTCTTCCTCCTCTTAAGGCTCAGCCAACATCTACTCTCCCATGACTTCAAGGCAGAAAGAAATCTGAAAGAATTTTATGCTATAAATAAATGAGAGGAAGGCAAGAGAGCTGCAAATATGGCTAATTTGGGAATGGACTTTATCAAGCTTTTAGAGGGGCTCTTGGTCCACCCAAAGCCCAGGAAGCAACAATAGCTTAACCTCTTCAGTTTGGCATACCACTTTTTGCTGAAACCATTTAGTATTTCCTCATGCTGGGACCCACAGTGATCCTTAAAACCTTCTCTGTGAGGCTTGAAAAACTCACTGGAAAAGTTGTTGGTACTCTGAAGGGGGTAATGTAAAAAAAGCCCCAAATTCTGCTAATGGAGGACAACAGAGAACACAATTAGATCTTCATCCAAAGATTGGATTGGTTAAAAACCGTTGCTTTCCCTGGAATCCTATTGGTCTGCACTGAATCTCAGAGGATACAAGAGGCAGTAATCCAGGTTGTTTTATTTATTTATTTATTTATTTATTTAAAACTTTTGTATCCTGACCTTCTCACCTCTTAGTGGGACTCAGACCGACTTACAGTAAGTATTCAATGCTACATTACAAATTAAAAACAACCAACAACAATACAAGATTAAAATACAAATGGTTAAAACAACTGTTTTCCCTGGGGTCCTATTGATCTGCATTGAATCTCAGAGGATACACGAGGCAGTGATCCAGGTTAAAACCATTGCTTTCCATGGGATCCTATTGATCTGCATCGAACCCCACCAGATACAAGAGGCTGCTGACGGATGGGCAATGAAACAGGGCAGAAAAGGTAGGAGCTCTGAACATGATTGCTGGCCCGTGTTCAGAGTTTTCTCCTTTCAGGACATTTCAGCCTCTTTTCAACCCTGGAACATGTGATGAGCTCTGTGCTTCTCCATGCTAGAAAAGAGGCATAAGTTTCCTATTTGGGGGGGGGGTGTATTTCTCAATGTGATAAAGCTAATTGCCAGAGTTTCAGGACAGTTCTGCAGCTTTTCTACCATGGAGGGCTATGTATGGCTGCTAGAAGTAGTTTAACTCATGTGATGAGCTCGGTGCCTCTCCATGTTTGAATGCTGAAGTGTCCTACGACTGGGAAATTTCTCAATATGATAAGGTGGGTTACTTCAGTTTCTGCAAGCTAAGTTCAATGTGCAATAATGTATCAAGTTAATTCAACAGGAGAGAGATGAGGAGGAAAAAACACGACCCTTCTACGGTAGTAGACTTAGGCAAAACCAAACTGCTGCTGCCTTTCATAGAATCATTGAATTGGAAGAGACCCCATGGGCCATCCAGTCCAACCCCCTGCTGAGAAGCAGGAACATTCTTATCATGCCTATTCTTCCTTATGAATAACTTCTGCTATCTTGGTGCATTCTATCTTGATGCTTGGCCAGACATGCCCTGATTTTCTTCTGTGAAATGTTGGAATATATGCATATCTTTCAGGTATACAAACCTCATTAGCATCTCTTTCCATAGAATAGTGGGTGGAAGTATACATTAGTTTTCACATTCTTAAAACAAAAAGACACACTGACCCTGATAAGGAAATTATATTTGGGCACTGGTGTGGTAGTGGTTAAATAAGTGTCTTTGCACAAAAAAACCCTCTAAACATGTGTCTGCTGGCCAGCTAGGAAATAATGAGATCAGAGGGGGGGGGGGGAGGATCTAAAAATGCCCAAGGACATGCATTAAATGTTGTGGCTGAATGAAGACATTTATTTACCATATTTATTTACCATATATCTAACCCGCCCTTCTCAACCGCAGAAGGAGGACTCAGGGTGGCTTACATTCAACCCCATCAAGAGGCTATTTCAACAATACAATAAAATCACAACATCAACATAACATATTAAAAACAACATAATTAAAAACTATACAAAAGTCATCATTACATATTACCAGCCTCATCAGTCTTCACATCAATCCAGTTCGTCCCTTAAGGTGCTGATTGCATTTATTGACCAAACGGCTGGTCCCACAGCCATGCCTTTACCTTCTTTCGGAAAGCCAGGAGGGAAGATATTGATCTTGTCTCAGTTGGGAGTGTGTTCCATAGGTGGGGAGCCACCGCCAAGAAGGCCCTGTCCCTCGTCCCCATGGACCCAGATTTTACCCTACTATTGCAATCACTTCTAGGTAAGACTCTCCCCAATTGCAATATACATTTATAGATGAGGGAGCCACTTCGAAGCTGTTTACTTCTAAATACAATGAGAAATTACATTTATTTCAACATTTGGTGCTGCATGTGCACCTACATGGTCAGTATTCAGGCCCTGCAGCTGAAGCCACATCCAATTTCAAGGCAAACTAAGAAGTTACAGTAATTACACTCCACTGGACTCAGTGAAACTGTTTTGGTTGCTGCAAATGATTTCACTGTCTTGTAAATTGGAGAGTAAGTTACAAGAGGCATGGCATAGTGACTGACAACATCCAGAGAATGAAAGGCAATGTAGCACAGTTAGTCAGGCAACAATTCCCAAGGAGCCATGCAGAGACATATACAGCCAAAAATATTGTGAACCAATTTAGAATTCTCTGAATAGAAAAATCTCTTCCCTCTCTTTGACTGTTTGGTAATGGTGCTTGTGACTGCATCTATTCTTACTGCTTCATCTTCAAGGAATTTAATCTACGGTTGTTTCTGCTAAAATTTCAGTCATTTCATGGACATTTTTCTAGTAATCTTTCATGGACCTGTTGTCAATCCTAATTCTTTTTCAATGATCCTCCATTGAATTTAAGTAACAGGTGTGTCTTTTTAAAAGGTATTGTATAGCACTCAACTGAAACTGACTTTGCATTTTAAGGTTTCTCCTTGCTGCCATATAGAATAGATATATGAGCCGTGATCCTACATCACTGTCTGTGTTTTATAACTTTTCAAATCTGTAACTACATTGCTGAAATGCAATGAAATCCAGTTAGTGAATTTTGAATCATGATGTACCTCAGGGCCCTTCCACACAGCCCTATATCCCAGAATATCAAGGCAGAAAACCCCATATTATCTGAGTGTGGACTCAGATAAACCAGTTCAAAGCAGATATTGTGGGATTTTCTGCCTTGATATTCTAAGATATAGGGCTGTGTGGAAGGGCCCTCAAACACTTCTGATATGCATTGGTCACCTCGGATGTATCAAAATGTGATTTTGAAAAGAAAGATTCAGGCAATGCATATAATGCATTTCTATGTAGACTTTAAGTTGTAAAGCTATGTGGGAATTTAAATCCTAGAGTTGGAAGGGTCATCTAATCCATCCCTTTGCCATGAAGGACTATGCAGATGCCCATCCAACCTCTGTTTAAAGACTTCTAAAGAAGGAGAGTCCACTACTCTCTCAGGCAACACATTGCATTATTGAATAGCTCTTACCATCAAGAACTTCTTCCTAATGTTTAGGCGAGATCTCTTTTCCTGAAATTTAAATCCCTCCACTGGTCACTGGAGAAGCAGAAAACTAGTTTGTCCCACCTTCTGCATGGCATCCCTTCAAATATATAACAATGGCTATAATAATAGCACCTCTCAATCGTCCCATCTTCAAGATAAATGCAACAATAGTAACAGCTTGGTTTCAAGACCTTTAATGTCATGGCCACCTTTCTCTGGATACACTCCACCTTGCCAATATCCTCCTTGAGCTGTGTTATCCAAAAGTGGACACTATTGAAGTGAGGTCTGACCAAAGCCGAATTGGCATTACTACCCTTCTTGATCTGGATGCTATACTTCGGCTGCTGCCTAAACTCCCATTGGCTTTTGGGGGGGGGGGGCTGTTAGTTTGTGTTTATTAAGACCCCTAGATCATTCTTACATGTACTGTTGTGAATCCAACTATCACCCCTAACATATAGTATTTTAACATGAAGTATGTACCATTTATTCCCATTGAATTTTTTGATAGTTTGGGGCCAGCTCTGCAATTTGTCAAGGTAATTTGGAATTCTGATTCTGTTCTTTGGGGCATCAACTACCCCTCCTAGTTCAGATTGCCAATGCGGTTTCAATAAGCTTGCCCTCCATTCCTCATCCAAATGATTTACAAACATGTGGAACAATGCCAGACTTAGGAAAAGAATACTAAAGCACCCCACAGGACACTAATCTCCAGTATAAAGAGAAACCATTAGAAAAGAATGAGCACAAATATTGTAAAGAGAGAGAGAAATCAAACCGACAGCTATGTCCATCTTTAAGTGTGCATATCTGCTGTGAGACTCACATGTGATGGTCAGTAAGATAGAATCATAGAATCATAAAGTTGGGTGAGACCTCTTGGGCCATCCAGTTCAACCTCTTACCAAGAAGCAAGAAAATTGCATTCAGATGGCCAATACAACCTCTGGTTCAAAGTCTCCAAAGAAGGAGCCTTCACCACATTCTGGGGAAGAGAGTTCCACTGATGAACAGCTCTCAGAGTCAAGAAGTTCTTCCTAATGTTCAAGTAGAATCTCCTTTCCTGTAGTTTGAAGCCACTGTTCTGTGTTCTAGTCTCCAGGACAGCAGAAAACAAGCTTGCTCCCCCAGCTCCATATGACTTCCTCTCATGCATTTATACATGGCTATCAAGTCTCCTCTCAGCCTTCTCTTCTTCAAGCTAAACATGCCCAGTTCTTTAAGACGCTCCTCATAGGGATTGTTCTCCAGACCCTTGATCATGTTAGTCACCTTTTTCTGGACACATTACACACATTTCCCTTCAATTGTGGTGCCCAGAACTGGACACAGTATTCCAGGTGTGGTCTAACCAAGGCAGAATAGAGGGGTGGCATGATTTCCCTGGATCTAGACACTATACTCCTATTGATGCAGGCCAAAATACCATTGGCTTTTTTGCCGCTGCATGACATTGTTGACACATGTTTAACTTGTCCACAAGGACTCCAAGATTTTTACACACGTACTGCTCTCAAGCTACGTATGCCCCATTCTGTATCTTGTCATTATGTGATGGGCAGGGTGATAATTCCCCACCACATTCAGGTAAAAGATTTAGAGAAGATATCATCAATTCCAGGACCATGTGTTTCAGTTTATTTTGGGTGTGCATCCAGCTATACATTTTTTTCCTTTGGATCACAGCCTCTGCAACTGCTATAATAGCCATTATAAGCTTGAGTGTTCATTGACAAAGACATCAGATCACCAATACCAGGTTGCAAAAACAGCTTCAGTATAGATTTTCCCCATCCAGCTATTTACTGGAAGGAAGCCATGCTCCCAAATTCCAGCCAAACACAGTGATGAGCATATCCAAGTTCTCAACTGTAAAAGCAATCTGGCTGCTTCTTACACATTTTCACATCTCAACATTGGTCCAAACATCTGTTATACATGTAGAACCAGAACCTGGTTTTGTAGAAATAGAGCACTCCAGGGAACTATGTGAAACCAGGAACTCTACAAAAGGTCCCTACATTTAATGCCTTATGCACACCTGTTCTCACCAAGTTGATCAACATCTGCAGAGTTTTGGGACAGGAAAGGGGAACCTGCCCTCTCTAGAGAGAAGTAATGGAAGTTTTGGATCACACCGCAGCTTTCAAAAACTCATACTATAGAAACTAGGATTTAAAATAAACACAGACATGATATTGTAGTTTATACACCAGTGTGGAAGGAATGTTTTAAAATCAGTATACTTTTCATTATTATGTGTCTTTTATTTCACTTATATCCAGAACACCATGCCAGGTACAATACGTGCATCTGCCTCCATTTTTCACAGGCTTTCTTGAGATATTTATTTATTTATTTATTATTTACATCCAGGGGCGGTCTAAGGTAATTTTAAATGGTAGGCGAACATTATTTTGGTGCCCCCCATGTAAAACAAATATACAATTATAATATCACAATACCATTAATAGTATTATATTGTATCAATGTATATACAATATATTATACCATACTCATACTATATTATATCGTAATTATATTATACTACATTACAATATAATTATATTATAATATATTGACATTATAATATAATGTAACATTCTATTATATTATTATTATAAAATAATAAAATTATTTATTTAAATAAAATTATCCTCTACTAAATATTTTCATTACTCCTATAAAACTCAAATAACCCAAAATAAAAGTAAAATAAAATATTATATATTACTATTTTGTACAATACCACTATACTGCAATATTGTTTGTAATATTACATGTAATATAAAATATATCATCATTCTATTGTTATATTGTATTTGTATTATATTGTATGACAATATTAAGCAGAACTGTATAATAATCAACAAGAAATGCAATGTAAATGCATCAAAATCAGAATATATTACCTACCACCCGACTCATAATTCATAGAAGTCTCCCATAAGTCCAAAATTAGGATCCCAATGTAAATATAAATAGAAAAACAGCCAAAATGTTCAAATGAGGTCGAATACAGGCAGCGCGGCCTGGGCAAACTTGGGCCCTTCCTCCCTCTAAGTGTTTTGGACTCCAACTCCCACAACTCCTCATAGCCTCAAGCCCCTCAGGTCTAGACAGAAATAGAGCCGAAGAAAGGAAGGAGGGAGAGAAGAGGTCACAGAGGAGGAGGAGGAAAGCCCTTCATTCATTCCTTCACTTACACTTCCTTCACTGATTCTTTTCTCCTTCCCTGCAAACGCGCGCGCACGGCGGAGACAAAGGGAGAGGGGAAGCACTCCCTGCCTGCCCGATAGGGAGTACTTTGCTTACAGGCTTCTGCGTAAGGGAGCTACTGGGCATGCACAGAGGTTTTCGCACATGTGCAGTTGCTCCTGCGCTCAACTTCAGCTCCAGAGCAACTGCGCCTTCGTGAAAACCTCCACGCGTGCCCAGAAGCGGCGTTGGAGCGCACAAGGCCGGGGTCAAAAAGCAGGCAGCTGCAGCACTGTCTGAGGAACATCGGCAGGGCCAGGATGGCGCCCCATGCGGCCAGGATGGCGCCCCCTTCCCAGATGGCGCCCTAGGCGGCCGCCTACTTGGCCTATCTTGTAGGACCGCCCCTGTTTACATCATTTCTACCCCGCTCTTCTCAACCCCCGAGGGGGAACTCAAAGCGGCTTGACAAAAGGCAACAATTCGATGCCGATACACAATATAAATACAATATAAAACCATAAACATTCAGCATTAAAATTCAGTTAGGATTAACATATAATACACATTCACATAAGTTAATCCTATACATAGCCCTGCTATTTACAATTTGAGTGTTGATCAGAGAAATTATCCTTATAATGTATATTATTTTCATGTGTTAGTACTGGAAATCTTATCCAGTTTGCTACATTGATCCTTTTGGTGAGAAGTTATATCAAATATGTGAAGGAAACACACAAACCAGTGACAATTGTCCTTGGCCACTACTAGCCAGGTAACACTTATGATGAATACTAATGTGGATGTTTTGTTTAGATTTATGTTATTATAGAATTTTTTCTGATTATGTGTAGTTTAATTTATTGATGTCAGGTTTAAATTACTGATATTAGGTCTTAATTTAATGTTAGGCTTTAATGTTACTTTTATATGTGGGGGTTTTCTGGGATTTTATGTTAGTATCCTATGTTTTATGTTGGCATTGAATGTTTGCCATTGTTATGCTGGAATCCGCCCTGAGATCCTTTGGAAAAATAGGATGGAATACAAATAAAGTTTTATTATTATTATTCCCAATGCATATGTCCAGTGTTTGACCCTCAATGTTAAAGTCAATATTTTCATAACAATTTTGGCATTCCCTGGGGGCTACAATGAGGACTACAAGTCATGCACCTGTCTGAATGCATCTCCCTCTATGAACCATCATGGAGGTTAAGATCTTCTGGAGAGGTCCTGCTCTCAGTCCCACCTCCTTTGCAAGCACAACTGGTGAGGATGAGAGATGGGGCCTTCTCAGTGGTGGCTTCTCGACTGTGGAACTCCCTCCCTAGTGGGATTTGATCGGCCCCTTCTCTCCTGTCATTTTGCAAACAAGTGAACACTTGGCTTTGAGAACAAGCATTTGGCCCAGCATAATTATCTGTGCAAAACAGTTGAAATTGACCCTGGATTGATGAATATGATTATTTGACTATCTGGCTTTGGATCTATGCACAATAGTCATCTAATGTTTACATATGTTGTTTTAATGTTGTTAAATTGTTGTTTAATTTATTTTAATTGTTATTGATGTTTGGGCATGGAATAATGCCTATTATGATGCCGTCCTGAGTACCCTTTGGGGTGAGCAGGGAGGAATATAAATGTTGTAAATGAATGAATGAATGTCTACTGGTCATGATGCATATTCTCTCTAGCACCAAAAGTTCTTTGCCCTAAAATTGCTCTAAGGTAAGTACAGAAAGAATATCTCTACCTATTCATTTTGCAGACAAGGAAATTACTTCCTAATGTATTTCTGCATGGCAAAATGGGGTTGGACTTGATGCCCCTCTCTGATTTTATGTCACTTAAACATAGTAAAGCTCTGATCAGCAGTCCACCTGTTGCCTTTGGCACTAATGTAAATTTCCAGTACATTTCAATGCCCCAAATGGTGTGCATTGCAATTCTATAATGAGGATTCAAAGAACAATAATCTTATCCAATTGGAATGCTGATCAGACAGAAACAGAAAATAATCATGCACATTCCCACAGACTGCACAGTTTACTTGTTAGGTAATCATTTTTAAGTTAGCAAACAAAGAATCTTTATTATCTTCTAGTTAGGAAGCATTATCAAGGGGACAGGCAGCAATATTTTAGCTAACAGCTAATACTACAAAGTCCTGAATTATCTTTGTCAGCAACTGCTGGAAAAGATGTCATGAGTGCCCACAATCGCAGCTGCTTATTGTAGCCAGAGTTAATTAAGTAAAATAAAAACATGCAATAATTGCCTGGCAACATTTTCTAAACAGACCATCCCTAGAGTCTTGAATGAAATATCTTAGCCTAAAATCTTTGTTTCCCTCTTCCTTTAAACCCATCTCCAGCATTCACTGCCCATGATTTAACACCAGAATGACATTTTCTGAAATGTGAGAAGGAGAGTGAGGCACTTCAGACACAGCAGAGGATTTATTTTTCTCTTTTCCTAAAAAATAAGGCTTTTTACTTCTTGGAAGGCTTCCTAATGTTTATTTGACTTTTCACAACTCTGGTGACTTGGCATAGATAACCTCAATTTGTCATTTTCTGTTGATCGTAATGACTGATGGTGCCTTCAGTAGCTCTCAGCTGTGTGAGTATAGATTGAGAATAGAAAGAAGGACAGGAGAAAACAGGGACAGATATTGGGGAGGGGTCAAATTCAACTTCTAGTAAAACACAACTAAACTTGGAAAGTCAGTGCCAAGAAACTGTGCTTATATGTCCCAACAGTTTACATGGACTTTAGTTGATGTGGTACAAGGCTGCATTAAGTAGTTTTGGCCTGTGTTAACCTGGATCAGTTCCATGCCTCATTTAGCTGCCACAAAACGGATTATCTGGCCCTTTGCACTAAATGGTCAGTGCCCCAGGATCCAGATCCCTGCTCAGCCATGGAAATCCACTGAGTTGCCTTAGATAAGACTCTCTCAGCTTCAGAGGAAAGTAAAGGGAAACCTTACCAAAATAAAAGATTTATCTTGGTATAAATCTTACCAAGAAAGCCCTATGGTCAGGTTTATTCAGGGTTACCATGAATCAGAAAGGACTTGTACACTATTTATTTATTTATTTATTTATTTATTTATTGTATTAGTAGCGAACTAAGGGTACAGTTGCAATGTATTTAAAAAGCATAAAGTTTAAACAACTTGGCATTATATTAAATGTCCTTTGACCAGTAGCTGGCCACTTAAGTGCCTCTGGTGTTGCTATAAGAAGGTCCTCCATTGTGCATGTGGCAGGGCTAAGACTGTATTGTAATGGGTGGCCTGTGGTTTGCTCTTCTTCACACTCGTATGTCGTGGACTCCACTTTGTGGCCCCATTTCTTAAGGTTGGCTCTGCATCTCATGGTTGCAGAGCGAAGTCTGTTCAGCACATTCCTTCCAAGTCTCACAGTCTTCTGTGTGTCCAGGAGGGAATCTCTCATTTGGTATCAGCCATGGCTTGAGATTCATGTTTTAACCTTCCACTTTTGGACTCTCACTTGCCGAGGTGTTCCTGTGAGTATCTCTGTAGATCTTAGGAAGCTGTTTCTTGATTTAAGGCATTGGCGTGCTGGCTGATATCTGAACAAGGGATGGGCCAGAGATGTCACTGCCTTGGTCCTTTCATACTTGCACACAAGAAGAACAACAATTTTTTACAGCAATGCACACCAATTCAAATAGAAAATGTACAGATTTTTACAAGATCAGCTCCACTGAAAGCTTGAAATTTTGTGGCAGCTCATGTCAAGGAGAGTAGTTTTTTAATTCTCTTGTTTACTGTCCTAAGGGCAAAATGATTCAGGATTTACTTCTTTCAAGGAGACACACAGTAGAAAGGGAGCAGCCATGTATCCTAAGGGGCTGTATTTAAAACAGGAAGGGGACTTTGCTTTGTTTTTATTCCATTATCTCGTATGTATTAATTCTATAGGTTTGTGGCACATGTAGAAAACTCAGAAATTAGGCGTGTGGGCTTATTAGTGATTGAAGATCTTCATTATTATTATTTTTTAAAAGCTTTGATGATATAAACAGTTTGATGCTAACAGCTTTGCTCTCTGTTCGAAATCAATAGAACGCCAGCTGTTAAAAGGCTGGCTCCAAACCACTGTTACTTCTGGTTAATGGTATTGGTATGTGTGATCTCAGTGCAGGATGAAAAAGGTCAAAATCAAATTACTTTGGATCAATCCCAACATTATTGCTTGGGAAAGCATTCTATTGATTGTGTATATTTTCCTTTTATGAGTTTTTGTATATCTTTTTAGTGCTGGGAGTACATCATGTAATATAACAACAGCAGAAGACACCCTAGTCAATGGAGCTGTACAGTCTGCTACACTCCAGGCCTTATGTACACAGAGACACACGTATGAGTGAACAAAAAGGGAGAAAACATCTTTACATTTTAAAAGGTTACATATTAGGAGAAGATATCATTTGTTGCTGTGTGCCTTCAATTAAGTTCAAACTTATGGTGTACAGAGGGTGAAACAATGATAGAGATTTCTTGACCACATGTTCAGAGGGGGTTTGCTTGCCCAAAATCACCCAGTTGGTTTCTATAGCCATTCACAGCAGGACATCTATTAGACCTGGATGACGGGTGAGGAAATAAGGCAGACCCAAGAAATAATGTTATATTCCTTGGAATCTTTCTTGACTGCACAGAATGCCCAATGTTTCCTCCAATGTTCAGAATTCTCTCTTTGGAACAACAGGGTTTTAAAATATAGGACAGTCTGGAGCAGTGGTTGCCAAAATAGGACAGTCTGGAGCAGTGGTTGTCAACTTTCGTAATGCCGTGACCCCTTAATACAGTTCCTCATGTTGTGGTGACCATTAACATGAGGAGCTGCTACTTCATAACTGTAATTTTGCTACTATTATGAATCATAATATAAATATCTGATATGCAGGATTAATTTTCATTCACTTGACCAAATTTGGCACAAATATCTGGTACGCCCAAATCTGAATACTTGTGGAGTTTTGGGTAGGGATTGATTCTGTCATTTTGTTGCTACTTCATAACTGTAATTTTGCTACTATTATGAATCTTAAAGTAACTATTTGATATGCAGGGTGTATTTTGATTCACTGGACCAAATTTGACACAAATAGCCAATATGCTCAAATCTGAATACTGGTGGGTTGGAGGGGTGAGTTTGTCATTTGAGAGCTATAGTTGCTGGGCTGGGTTAACCATCAATCAAAGAAAATTCTAAACTCCATCAACTATGGAATTGAACCAAAACACAGAACTCCCATGACCAACAGAAAATACTGGAAGGGTTTGGTGGGCACTGACCTTGAGTTTTGGAGTTGTAGTTCACCTACATCCAGAGAGCATTGTGGACTCATACAGTGATGGATCTGGACCAAATTTGGCACAAATACTCAATATGCCCAAATTTGAACACTGGTGGATTTTCCGGAAAATAGACCTTAACATTTGGGAGTTGTGGTTGCTGGGATTTATAGTTCACCTACAACGAATGAGCATTCTGAATCCCAACGATGATAGAATTGGGCAAAACTTCCCACACAGAACCCCCATGATGAACAGAAAAAACTGCTTTCTGATTTTCTTTGGTGACCCCTCTGACACTCCCTTACGACCCCCCAGGGGTCCCAACCCCTAGGTTGAGAAATGATGGTCTGGAGGGTTAGTACTTCTCACATTTTCTCAAGATAGGAATATAATTTTTTGACTATTTTGTTCATCCCTGCAAGCATGAATAATTGCTGTAGATTTCTCTTGAGTTGTTTCCCAAATCTGAATGGCCCAAAATGGTGAGGAAGTATAATTGAGTGGAGAACACAAATGTCCATACACCCCCCCCCCCCCCAATGCAGGCACACAACATACATTTTTGCAACAACCCCCTCCCACTTTGAATAATAACTCCCCTATAATATTTTTGGTTATTAAAATACTGGGGGGGGGGGGGGATTAGCAAAAGTCATGCTGGTCTCGCTGCCCTTGGAAAATCTGCCTTTCCATCTTTAACCAAATCGTTATAAATATTATTTACAGATCTGTCTACAGCAGTCAGGAGCTACAGGAAATCCCACTGCTAAGTTCCTAGCAGATAGACTAAAGTTTGCTATTTTTATTTCTTACTTATTTTGCTTCCCAGGATAAGAATAACCTTGAATCTTTTTTCCTGAGCTACAACCTCCAGTTCACCTTGAGGTTTAACTGCAGGTGGCAACTCCAAGTAACACTTGGAAAGAAAACCACTAAACCATGTAAAAATCTTCTGCTCTATTTGCCATCCTCAACAGAACAGTTGCTGGTACCTCTGCAGGCCTTCTGAAAGTGATGTCGGGTTGTTTTGCTCACCTAATTGTCTCCCGGAGCCAAATACTGCATGTTTGGTATAATTTATTTCTTTTTCTGACAAAAGTGGGGTTGTAACAGTAGCGAGGATTGCTCTCTCTCTCTCTCTCGCTCCCTCTCTCTCTCCCTCTCGCTCTTATACACACACACACACACACACACACACACATATACTTTGCTCACATATTTTGTGCAATTAACCAATATCAGCACCGAGCTCAGAATTAACTCAGATTAAATGTTTTGCTCCATGTTTATGTGTCTGTATGGCATTTAAGTCACCTGTTGATTTATGGCAATCTCATACATTGCATAGAACTTTCACAGGCAAGGAATATTTAAACTAAATTTTGCCAGTTTCTTATTCTAACAGCAGTATTTGTTGCTTGTCTCCCATCCAAATACTAATCAGGACTGACCCTGTGTAGACAGGATCAGACAGGTTCTGGTGCAAGTAGGGTATATATCTACACACCAAGGCCCCTTCTACACAGCCATATAAAATCTGTTTGAACTGGAATATATGGCAGTGTAGACGGGGCCTAAAAGAAAGGTGACATTTGCCCTTTTATTAAAAATGTTTAATAATTCTGATTGCTGAAATGTGTTCCTTATATGTTTTTTTTAAAAAGAAAGAAATGTGTTCCCTATAGTACAGCTTCATAAACGTGGGTTCTGACCCCAAATGGGGACCCCTTAGTTCCCTGTTGGGGTTGGAAACAATTTGGCAACAGTAAAACGTTCCTGAACTCCACCTAATGCCTGTTTTAGACATTCACACGAATCTGTTAGCAACAAAGTGCTATGTTTACAGAGGACTCTGCACAAACTGCTTCAGTTGTACTTCATAAAAAGGAAAAGGAGCCTGTTTGTGGCATTGATCCCTATCTGCTGTTTTTGACACACCAGAACGTCTCAATGATGTGGTTTTCATAGCCAAGGTCAAGGAATGAAAACATCTAGAGGCCCTGAACTGAAAGGAGCCTGATAACATGAATCGGCTCAGACTGCAAGGCCTGGAGGCTGGATAGAGGAACTTTTGAGAGTGGAGGGAATAGGGTTTTGGGAATTGAAACTGAGAAGTTGCCCTCATTTTCTTCATTTATAACTTTGCTGTATAGTAGTAACCTAGCACTAAAGAAATTTCCAAGATTTCCTTATGGATGATTTTAATTGCTACCAAGATTCTGCAATCATCCGAGTTTAGCAATCCTTTTAAATGCTGATATACTATCAGGAAATGCTTGATTTTTATGTCTCTTTTATATACTTGTATACCTGGAGCTCGCAGTGGTGCAATGGGTTGGACTGAAGACCGACAGGTAAGAGGTTTGAATCTGGGGAGAACGCGGATGAGCTCCCTCTGTCAGCTCCAGCTCCCCATGTGGGGACATGAGAAAAGCTTCCCACAAGTATGATAAAACATCAAAAAAAATCTGGGTAGTCCCCTGGTTAATGTCCTTGCAGATGGCCAATTCTCTCACACCAGAAGTGACTTGCAGTTTCTCAAGTCACTCCTGACACTATAAACAAACTTGTATACCTGGGGCTGCAAAGGGGGCACAAGTGGGAAAAGTATAAGTATAACCTTGGAGTATAACTAGCATAACAGATTATGCTCCAAACACTTCTGAAGAATGCTATTTATCATACCAAATGTATGCAGTCTTTTGAAATTCACAGAGCTCTTCCAGGAGCAAAAGGGTCACTAGCACAAATTTCCAGCTGATCCAGGGTTCTGTAGCATGATATAATTCCTAGCAGGTGTTGGCTGGAGCCTACTATAATAACAATAAAAAAGCTGTTCCCTCATCTTAATTTCCACCTGCTTGGGTCAATACACAACTCTTGTCAGACTGTTGTTTCCCAGTTATTCCATTAGTACTCAAGTGCATCTAATCACTTTACTATGAGTCGTTGAGCTAATAGGCTTTATTGCCTAGGATGCACTGGGAGCAGCTGTTTGTTTTAGTGGTATTTGACATCCTTAAAGCACTACTACTTAATCATTTTGCTTTAAAATGATAAAAGGTCTGAACTTTCACGGAACAAAATGTGGGATACAGAAACTGCTCACTTTCAGCCAGTTTCCTGCCATTAGGGCGATGGTCTAATTTAATCACTGAATGTGTTTAGCAGAAAGCAAGGTTGTTCAGCACATAAGAGAGCATTAGGAAACCCATTGCCTTCCAAGGTAAATGAAAACTGAGTTACATTTTGTCTTCTATTTTATTGTATTTGTTATGTTATCTGAATAATTTGTTTTTATAGTTGTATAGTTATATAGATTTTTTTTATTCCTTTTCTCCCTTTGTGTTCATGTACATATAATGCAGGTTATATGTCTTTGTCAGGACTCACTATTTTGGGTTGTTTTATTTGTAAACTATTATTTATTTATTTATTTTATGTACAGCTTTTTTCAACCCCAGGGTGGCTAAACGCGATTCACAACAAAACAAATGGCAGAATTCAGTGCCCCATGTAGCAAAAAATACAACACGTCAGTAAAATATTTATTTATTTATTTCAACTTGTTCGTCGCCACTCCCATCCGGCTCGGGGCGACTTACAAATAGATAAAATACATTGGGATAAAAACATCGTAAAACAGTTAAAACAGATAAAAAACATCAAGAATTACAGCAATTAAGACCTTACGAGCACAGCACCAAGTAGATCCTCCCAGATCCAAGTTAAGCCATTAGTCGAATGCCTGCACGAACAAGAAAGTTTTGCAGGCCTTCCTAAAAGCTAGCAGGTTGGGGAGTGCACGGATCTCAGGAGGAAGAGCATTCCAAAGCGTTGGCGTGATGGCGCTAAAGGCTCTCCTCCGTGTTGCTGTCAGACATAGAGTTTTGACACTCGGTACCGCCAGGAGGTTGAGGGACTCAGAACGCAGTAGTCTTGTAAGACAATGCAGGGAGAGGCGGTCCCTTAAGTACACTGGCCCCAGACCATTCAAGGCCTTGAAGGTGAAAACCAGCACCTTGAAGGTGATCCGGTGCTCTATGGGAAGCCAGTGCAGTTTGCGGAGGAGGGGCGTAATGTGGCAGGAAGATGGTAAACCTGCCAGCAACCGAGCTGCCGCGTTCTGCACCAGCTTCAGCTTCTGGATCACTGACAAAGGAAGGCCAATGTAGGGTAGTCCAATCTTGAGATGACCATGGCTTGGACCACTGTGGCTAGGTCATGGTGGGACAGGTAGGGAGTCAGCTTCCTCGCCTGCCGGAGATGGTAAAAAACTACTCCACTGACGATGGAGATATGTTTCTCCATCGTCAGTTGGGAGTCCAGTGTCACTCCAAGACTCTTAATGGAAGACGATGGACAAAGTGTCACGCCATCCAGGGTTGGGAGCTGGATCTCACCCGTACCCAGACGACCCAGGCACAGGATCTCCGTCTTTGCCGGATTCACCTTCAAACTACTGGCTCGCAGCCATCCAGTAACGGCTTCTAGGCAGTGATGGAAATTATTGGGTACGGAGTGGGGACGGCCCTCCATCCCCAGAAAGAGTGGGTGTCATCTGCATATTGGTGACACTCCAGCCCGAAGCTGCGTACCAACCGAGCAAGTGGTCGGACATAGATGTTAAATAATAAAGGGGAGGAGAGAATTGCCCCCTGGGGCACCCCACAAAGAAGTGGGGCACCCCCCGAGACAACCTCGCCCCTTCTCACTCGCGGAAGCCAGTTCCGGAGGAAGAAAGATAGCCAATTAAGAACTATCCCCCTCACTCCAGCCCCGGCAAGGCAGTGAGTCAGAAGATCGTAATCAACAGTATCAAACGCTGACGTGGGGTCCAATAACACGAGCAGCGCCGATCCGCCCTGATCAAGTTGGCAACGCAGCTTATCTGTGATGGCGACCAGCACCGTCTCCGTCCCATGCCCTGAACGGAAGCCGGACTGGAAGGGGTCAAGCCAAGTTGCATCATCTAGGAAGGACTGCAACTGCTTCATTGCTGCCCTCTCAACCACCTTGCCCAGGAACGACAGATTCGATACTGTGCGGTAGTTGGAAGGGACCGAGGGATCTAAATTATAGCACATAATAATAGAATAAAAGCAGTAAACTATAAACATCAAACATAACATAAACAACATATCATAGAACATTGGACAACTACCATGTACGTTGATGGTACTATATTTGTTTTGTTTTGTTTATTTGTTGGATATATGACGTGCCTGTTTCCCAGAGTGGGATACAACAACAACAGCTATATTTGACCATCAGTTACCTGAAGGGCTGCTGAATACACATCCTTAGGACTGCTTCCTACTAGAATGTTGATAAACTATGTTCCAAAGGTTTTTTTTAGTCAAGTGGTTCAAGAAACCATTCCAGGGGTTCAATGGGATTTTTCCAGTTTTAATTTGGTTTTCCTATCAGAAAAAGTTGCAATAGTTTTCCTGATGCTTTCTTAGTGACAGCTTTATTCTAAAACAAGTTGAATATGAGCCAACAGTGTGATGCAGCAGCTTTAAAAGCCAATGGGATTTTGGGCTACATCAAAAGGAGTATGGTGTCTAGATCGAGGGAAGTCATTGAACCTTTTATTCTGCTTTGGCTAGACCTCACCTGGAATACTGGGCCCATTTCTGGGCACCACAGTTCAAAAGATATATTGACAAGCTGGAAGGTCTGGAGACCATGCCCTACGAGGAGCGCCTTAAAGAAATGGGTATGTTGAGCCTGCAGAAGAGAATATTGAAAGGAGACATGATTGTCATGTATAAATATGTGAAAGGGAGTCATAAGGAAGAGGGAGCAGGCTTGTTTTCTGCTGCCCTTGAATCTAAGACTAGGAGCAATGGGTTCAAATTACAGGAAAGGAGATTCCACCTGAACATTAGGACTGTACAAGCTGTTCAACAGTGGAAATCTCTGCCTTGTGTGGTGGAAGCTCCTTCCTTGGAAACTTTTAAACAGAGGTTGGATGGCCATCTGTCAGGAATACTTTGATTGTGCTTTTCATGCATGGCGGGGGATTGTACTAGATGACCCATATGATCTTTTCCAACTCTAATAATATTATGTGATTCTATTTTATCTTTTGTTGATTCCATTATTTTGCCATTGGTCTCCCGTGCCATTTGAATGCGGTCCCCCAGAATCTGACTGAATTTGATTTTGATCTTTCAGGTGGAAAAAAGGCTCTCCACTTTGAAATAACCAAACCTCTATTTTCAATATACCTCTCATTGTCAACCAAACTTTCCAAGTTTTCCAAGCAAGCAAGTAGACCAAAAACCTTATCATATGAAACTACCCTCCCTGCAACATTCACGTAATTGCAGATTTCCAGCAACTTACTGGGACAATCAAACTTGATATCAGAGGTGTTCTAGTTTCACAATAGAAATGCCTTGCCACTCCGTGATCCTATGGTCAGATTTCCTGTTAGGAAGTTTTATTCTTCAAACAGTGGGAGAGAGGAGAAAGAAGGACAATCCAGCCCTCTGGCATCACTTCTGTGCCAGCTTGCTTCAATGCCAGTTTGCCACCTTTGTGCAATAAAGTCCTGAATCCAAAGGGGCTGATGTAGGTACTTCCAGATGGCATATAATTTCAGTAAATGCTTTTTCAGTTTTAGCATGTGATCAATGCTGGAGAGATGGAACATTTTTATGTACTTATGCGGGGACATTTCTAGCCATTCCTACTCCCTAAGCTTCTAGTTATAGGCAAATAATACTTCAATGCGAGTCCCATGTGCTTATAAATGAAGTCCTGTTTCCAGAGTTTGAACAGCCACAGTCATCCACAGATTCATTATCCTTACATGCACCCTCACTTCCTATCTGCTGCTCAAAGCTGTGCCTTTCATCAGCACAAACCGCCAAGTAGGTCAACAATCCCAGTTGAGATTTCATTAGTTAAAAACTAAAGACCTTAAATCAAAGACAAAAGCACCTCTAAGACTTATTAGCCTTTACTCTTTTCTATCCCTACTTTCAAAAGAGAGCATATTTCAGAGCTGGTTGCTGAGCAAGACACATGCAGTGTGGTCTGATGACATGCGGAGATTCTACAAAAATGAAAAAAAGTTTTGCCAGTTCAGAAATTGAGATGTGCTACGGTGAGGTTAACCCAACTCCAAAGTCAGCATGAAATGAATATTTTTAAAATACTGTTGAAAAATTATGATGAGGTAAATAACAGACTGATGAGAATCTTTACAGCTCAGAGCTTCTTCTATGGAAAATATGCACTGGATTGTTTTGCACAGAAAACAATACTGTCTATGCAATCAGGCTTTGATGGAGAGATACGGTTTGCCAGATAGTCTGGATCTAGGCCATAGTGGGACCAATCACTAAATGTTCGTTTAGAACGTATTTCCAGGGACAAAGAACCCTGAAAACATTGCCGAAGGCCCTTTGTTCCTAATATGGTCCTATTACAATATACTGTTTGAATTAAAGGGAAATGGATGGTGACAGAGAAACATCCCTGTGCCAGCTGATGATGCATTGTTGCTGGGTAGATTTAAAAGAAAGGTAAAATATGACTGGGAGAGGGCCATTCAAGCTTCCCACCGAAAAGCATTTCATGAAAATGATTCACCCCAGAAAAAAGGCCCATCCCTTTGGACCTGTCAACCTTCTAGAACTTACAAATGGCAGACCATTGAGCTGGACATGAACATGCTCTATTTTATTGAGTTTGAGTTAATGTTCTTATATGCATATGTGTTTTATTTTATTAAATTTTATATTGTGCTTCATTTTTATGTTTGTTTATAGGCATGGTCCTGCAAGACCTCAGCAGGGCTATTAATGATGGGGTGATTTGGAGGTCTTTCATCCATAGGGTCTCCATGAATTAAAATCAACTTGGGGGCAATTAAAAACTCCATTATTAATGCAAATTATTTTGGGATGTCTTTGTTCTTCAGTAACCATCAGCTGTTCAAACAACATAGCAAAGATGAAAAAGTGCTAGAAATTAAGGGTTGGGATATTATGGACTTGAAGGGATTATTTTTTCATAGTTCACTTGACATCAATGGATTGGATTCTGGGTGGTCTCTATGGCTGATATTATATCTGTACACTAATATTAATTCAAATCAGAAACTCCAGTGCATCAATGCTCATTTCGAACTTTTATCAATTCTCAATTTCTTGTAACACAGCATGGGAAAAGCATTCCAACAAAGTTGTTAATTGCCACTAAGTCACCTTCAACTTACAGTGATACGTTAAATGAGCAATCCTCCATGATGAATGCTTCCATATACAACGTGTCCATTGCCTTACTCTGAAGAATGAATCTTTAGAAAGGGATGGACAACTTCAGAGAATGCAGGACTTCACCCCGTCTAAAGTATGCATATACAAAAATATAACTGACAGTAAAGAGAATTCCGTTGTCTAATTCTGAGGATTTTGAATGATCTCAACTATGGAGATGGGGATGAACCATTTTAAAACACCTTGCACCTGATACTGTTATTGCAACTGAAAAGAATTGAACCTGAATAAGACCCTTCCTACTGAAATATTTTGTGGCTTCACTGTGCTTCATAACCTGGATTTTGTGGCTCTGTAAGATACAATTCACCTGGAAAACTTACATTTTGGAAAAGAACAAGAAATCTCCATGGACCAAAGGAATAAATACTTACTGCTATTTGCATTTAAATGAGAAGCATTATTTTGAAATCAAGAATCGCTGATCTGTGCAGACGCATGGACATTATAAAAATGTCAAAGCTTAAAATTAGGTCTCATTATGGTGATGACTTTTCCCAATTTAAATTACTTATGAAAATATTTCCTATTAATTTATAGGTATCCATTAAAAGCCACTTATTTGTAACACTTGCCATGCATCTTTTCTTCAGAATCGAAAAGTGTGGCTTAGCGGCAATGATATTTCAGGGCCTATTATAGCTCAGAGGAAGCCTCTTAGTCAAAGCATTTGAACGGGGTGCTGTAATCAGCTCTTTGGAAAAATAAGTCAAGCGAAGCTTCACAGCAATTATACAATTTAAGTGGTCAAGCGAGGGCTCGGGGGGGGAATTGCCTTGCAATGGAACACTTCAGCAACCTTCACAGCATCCATTGTGTCAGACAAAGCATTTGTTTGGGTAACTTTTTCCTCTTGGTCTCAGACAGTGATGGAAAGCCTGATTTGCAAAATCACACGGGTTGTGTGTTACAAAGGGAAGCCGTGTGATGCACAGCAAGCTTCCTGAAGCTGCCATTTCTCCTTATTCCATTTTTCCTTCTCCTGCCACATGGCCAATAGTGCTCATTTGGATCTTGCTCTAAGGCAAGGGATGGCCTATATGGTTTGTGTGCCACTTGTGGCCCACGGTTGCATCTATGGAAGCATCTACACTGTAAAATGGATGTAGATTTACACCACTTTAACTGCCTTGGCTCAGGGCTATGGAATCATGGAAGTTGTATTCACCAGCACATTTAAGCACAGAGGGTTGGAGACATTGTAAAACTACAACTTCAACTATTCCATACCATCATGCCATTGCACTTAAAGTGATGTCTAACTGCATTAATTCTACAGTGTAGACGCACTCTTGATGTACATTCTCAGAGCTGAGAAAATATCCTGTAGTCCCCATAATTTTGCAGACAAAGTTATTGTTGACTAGGGATTCTGGGAGCTGAATTTCAATGACAAATGTCTCAAGCTTAGTTGATGTTTATACTAAATGTTTACATCAAAATTATCAGGATGGTAGTCTCCAATGCGATATGGGTGCTTAGACTGATAAAATTTCACACCATAGATTCTATTGCATCCAGTTTTGTTTATCACATGAGCACCTGCCAATAAAATGGCAAGCATAATTGCTTCTACATAAGCCAACAATTCTGAATTGGCAGACCAAGGGGGGAAATTGAACTCAGTGGAATTATTGACCCATTATGCGGCAACCAGCTGTAACTATAAAATATGGGGAAAGAGTGGAAGGGAGGGATGAAAGACTCCAGCAACACTTTTGAAACTAATTTATGTCAGTATGATCTTCCATGGCTATTAATCCACTTATTCAGATGCAAGACACACATCTGTGTATATATAACCACCAATACTCTGGTACCTTTATGCAAGTCTATGGTGCAACTACTCAAGATACACTATGTAAAGTTTTACTTGATATTTCATAGGATTAGGAAAAAAATCCAGAAGAGGCCAAGAACTTTATCAGGCAATTGTTGGTTTTTTTAAGGTGAATAAGCTGGGTGGCAGGTTTATAAAATGATATATGGTGTGGAGAAACAAGATAAACAGCGAGCCTTCCTTCTTTTCAAGTGAGACATGAGGTCATTCAACAGAGGTGTGAAAACAACTAGTACATCTTCACTGAGGACACAGCTATACTATAGAAACAATGGCATTGGAAAGATAGTAATAAACTTGAGCGGATTTCAAAGAGGATTAGTCAAATTCGATTAGGCTGCAAATAGCCCAAGTGGCTATAAACAAACTCCAGGATCAGAGGCAATAAAATAAAAGCAGGAGACAACTGCTTTTTTGAACCCTGCTTGAGGCTCCCTTCAAGATTCTTGGTAGCTGTGAAAAAGAAAAATACAAGTTATGTCTTTGGTCTGATTTAGGGGGTTCATCTTTTGATCTAACATCCTTATGAATAGAACATAGCTGCAATGAGTCTAGATGCTCCATGGCATTAGGGCAATTAATGTGCCCCCATCTTTAGTCTAACCTTTAGAAGAGCTGTTCAAGGTGTTGAACGCAACCTTCAAAATAGATCCTCAATATCTTGCACGGTTTCTTTAAAGTTTGGAGTGAAACCAAGAGATGGATTCAGCATCCCTGACCTTGGACCCATCATGTCCACTGCACAGATGAGTTCATCAAACAAATTTGTATTGGCCATACCTAATGTATCTGTTTAAAGAAGAACAAGAGGAAAATAATGATGTTGTGGTGGACTACCTTTCTGTGAGGAAAGAGGCTATCTTGGTGATAGAAGTGCTGTTATTTATTTTTACTGACAAAAGTGGAGGGAAGTGTGGCCAAAATAGCATACTTATCTGGGGTCCTATTTACCTTGACTTGGGTAAGTTGGTGGTGTCAGTTTGCTACCCCATCTCAAACAGCACAAAGTTTTGATTTTGTTAGTATTGCTTATTCAGTACTTCTCAAATCAAACTGATGCTAATTTCAAAAATATGATTTCAAAATATTTATTCAGAAACAGTAACTTATAGAACTCAGTTGGACCAACTTCCAAGTAGACATTGACAGGATTGCACTGTAGGAGGGATATCTCATGGCTCTTATCTAAATGAAGTGATAAATCCACTCCAGATTTTTGCCTGAACGTTAAAAAAGCTATCTATTGTGATCAACATGTTTTGGTGCAAAGATTTAGTCCTTTAGGTAGGTACTTTAAAATTCAGACTAAAACCTAGAATGGCAACATTGTCCCACTCATATGGAAGCCAGTCTCTGCTATTGTACTGTATGTGTCATTATTTATTTATTTAAAACTTTTATATCCCGATCTTTTCTACCTCCGTAGAGGGACTCAGACCAGGTAACAGCAAAATTCAATGCTAACAATAGGAACACTTTAAAACATCATACATAAACAATCATTTAAAATACATCTCTATAAATAATAAAGCAGAATGTTTGTATGTATGTATGTTTGTATGTGGCAGCGTTCTGATTGGCTCCTGGCCTCTGCATTCTGACAACATGATTGGTTGCCAGTGAGGGAGTATTTGCATAACGTCTCTAATTGGCCAGCCAACATGAACATTCCGTCACTCTAAACTGGCAGAGGGGGATAAGGCAAAGGCCTGAGGCAGTCGCCAGCACAAACATTCTGATGCTCTAAAGTGGCAGAGGGGGTAAGGAAAAGGCCCGAGGCAGTCAGGCATGGTGGGAGTTTAAGGCCAAAACACTTTGCGACCCCTTTGCGACCCCAAACAATGAGAGAACAAGACCAAACTTGGCACACAGAACCCTCAAAACCTACTCTACATCCTGGTGCAGTTTGAGGGAGGATTGACCATGGATGACAGGACTTGCAGTACTTTAACTCACTTGCTTAGAGCACTGTGGCCCACACCATAGAAGGATCAGGACCACACTTGGCACACAGATGCCCACTGGCCCACTTTACAACCTGGTGCAGTTTAGGGCAGGATGGGCTACAAATGATGGGATTTGCAGTACCTTCACCCCATTCATTTCCCACAGAACATTGAAGCCCCTACAAATCACAGACCAGGCCCAAACTTGGCACACAGAGTACCCATGACCCACTCTACATCCTGCTGCAGTTTTGAGTGGGACAGACCACGGATGATGGGACTTGAAGTACCTTTGCTTACTTTCTGAGACCACTGCGACCCTCATCCAATTACAAAAAAAGAACAAACTAGGCACACAGTGCCCACATGACCCATTCTACATCCTGGTGCCATTTCGAATAGGATGAACCATGGATGATGGGCCTTGAAGTACCTCCACTCACTTCCCTAGACCACTCCAACCCTCATCCAATGACTGATCCAGACTAAACTTGGCACACATAACCGCTATGACCCCCTTTCTGTCCTGGTGACATTTGGGGGAGGACAGACAACGGATTATGAGATTTGTAGTACTTTCACACCCTTCGGTTCCCACAGACCTCTGTGGCCCCCAACAAAGACTGATAAAGATCAAACTTACCACACAGAGCTCCCATGACCCACTCTACATCCTACTGCAGTTTGGAGGAGGGAAGACCATGGATGATGGGACTTGAAGTACCTCCAATCACATCCACTGACTGACCAAGACCAAACTTGGCACACAGAGCCACCATGACCCACACCACATCCTGCTTCAGTTTGGAAGACATTGGACCACAGATGATGGGACTTGAATTACCTTCACTCACTTCCTGAGACCACTGCGAGCCAAATAAACAACTGATAAGGACCAACCTTGGCACACAATGCCTTTCTCAATTAACACAGGCAGGGCCGGGTCCCCCAGCTAGTATAAGATAAAATGCATATAAAACCATTTGCCAAGATAAAATCATACCCAACTCAGTTTGCACATTGTGGTCAATAACTTTAGTCATAACCGGTCTTAGCCATCACTCTGCAAATGCCTCGTTCCACAACCAGGATTTCACAAGCTTCCTGAAAGTCAGGAGGTGAGGGAAAGATCTAATTTCATTCGGGAGAGAGTTCCATAGCTGGTGGGGGCAACCACAGAAAAGGCCCTATCTCTCGTCCCCACCAAGCACGATTGCGAATGTGGTGGGACCGAGAGCAGGGCCTCTCCGGAAGATCTTAACACTCTTGATGGTCCATAGGGGAGAATATATTCGGACAGGTAAACTGGGCCGGGACCGTATAGGGTTTTGTAGCACTTTGAATAGTGCTCGGAAGCTAATTGGCAGCCAGTGGAGCTGGCGCAACAAGGGAGTTATGCGCTCCCTGTATCCCGCTCCTGTGAGTAATCTGGCTGCCAACCATTGGACTAGCAGCAGTTCCCGGGCAGTCTTCAGAGGCAACCCCACATAGAGAGCGGGGTTTATTATCTATACGAGATTATTATCTTGAATATAATCATTGATATGCAATCCATTGCATGGAGAAAAGAAGAGTTAAGTCTATATTCAGATCTTCTCTCCTCATTACCACTTATCTGAATGCTCCAGGTTAAAACAATAATAACACTTGGCGTGTATAAAGCCCTGAAAATTACTGACAAATGTATTTGGGCTGTCACTGTATAACTGCAAAGAGGCAGAAGTCTCAAGATGTGTGAGGCTCTTTCATGTGGAAAATGACTTTTGCAGTTTTAACCCACCTTCCTGTATGAGTGGACAAAACAGCATTTGATACATGGTAAACCAACACATTTCACTGTAGTAGGCCCCTTCTACACTGCCATATAAAATCTGGATTTTCTGCTTCGAGCTGGATTATATCACAGTGTAGACTCATATAATCCAGTTCAAAGCAGATAATGCGGATTATCTGCTTTGATAATCTGAATTATATGGCAGTGTAGAAGGGGCTGTAGATTATGGTTTCTTTGTTAATACAGCAGTTTTCATCTGAACTGTAAAGCAGTGTTTCCCAATCTGTGGGTTCCCCAGACGTTTTGGCCTTCAACTCCCAGAAATCCTAACAGCTGGGATGGAATTTCTGGGAGTTGTAGGCCAAAACACCTGGAGACTCACAGGTTGAGAACCACTGTTTTAAAGGAACTCCCAGAGATGGTGAACTCTATACTGCAAAGTTCAGACTAAAACCTGGAGCAGCTTCATTGCCCCATTGACTGAAGATGGGAAAAGGAGGAATCCACAGATCCTGTCTGAGTAGAGCTCAAAGCTAGTGAGCAATCATCTTTGGCCTTCAAGAAGGTTTGCCCTATCACTTCTGTGATAAGTACTGTGCATATGAGAAATTCAGATATTCTTCTGATGCTGAGCATGAAAGGAGAAAGAGGAGACTCCTGCCCATTTCTCACAGCCTCCCTCCATCCTCCCCTATCTCTTCTTGAAGGCGACAGACTTGCAGGCTCTGAGCCAGTTTCTCCTGCCAAGGTCGAGGACAATAGCATCTTCTGTTCTCCTGTGGGGAAGTCAAGCCAGGCAGCGGCAGATGGCACCGTCCAATCCTGTAGTCCTTGCGCAGCAGTTGGCAATCTGAAAAGTTCAGCCTCCCGGGGTAATTTCCTTCCCTAGCTCTCCTCATTTAGGCAGGCAACACCTGAGCTGAAGAGCCTGTGGCATTTTTCATAGTTACCCCTAGAGAGAAGCTTTTAAAGAGCAGACTCTCCATTTGGGCACAAACGGAGGATGGCCCGGCGAATGAGAACTGCATCCTTATGTATGTGACACTTACAATTATGGATAATGGGAGCAGTAGACATCTGCCTAGAATCAATAGCTCCTTTGCTATTCTTGAGGAGTAAATCGTTCCTTTTAAAGGAGGACGTATCAGTTTTGCAGGTCCTCCAAGACTGGTAGGGCTCCAATTACCATGAAATGCTTTCAACATATGCTTTCTATTCCATGCTTATAGTTCTTAAATGTTGCCCTCTTTCATTTTCAGAGGCAGCAGGTATTACTAAATCGTTAAAACTCAAGACAGAGAGTGTGTGGTGGGCGAGAAAGAGAGGGAGGAAGAAATTGACCAGAGTCAATAGACTTGACTGCAATGGGTTTCAGAGCACAGCAATATGTGTGTTAGACTGTGGTCCTAACATTTTATTTTCCTATATAAATTCTGAAATGAATATATGCGTAAATCCTGAAATGGTTTATCTTATCAAGATAAATAGGGGGGAGTGGCCCCCTTGGCATAAAACAGTCAGATTTTCTCTCCTTTATATTTGAGCCATAGAGATATTTTTGTGCATTTTCAGAACTAACATTTGGAGGTTTCTGTTGCCCTGTTCATGAGGCAATTTTAAAAGGAGTAGTACTAGACCAGTGGTTCTCAACCTTCCTAATGCCGTGACTCCTTAAAACAGTTCCTCCACTTGTGGTGTCCCCCAACCGTAAAATTATTTTCGGTGCTACTTCATAACTGTAATTTTGCTACTGTTATGAATCATAAAGTAAGTATTTGATATGCAGCTTGTATTTTGATTCACTGGACCAAATTTGGTAGCAAAATTTGTAGCAAAAAGGTAGCAAAATAATCCTTTAACCATATACAAATATATATGTGTATACATATATAGCCAATATGCTCAAATCTGAATACTGGTGGGGGGGGGGTTGAGTTTGTCATTTGAGAGCTGTAGTTGCTGGGATTTATGTTACCCTTCAATGAAAGAGAATTCTGAACTCCATCAACTATGGAATTGAACCAAACTTGGCACACAGAACTCCCATGACCAACATAAAATACTGGAAGGGTTTGGTGGGCATTCACCATGAGTTTTGGAGGTGTAGTTCACCTACCACCAGGGAGCACTGTGGACTCATACAATGATGGGTCTGAACCAAAGTTGGCACAAGTATTTAATATGCCCAAATGTGAGCACTGGTGGAGTTTGTTGAAAATAGACCTTGAACTTTGGGAGTTGTAGTTGCTGGGATTTATAGTTCACCTACAACCAAAGAGCATTATGAACCCCACCAATGATAGATTTGGGCCAAACTACCCACACAGAACCCCCTTGACCAACAGAAAATACTGTGTTTTCTGATGGTCTTTGACAGTCTCTCTGACACCCCCTCATGACCCCCAGGTTGAGAAACACTGCTCCAGATGGAATGTTCATATCTTTCCAGTCACTCAACTTGTCCATTTAATGATTTCTCTAAGTGTATGCTTGGCAAAACATCAGATCATCAGATCTTGAAAGCTAAGCAGCGTTGAATCTGATTTCTACTTGAATGGGAAACCAAGTGCTCAATAATGGGTGCTGTATACTTTATTTCAGGGAGGAAATTAGCAAAACCTACCCTGCCTCAGAAAACCCTATGAATTTGATATGTCCACTATAAG
Source organism: Anolis apletophallus (assembly GCA_030556195.1). Taxonomy (NCBI): domain Eukaryota; kingdom Metazoa; phylum Chordata; class Lepidosauria; order Squamata; family Anolidae; genus Anolis; species Anolis apletophallus. Next base: position 96,193,094 of record JARBWK010000012.1, read on the forward strand.
CCGACAGGCTCAGATATATACAAACATACCCTAAGCTAAGATCAGATTCCCACTTGTTGTGTCCCACATTCCTGGGGCTAATATGCAGTGATCTAAAAGGTGATATAGTCACTTGGTTGAAGCCAAAAGAAGGGGTTGATTGAGTCAATACATTGTGTGTGGGTATTTGCTTGAAAATCCTGGGTAAACTACTAGAATTCCAAGATATTTTTTATGTCAGGAGCAACTTGAGAAACTGCAAGTCGCTTCTGGTGTGAGAGAATTGGCCATCTTCAAGGATGCTGCCCAGGGGATGTTTCGGATGTTTTACCATTCTGTGGGAGCCTTCTTTCTCCATGAGAAGCTGGAGCTGACAGACAGAAGTTCACCCCTCTCCCTGGATTTGAACTGCCAACCTTTCGGTCAGCAGTCCTGCTGGCACTACGGTTTAATCCACTGCACCACCAAGGGCTCCAATTCCAAGATGGTAGAAAGTTGTATTCCCAGATCTCAGGACCTGGACCTTCTTTTCAGGGTAAAGGGGGAAAATTTCACAGCAAGAATAAAGCCTTGAAAAGTTGATGCATGTATATATTCTCCTCATTTGTTAGACTTATGCTCCGTGTAACTGGACTGCCACATCTCAGGGCCTAGCCCCTCTTCTCCAGTCCTCAGAAAACACTGTGAATTAATGGGTAACCATAATACTACAGGCAAATTGAAGGTACATACACACACACACACACACATGCTTAGCTACATGATAGGGAAATGCACTAGGCACAGTTTTAGATGGTGGCCTTTATGTCATCCGAGTGGTGACTCTAATCTGTTTATAAGTCTGAATTTACAAATTGCTATCCAGGATGATGAACTCTATCCCAAAATATTTCCAGCCATTTGAATATCTCTGTTAATGCTCAGACTAAGCTGAGATAAGACTATTCAATGCAGAGATTGCCTCCATGGACACTTTCCTTTTCCTTTTTTGCACAATTGATGGAGGATGCAAAGGAAGAAAGGGCCACTTTTGTCTCACTTTTGCATTGCAGCCAGAAACTCTTATGGAACTTGGAGAGTCCTCAACAATTGTCCCAGTTTGTTGATATGGATTAGCTCTCTTAACATAAATCTAATTAATTAAAAAGATTTTCACCATATTCACAGTCCTAAAAACATTTTGATTATTCCATATATTGAGAAAAGAGAACTGAAGTGCTAAATTTACTAATTTTTCTCATAGCACACAGAGCCAATCTTAAATAGAAATCTCACTGCCTCTGTTCTTTCATATGCATTACTGGGAAAATTACTGAGATAATGTACTCAGTTAAGGCTGCTAAATTCAATTGATTGAACTAATTTTGACAGATGAAGGAGCTGTTTCCTGATCAATCTACTGCCATTCTTTTTTTAAAAAAAAGGATATTGTGATTTTTAATGTAATTACTTATAAATTTGCAGATGATAATAAAAATGAACTACTAATATTTCTAATTCAAGAGCAACATAGAATCATAGAATCATAGAGTTGAAAGAGACCTTATGGGACATGTAGTACAACCCCCCTGACAAGAAGCAGGAAAATCACATCCAAAGCACACCCGACAGATAGCCATCTAGCCTCTGTTTAAAAACCTCCAAAGATGGAGCCTCCGCCACACTCCGGGGCAGAGAGTTCCACTGCTGAACAGCTCTCACAGTCAGGAAATTCTTCCTAATGTTCAAATGGAATCTCCTTTCTTGTAGTTTGAAGCCATTGCTCCACGTCCTAGTCTCCAGGGCAGTAAAAAACAAACTTGCTACCTCCACCCTGACTTCCTCTCACATATTTATATATAGCTATCATGTCTCCTCTCAGCCATCTCTTCTTTAGGCTAAACATGCCCAGCTCTTTAAGCTGCTCCTCATAGGGCTTGTTCTCCAGACCCTTGATTCTTTTAATCACCCTTCTCTGGACACATTCCAGCTTGTCAACATCTCTCTGCAATTGTGATGCCCAGAATTGGACACAGTATTCCAGGTGTGGTCCAACCAAGGCAGAATAGAGGGGTAGCATGACTTCCCTGGCTCTCTAGATACTGGACTCCTATTGATGCAGGCCAAAATCCCATTGACTTTTTTGCCGCCGCATCACATCATTGGCTCATGTTTAACTTGTTGTCCATGAGGACTCCAAGATCTTTTTCACACATACTGCTCTCGAGCCATGCGTCCCCCATTCTGTATCTTTGCATTTCATTTTTTCTGCCTAAGTGGAGTATCTTGCCTTTGTCCCTGTTGAACTTCATTTTGTTAGTTTTGGTCCATCTCTCTAATCCATCAAGATCGTTTTGAATTCTGCTCCTGTCTTCTGGAGTATTTGTTATCCCTCCCAATTTGGTGTCATCTGCAAACTTTATGAACATGCCTTAGAACTCTTCATCTAAGTCCTAATACACCCCGGAAAATTCACACTATTATCATAGTGACCAAGCAAAATGGGTGACAGAAATGGCCCCCCAGATTCTAAAGTAAATAAAAACATTATCAAAAAAACAAGCAAATCTCTACAACACTCACAGGAAGGATTCTTGTAATTAAAAAGCGAGAATACCTTTTTTGCATTTTTTTTATTGAGCAAGGGCAAATCAAGGCAGAATTTACATCCCTAGAGTGTGGATAAGTGAGGGAAGGAAAAGAGGGGGGGAAATCTTCATCAACACAGGTGAGCAGCCCTACAGGTTCCATGAACATTAAACCTGTCACAATATTAGTAATTTTACATTAGTTTCAGTTAATGAAGGCTGAAATATTCCATTTTTGCCTTTCAAGATCTTATGTGTCATATAGAGAAAACCACCTGATCTATGTGCATTTGCTCGACACGCCGCCTGACATTAGTTGCTCCATGCGGTGGTGAGAGCTTTCAGTTGCATCAGAGACCTGTTCCTTGCATTGGTTTCCCAAACGACAGCTGGAAGGGAGGGGAAAGAGCAGAGGAAATAAAACCAGGTGATGGCAACGCAGCATGCCTGTTAACAGCCATCCTTCAAATAACAGCGGGGGATTAAAAAATAATCAAATTAGGAGAGCTCTCCCTTTCCAAGAAATTCTGTAGCAAAAAGACCAGCATCCATTTTACCTAGAGATGAAAGGTAACACTTCAATTTCTTTGTATTTCTGCCCTTCTTTTGCCTTCTCCCTTTTTCAAAAATACATCCTTGTGCAAGCACATAGCAAAATACTTCTGTTTAAAGATAAAACCAGAGGACATTATGCACCTAATTCTTCACACAAACTTCTAATCTGTGCCACACTTAGATGCAGTTGAAGTTTCTTTCATCAGAGGTGGGAATAATTCAGAATAGAAGTGAAATTGCTCAGAATGTATTTTTGAGTTGACTTTTTATTAATTTCTTCATCTCCGTCTTACTAAAAGGCCACTTTATAGAATTTTCTCAAAATGCCCTAGAAAAACATAAAGTCTAGGGCAATGTGAAGAAGGTCAATTGGTGACCAGGTTAGAAACACACAAAGCACACCAAAGAGAACCCATCTAAAAGGAGAATGATAGAAGCTGTGCTAATAATGTCACAACTGTTGGAGAACTTCCTTCCCCCAAACCCTTGAAATTGTGAGAGATTCTCTCCTGCTACCAAGATAGTTGGTAGCATGATGCCCCATTCTTTTGTCCACACATAGGATGAATATTTACCATATATACTCGAGTATAAGTCGACCCAAATATAAGCCGAGGCACCTAATTTTACCACAAATTTACCCGAAAGACAGTTGCATCTGTCAAGTAGGAAATTAAAAGGTACCACTTAATGGGGAGGCTAAATTTAACTGATTTACGAAGCCATAAAAAAGATATCCAGGAAACATGCTGAGGAATGAAAGAGTGCGACAGCACCCCCTGGTGGCCAGATGTTTAAAAATTGCCTCTGTCTGTCTTGTGTGTTGTGTGTCTAAATGTAATGTGCACATTGTAATCCGCCCTGAGTCCCCTGTGGGGTGAGAAGGGTGGAATAGAAATGAAGTAAATAAAATAAAATAAAATAAATAAATACTGGGAAAACATATTGACCTGAGTATAAGCTGAGGGTGGGAAATGCAGCAGCTAATGCTACATTTCAAAATAAATATAGAAACTACTAAATCACATTAATTGAGGCATCAGTAGGTTAAGTGTTTTTTAATATTTACATAAAACTATAATTTAAGATAAGACTGTCCAACTCTGATTGAACCGTTATTCTAAACTTCTTCAATGTAAATGTGCTTACATATCCTTCCAATAATAATAGAGAGTAAAATAATAGATGTAATAAAAATAATAGAGTAAAAATGGAAATGTAATAATAACAATAATGATAAGAGTAAAATAATAATGTAATAACTATAATGATAAAAGTAAAATAATGGAAATGTAATAATAACAGTAATAACAGAGTAAAATAATGAATGCAACAACAACAACAGTAAAATAATAAATAACTTTAACTTGAGTATAAGCTGAAGGGGGCTTCTTCAGCCTAAAAAAGGCTCAAGTATATACAGTATTTTAAGCAATTATTTGTACACAGCTCTGAAAGGAACTGAGCACACCAGTAATAGTGAGGGATGCATTGAGAATTGGAAAACAGTACATTACTTCTGTTTATAATATGGATGAGCAAGTTCAGATGGTGAAATGGTGATCCAGGCATTCAGCTACATAACTATCACAATCAGATCAATTAAGGTAAATGTGAGAGCATCTAGCTGAACGAGAGAAAGGAAATCTGAAAAGGTGAACTTCACTGGTACAATAGTCCTTAATCATGCTGGATCATACAATGTGCAATTAAACTGATGGCAGGTAGCCAGAATAACAGTCATATATGATTAGTTTAATAGTGGCCTTGAAGGAAAGGTCAGCCAAATCTCGTTTCCTGTTGTATGATGGATAACCTCCATCAAGCTGAGTATTACAAATCTTGTCAGTTTGGCAGAAAACAAAAGATTGGATAAAACTTATCTGATCAAAAGTGATATCGTATCTCCACATATGTCTGCATCATTTCCATTGGTTGGAAAGTTGGTGTGAACAGAGAGAAGATGCCTCTGTTTGGGGCAGATCTCAGGCCACACTGAAGAAAAAACGTGATCAGTTTATGACCCAGAATGTTTAAAAAACTAAAAAGACTCACTCTTTACGATTTTCCAGAACCAGTAAGATTACATGTGGGTTTGAAATGCTGCGATAACATTTTGCACTTAAAGTATCTGTCACAGAAATAGAGTTCAACTTTTTGTACTTTTGGCTAAAATGCCAGATTTGTGTTTCTATATCTATAGCGGTGGTTATCAATCATCCTTATGCCGCAACCCCTTAATACAGTTCCTCATGTTGTGGTGACCCCCGACCATAAAATTATTTTTATTGCTACTTCATAACTGTAATTTTGCTACTGCCCTGAATCATAATGTAAATATCTAATATGCAGGCTGTATTTTCATTCACTGGACCAAATTTGGCACAAATCCCTAATACGCCAAAATTTGACTACTGGTGGGGGGGGGAATTGATTTTGTCATTTAGGAGTTGTAGTTGCTGGGATTTATAGTTTACCTACAATCAAAGAGCATTCTGAACTCCAACGATGAAATTGAACCAAACTTGTCACACAGAAATCCCATGTCCAGCAGAAAATACTAGAAGGGTTTGGTGGGCATTGACCATGAGTTTTGGAGTTGTAGTTCATCTACATCCAGGGAGCACTGTGGACTCAAACATTGATGGATCTGAACCAAACTTGGCACAAATACTCAATATGCCCCAATGTGAACACCATCAATGTTTGAGGAAAATAGACCTTGACATTTGGGAGTTGTAGTTGCTGGGATTTATAGTTCACCTACAAATAAAGAGCGTTATGAATCCCACCAATGATAGCATTGGGCCAAACTTCCCACACAGAACCCCCATGACCAACAGAAAATACTGTGTTTTCTGATGGTCTGGTGACCACCTTGGACAGCCCCTCATGACCCCAGAGGTCCCGACCCCCATGTTGAGAAACACTGATCTATGGATTGCCTCTTAACAAAGGCCAATAGAAGCCTGTTGTAAGAAATGCAGTAGGAAAATATACCCACTTTTCAAGGTATCATTTCTACCATGAGATTCCTCGCTTCTCACTATAAGGTTTAGAGAGAAAAGTCCATACCCTGAGATCCAGGAACACCTCATGAGATCCTAGTGGGCTTTTGAGAAATACACAAACAAGAAGAATAAATGTTGATAAACTTTTTGAAGTGGAAGACTACATGGTTTCAAATGCCTCTTTGGATCTTGAGATGTTTGCCAAATGACACATCTGTAGATATAAGCTAAGCTGCAATAAGTAGAGAAGACTTCCTCATATTTCAATATATGGGTGAAGAGAACAACTGTGAAAGAAATGATCCCACATCAGACAAACACCTGGTGGTCTAACAGTTCTTGAGGCTCTAATACGACTAAATGTTCCATTGCATGCAATAAATAACCTGTCTGTTCACTATATGAGACATCACTGGCAAAATTAGCTCTACTGAAGTTATCACCAGTGCCCTTGAGGTTTTGTGCTCCTGGTGCCTAATGAAGAGGCACTGCTGACTGTCAGGGAGATGGGTGGGAGGCATTCATCTTTGTGGCAGAAGCAATTAAACCGACTAGGTTCTCTGCACATGATGCCCTGGGAAGGAGTGAAAGCCCCTGCCTTTGTTTTCCTTTGAAGCTCAGTGACACGTGAAGATAAGCATCTATGATGTGTCGAATGTGCTCTGATACCCCCATATCTCCTGGAAGGGGTGGAGCAGGAAGCATACTATACATTGATATAATAAAACCGTCAATCCCCAGGGAGCATTGCTGGGATAACAGACTTTTCAGACAAATGTTGCTGTCGGATGCTTGGTTGTTCTGCTTTTGAATCAATGACATCATGGTGGCTACCAATGCTAACATGCTTGTGTTTCAGACAGCTAATGTCTCTACACAAGGCAAAACAACAATGCCATTGCATTATTGAAGGCTTTCACGGCTGGATTCACTGGGTTGCTATGAGTTTTCCAGGCTGTATGACCATGCTCCAAAAGCATTATCTCCTGATGTTTTGCCAGCATCTATGGCAGACATCTTCAGAGCTTGTGAAGTCTGTTGGAAACTAAGCAAGTGGGGGTTTATATATCTGTGGAATGTCCAGGGTGGGAGAAAGAACTCTTGTCTGTTGGCGGCAAGTGTGAATGTTGCAACTGGCCATCTTGATTAGCACTGAATAGCCTTGCAGCTTCAAAGCATGGCTGCTTCCTGCCTGGGGGAATCCTTTGTTAGGGTTGCTACCCAATGCCATTATCTGGCTTTGGGAATTAAATCCTCAGTGCATCATTAACTCAGAGTTTAAACATTCTAAAACAGGGGTCGGGAACCTTTTTGACTCAGAGAGCCATGAAAGCAAAATATTTGGAATTTTATTTCAGTGAGAGCCTATATCTATATTTCAACTAAATGTGAGTATATTACGTACATACTATGAGTAAAGGATTCCCCCGGCAGAATGACAAGACCCTTCAGACCTGGCTCTGCAAAAGGCGTGCTCAGGGCTCTGGGAAGGAGGAGAAGGTGGAAGGAAGGGGGAAATAAAGACAGAGGAAATAAAGGAGGGAGGGGGAGAGGAAGAAAGAAAAGAAGAATGAACTATGGAAGAGGAAGAAGAGAAAAGCAGGAGAGAGACAAGGAGGGGAAAATAAAGAAATGGGAAGGGAGGAAAGGAAAGGGCGGGGGCAGGCATGTAGCCAGGGGGGGCTAAAGGGGCTTCAGCCCCCCCCCCCCAAATTCTCAGGGTGGTCCGCGAAAAGGCCTTACTGGTACATTATTTAAACTGTTATGTTTATTCATATCATGATCTGATCACCATGCTCATTATATCCCACATTCATGGGGTTATTGGGATAACAATACAAAAGGTTTGCTAGGGTAGACCCTCTTCCACCCAGTCTCAGCCCCCCAACCAAACTCAGCCCCCCGAATCAAAATCCTGGCTACGGCCCTGGGTAGGGGGGGAAAGGAAAGGGAGTGAGGAAAAAGTAAAATAATGAAGGGAAAAGAGGAAAAGAAAGAAGGAGAGAGAGGGGAAGTGAAAAGAAAAGAAGGAGAAGAAAAAAAGACTTGGGGGGAAAGAATAGACGAGGGAGGAAGGAAGAGGGAGGGAGGGAGAATGGAGGAAGGAGAAGGAAAGGGTGAGGGGAAGGAAGGAAGAGGGAGAAGGGAGGAATGAAGGAAGGGGGAGGGAGGGAAAAGGAAGGAGAGAAGGAGAATGAAAGGGTGAAGGGGGAGAAAGGAAGGAAGAGGAAGGAAGGAAGAAAGAGGGAGAATGGAGGAAAGAAGGAAGGGGAGAGAGGGAGAGAAAAGGAAGGAGAGAGGAAAGAATGGAAAAGGAAGAGCTGCATGCTGGGAAACTGAGGCCCGGCCTGCTCTGGAGAGCCAGATGCAATCATGAAAAGAGCCGTTCTAAAATGTTATGATTTTCATTTTTTTAATTTAAAAAAAACCCCTTGTACTGTATTCCACTGGCGCCGTCTACTCTTGCAACCCGGGCCAAATGTATTGCTCAAGCAGGTCCTACTACTGTCCTTTATTTTATTCTTAGTACAATTGCACAATTTCAACATTTTTTAAAAAAAACCACCAAAATGGCAAATTATAAAGCTGTGGTCCAACCTATCTAGAGGACATCGAGTTTCATGCATCTGCATTAAAGGCACATATATTGGAACAGCAGGACCATATTTATTTCAAGAAATAAGACTTCCAGTGTGAGCCTAGAGGAAAAAATCATCCCTCCTTGCTTGACATGCCGAAACACTCCAAGGAGTATTTTAGCTTAAAAACTAACAGACCATCACATCTGACAAGGTAATTACTCATTAAACTCTTTGTGCCAAGAATGGGCAATCTTTCTGTTTCTTACATTCTGAGCTCAGCAAAAATGAAAAGACTTTGTGCCTGGGAAACTTCTCCAAAATAATCCAACACATCTTATCCATACTCCAACAGGACAGATTGCAGTGTTTTGCATATCCTGCAATTAGCCTACATTTTCCAACCATATGTCTTTCTCAGCCACATAACCTTCTGCTCTGATTATTAACCTTGCATATCACATTCCTAAACAGACTGCAATCTAGGCAAAAAAATTTTTTTAAGTTTCCCTGAAATAAATGGAAAACACACCCAAATGGCCATATTTGGCCAGAAATAAGCCCAACGTGTCTAGCGTTAAACACCAAAAAGATCCTCAGACCAAATTTAAATATCCCCTATGTTTCTTAGGTTGTGCTTACTCTGTAGGTTGTGCTTACTCCTTTGATTCTGAAAGAATCTACAGCAAATAAAAATGTATATCAGGAGTGGATAACTGTGATTCTCCAGATGTCCTTGGGCTACAGCTCACATAGCCATTTTAGCAGAGAGAAAGGAATTACAGGAAATGACATCCTGTAAAGTTGGCTATTCTTGGCGTATAAGACCCAAATGGTACCAGAAATAGGCAGAATATTTAATATATGGTGTTCCACCTCTAGCCACTAATTTTTCTTGGAGTTAAGGGTGGCTTAAGATGTTATGTGATAAATGACTTATAGTGGTGTTGTTCCTCCTTGATGGTTATAAAATGTAAACAAATTAATAAACCATTTCCTGCCACTTAATTATATCTTTCAAAGGACCATCTCAACTTGCCAGGTTGTAGACTAGCCTTCATAAACACACTAAAGGCACCAGTTCCTGTCTGATCTTGAAGGCTAAGCATGATCAACCATAGTTAGTACTTGGATGGGAGACTGCCAATGAACACCAGATACTACAGGCTATACTTCTAGCAGAACCACCACTGAGGACTCCTTGTATAAGAAAACATTATAAAATTCATTGAAGTGTCATAAAATCAACAGGCTATTTGAAGGCCCATTACACAGCAAGAGACTAGACCTGTAAGGAGCAGGCTTGGAAAAGGGGTACTTGTGATTTGAAACCATAATTTTTCTAAGTTCTGTACATGGAAAAGGGTGCTAGTGCTACCGGGAATGTGGCGCAGCTGGCTAACTGTCTCTCTGACCAATAGGTTATGAGTTCGAGGCCTGCCCGGGTCTAGGTGGGTGCTCGACCTTTAAGTGTAGCCTGCTGTTGACCTTTGCAGCCTGAAAGACAGTTGCAGCTGTCAAGTAGGAGATAAAGGTACCACTGAATTATGACTGAATTTGACTGAATTATGGGGCCATTAAAGAACTCCAGGAATGCTGAGGAATGCGGAAGGAACAACAAGGGACGTTGGGAATGCTGAGAGATGAGGAGTGCGTCAGCTCCCCCTGGTGGCCAGAGTTTGCCTCTGTTCGTCTATATGTGTGTATGTGGAAACGGCAGAGATTTTCTGCTAAGTTTGTGTACCTGTAATCCGCTCTGAGTCCCCTTCGGGGTGAGAAGAGCCAAATATAAATAAAGTGTATTATGTATTATTAGTCCTGTTCTTGCTGCAGTTTCAAAAGAGAGAAAAAGCAACAAAGTATTCTATGGTTGGCTGCATAACAGCTGCTCACATGGATCAATTTTTCATAGTTCTGGCAGCAAACAACTTGATTAGGCATAGAATCTGGGAAAGTTACTTTTTGAACTACCAGTCCCAGAATTCACCTGTAGCCCCAAGGGCTAATTTTTCCAAGCTCTAATTTTGCATCTAAGAACCTTTATTTTATTTATTTATTTCGGGATTTTACCCCGCTCTTCTCAACCCCCAAGGGGGGACTCAGAGCGGCTTACAGTATGGCACAATTCGATGCCCACATAATAACAATATAAACCCCAAAACACTTCAACAATTAAAATACATTAAAAATACATTAAAATACAACTACATTAGCACCATACACATTCACTCTGGATTAAAACAATGTTCATTCCATAAAAACATTGGCCATAATCACCCACTTTCATTAAAAACCAATCTAAAATGCTGCCTTGTGCTGGTGTACGAATGCCTGGTCCCACAGCCAGGATTTTACTTTTTTCCTGAAGGCCAGGAGGATGTGGTGGATCGTACATCCAGGAGCGCATTCCACAGGCGGGAGCCACCACCGAGAAGGCCCTATCCCTCGTCCCCACCAGCCTCATCTGAGATGTAGGCGGGAGCGAGAGCAGGGCCTCCCCGGATGATCTTAGATTACGAGGTGGGACATAGCGGCCGATGCGTTCGGACAAGTAAGCTGGGCCAGAACCGTATAGAGCTTTAAGGTCAAAACCAGCACTTTGAATTGAGCCCGAATTGGACAGGCAGCCAGTGGAGCTGACACAACAGGGGGTGGTATGCTCCCTGTATGTAGCTCCCGTTAGCAATCTGGCTGCCGCCCGCTGGACTAATTGCAATTTCCGAACTGTCTTCAAAGGCAGCCCCGTAGAGTGCGTTGCAGTAATCTATTCGGGATGTGACCAGGCGTGGACGAGCCCGTAGCCAGATCAGACTTCCCAAGGTAGCAGCTGGCCGAGTCTTAACTGTGCAAAAAGGCCACCGCTGAGACCTGGGGTTCCAGGCTCAGCGATGAAGATCACTCCCAAGCTGCGAACCTGTGTCTTCAGGGAGTGTAACCCCATCCAACACAGGCTGTAACCCTATGCCCTGTTCGGCCTTGCGACTGACCAGGAGGACCTCTGTCTTGTCTGGATTTAGTTTCAAAACCCATCATCCAGTCCGACACAGAGGACAGGCGTCGGTTCAAGGTCTGGACAGCCTCCTTGGTGACAGGTGGGAAGGAGTGACAGATCTGGTTTATCTGAAATGCCTTGTTGAAATCCTTCATCAAATACACCAACCTACATAATTTTCATGAGATTGTAACCACCGCAGCAACTTCATCACACTAGAGAATGAATCCACTTTAAATCCAGTTTCTGCCTCCTGCATAATTGTGGGGTTTGTAGTTTAGTGAGGCTGTTAAAGGCTCCTCCCTAAACTACAAACCCCAGAATTCTGCAGGAGGCAGCAAGCAGATTTAAAGTGGATTCATTCTCTAGTGTGATGAGGTAACATGGAGCCTATTTCTCTAATTGCAGTACAGATATTAGCCACTATTGTGGGGTAACTTTAAGAAGTTGTTGTATGTCTTTGAGTATTTCTGACTTGCAGGTAAGACTGTAGCATGGTTTTCTGAAGCAAAGAATGTGTGACTTTGCTAATGTCATTCTATGGGTTTTCAAATCTTGTCCTCCAGAATTGTAGTCCAATGTTCAAACCACTATGTCATGTGTACAAACATACAAAGAAAAAACAACCTAGTTGGCTTCTTTCCTTCTTTCTTTTTCCTTTCTTTCTTTCTTTCTTTTTCCCTGTGAAATGAATTTCTCAGGAGTTTATTCTTTCCAATGAAATTGAAATTTCAAAGATAGATGTAACAGCTTGGAGGAAAGATGTTGCTAGAGAAAGGAAATGAAAAGATGCAGCTCTAATGGGAAAAGCACAATTTGGCATATAAACCTGTGAGCACAAGAGCTGGAGAGATAGAGATATTAAATGGGTGGGGGGAGAAAAAAAGAATCACTAAACCTCACCTGACAATTGCTCTGGAAAACTAGAGAATTATTAAAAGTTGGATGATATCAAATATTTTCAAGTGTGTGCGCGCGCGCGCGTGCGTGCATACTAGGAAGACCTCTATTCATCTACCCTAATAAAATATTTTGGGTGAATCTCAGAGTGCTTAGAAAGGTTTGTTTTTATAGCAAGTGATGGTTTAACAGCAAGCTACAGATAACATTTTTATTTCTAAATTATGGAACCTAGGGAATGTACCAAATGCCAAACTAAAATAAGCAAGCATTGTGCTGTTTTGTTTTTTTCCCAGCAGAAAAGTGATTCCACTGAGTAATGTCTGACTAGGAGTAGAAATGCAACTACAGCACAGGGTTTATTTAGTACAGTTGGAGCTATACAAAAAGCAAAGGAATTGAGAGAGGAAGGACAGCCATAGCTAAGTGGTAGAGTACAAACTCATCATGCAGATTACCCCAGTCCCAGCTGTAGAAACGTGTTCCTTGCTTGACATAGCATCTTCCTTTTTATCTGTTCAGCAAGGAAGTCTCTGGGATGGAGCTATGCACAGAACTATACAATAAGATTGCCAAGCTTGAGTGTCATACTAAACAAAATAGGCAATGGAACTCACATAGAATATGCCTGTATAGAATCATGATGCCAGCCTGCAATGTAATAGGTTTGGATCCAGACTAACACTGTAGAATGAATGCAGTTTGGCGTGACTTTAAACTGCCATGGCTCAAGGCTATGGAATCTGGGGATTGGTAATTGGGCAAGGCACCACCACCCTTTGGCACATAAGACTAAAGACATTGTAATCCCAGGATTCCGTGACACTGAATCATGGAGTTAAAGTGCTGTCAAATTGCATTCATTTTACAGTGTAATTGCATCCCTAGTCATGTTCTCATCCCGTTGAAACTGATTTGCTGGATTTGAATTTCCAGTGAAATCCCTTTAATAACAGTGGAGAGAGTACTTATCATCACTGTACATTAGGAAAACCATTCCCTTGGCATCAAGCATTTAGCTGCATTGTTGCCACCAAGGGACTCATCACTTTCTTACTCTGCTTGAACAATGACCAGATTGCTTATTGGCCTTCACCCATGGCTATCATACTACTATAGCTGCCCTTTACTCTCCCAACTCATCCAGTCCATCCTTCTCTCTCCCTCTTATAATCACTGTCCTAGTTTTTGGCATTTATCAAAACAATACAGATTTTTACAGTGCAATACATGGGAATAATGGAACATTGAAACTTTGATTTTCTTGTTATGCATACAATTAAGGATATTATTTCCTTCATTGTATTAAAGGACAGTCTTGCATCTATGTGTCAATTCTGAGACCCTCTGTCCTTTCTTGATTCTTTGTTTCCAATACATGCAAATTATTCTGAAAATGCAAGTGGGAGTTAGATGTTGTGTAACATTAGTATTCCACGTCTAGTGGAGCAAAAGAGAAATATGTTGGCAGAGACAAATATAGTCATTCTGTTCGATGGAAATTTGCATTGTTAAAAAGTCATTTACATTATTCTGGATATATTTCCTCTTTTTGTAGGAACTCTGTTGATCCCAACACAAAAATATGCTGATACAACCACTGCTTGTAACCCTAAGCAGATCTACTCAGAAGCAAGTGCCATCACAAGAATCAGGGCTTAGTCCTCCATAAAGAGATACAGTGATGCCTCATAACATCTCAATGCAGTTTATCCAATGTGGTTTTATTGGTATTTCAAATCATTAATTTGTTCAAAAATATTTTAAACTTTGTCCATTTATTTATTTCATTACAGAAATTGCAACCAGGGTGCAAGCCACTTTGATCACAACCAGAAGCAACTTGCAGCATGCAACTTAAAATAAAAAGTGGGATATAAGTAAAATGAAATTAGTAAGTTAAGAGGTTTCTAGTATGCCAGAAAGTCAAGTGCAAGAAGCTCTGCAATTTGATATATTCTTTAATGTGTTCTGAAACCCACTTGTGTTTCATAAAAGGACAAAAGTAAAGGATGTTGAAACTTGCTCCTTGGATGGTAGATGACCAATTTATTATCTTGTTCACACTTTCCATCTGCCTTTATTTGGCAAAGTCAGTCCTGATTATTTAAAGCTCTGCCATCCCACTTTTCTAGTAACCTCCGAGTGTGATCAGAATCTCCAAAGTTATTAATGAGGAAGAACACACAGGCAGGAGACGCTGCAACAGGTTTGCTTTTACCTGATCCTACAGGGAAGGACACTATCTCTTTCCCTTTCTCTCCTTCCCTTCCTTCTGACCTAACTGACTTTTGTGCTTTGACTTCAGTTCAATGGAAGTAAGCTGTGGACAAAGAGGAAAAGTAGAAAAAGGATAAAGAAACTGGGACAGCTAGGATATAGCTGAAAAAGTGGAATGAAAAACAATTAGGACTGTCCCTGCCAAATCAGGACATGTCTGGGGCATAGGGGGGGAAAGGCAGATATTCTACCTCAGGCATGGACAAACTGTTAGGAATTGTGGGAGTTGAAGTCCAAAACACCTGGAGGGCCGAAGTTTGCCCATGCCTGTTCTACTTTCACAACAAGGTGATCCTATGCATTTTATCCAGAACTAAGTACTATTTTTTCCAATATAGTTATTTCCAGACAAATGTATACACTCAGATTACAACCATGAGCCAACAATGTCATATGGCTGCTAAAAAAAGCCAATGGGATTTTAAACTGCATAAATAGGAGTGTAGTGTCTAGATCCAGGGAAGTCATGCTACCCCTCTATTCTACCTTGTTCTAACCACACCTGGAATACTGTGTCCAATTCTAGGCACTGCAAGTTAAGAGAGATGTTGATAAGCTGGAATGTGTCCAGAGGAGGATGACTAAAATGATCAAGGGTCTGAAGAACAAGCCCTATGAGGAGCAGCTTAAAGAGCTGGGCATGTTTAGCCTGTAGAAGAGAAGGCTGAGAGGAGACATGATAGCCATGTGAGGAAGTCATAGGAAGGAGGGAGCAGACTTGTTTTCCACTGCCCTGCAGACTAGGATGCAGAACAATGGCTTCAAACTACAAGAAAAAAGATTCCACCTGAACATTAGGAAGAACTTTCTAGCTGTGAGAGCTATTCTCTACCCTGGAGTGTGGTGGAGGTTCCTTCTTTGGAGGCTTTTAAACAGAGGCTGGGTGGTCATCTGTCAGGGATGCTTTGAATGAGATATTCCTGCTTCTTGGCAGGCAGTTGGACTGGATGACCCACGAGGTGTCTTCCAACTCTATGATTCTATAAGAGATAACATTTCTCTCATGCTGTCCATATTTATATTTCTAACTTTAAGCCCCTGCTTTCCTAGTGCATCTTAAGTGTTTTAGACAGACACTGAAAGGGAGACAGAAGGAAGGATGCCTTCCTTCCATCATAACTGCCATTGCCTGGGTCACAAAGGAAGAGAAGAAGAAGCAGACACAGCTGACTAATGTCTAGACCTGTGGTTCTCAAACTTTGGGTCCCCAAGTGTTTTGGCCTGCAACTCCCAGAAATCCCAACCAGTTTACCAGCTGTTAGGCTTTCTGGGAGTTGAAGGTCAAAACATCTGGGGACCCACGGGTTGAGAGCCAGTGATCTAGACCAAGAAGGGGATGAAAGTCACTCCATGCATCCCAACTGCCATTGCCCAGGCCATAGAGAAAGCGAAGAAAAGGCAAAATCCACTAGACTTATTCCCTTCCATACTGCCATTCCCTTTTCCTTCTATGTTGTATCTTATTTAGATTGTAAACCTTTAACAATTTTAAACCACCTTGAGAGGCTTTGTTGCTGAATAGCAGGGTATACCAATGCCAAATAGATAAATAAAATATATAAGGTTAACAGATTCAGGAAGACTGGACCATTTGTTGCACAGTATGGCTGTATAGAGAAAACACAGTATTGCTTTGTGAAGCTATATGATGCATATTGTTTTTATACTAGTGTTTCCTGCTTACAAAACACTGCCACAACTCCATTACTCCTTCTGTGCTATGTTAAATCCAAGCATTAAAGCTAGGTGTGTGAATATTTTATATTTGTAATATTCCTCGGCTGCTATAGCTGCACAAAACAAACTCATTTATACTCTATATACCTGAGAGGTTCTGCACGAAACAGAAATAGGTTGATACTGATTGATGCACTAGTCTGGCAACACAGAACATGATAAAGTGCGCATTAGAAATGCGGCAGCGGCTGAAGCTATAACTTCAATTCTGGATTGAAAAAGAAAAGGCTGGTGCTTCTGTGACATGCAAGCTGAACAAGGAAAGAATTCCAGTGTTTGTTCCCCTTTATTAAAGAAATAATGGAAATGATTGTTTTTGGTATGGTGACAGATAAGATTTCAGACTCACTTCAAACAGCCATGATGTTGCTAAGTAAGGATTGAAAATGTCTTTGGTAGTTCTGATAGTCTCTCTGAATTTATCCATTTTGATCGTTCTTAGATTTAGGATCCTGAGATTTGACACTCAGGACAAAATACAATTTTAATTCAAAAATTCACACACTGGAAAGATGAGCACAGGGAGGTGGAATTATTGCGACTCTCAATCTCATTTTGTAGTCCCAAGGGCCCTACACCCTCAATTATTTTTTGATGCAGAGTCCTCCTCTCGCAATGTCCAAAAGTGTCAGAAAATGCAATGTTTTTTTCTCCCAGCATCTCCTTGTGGTTCCCAACTTTGACACACACAAATAAGCTGGAAAGTTTGAAGAAAATTCATCCAGAGCTGAAGTTATGGCTTTCTGCATTTTGGCATGGTATCAGGAGAGACATTTCTAGACTTCACTTGGATAATCAAAATGATGGAAAATAGCAAGAAAATGCTAAGGTAAAGGTAAAGGTTTTCACTGGTCATTAAGTCTAGTTGTGTCCAACTCTGGAAGGTGGTGCTCATCTCCATTTCTAAGCTGAAGAGCTGGCATTGTCCATAGACACTTCCAAGGTCATGGCTGCATGGAGCACCATTAACTTCCTGCTGGAACAGTACCTATTAATCTACTCACATTTGCATGTTTTTGAACTGCTAGTTTGGCACAAGTCGGGGCTAACAGCGGGAGCTCACCCCACTCTCCAGATTCGAACCGCCAATCTTTCGGTCAGCAACTTCATCAGCTCAGTGATTTAACTTGCTGCACTACTGGGGGCTCCTAGAAAATGCTAAGAAAAGGCTGATTCTTTTTGTAATTTTGTACTACAGACCGCCCAAAATGTGCCTAAACTATAACAGGTTTGTTCCATTGGCCCCCAAATTTCACCAAAAGAAAAAAAATTAGCCACAAACTGTCCAAAATAATATCCAGAACTCATGTTGCATCCGTTTAGGCATATTAAAACACCAGGTGGATCACGGTGGGAAAATGTCCTTGTGCTGCTGCCCATCCTGCTATAAAGCGAATGTCAGCACAATAGTTATGCTACAATCTTGCACAATCAATATTTAATCCCAGATGCAGAATCTGTGCTAAGCAATCCCAGCTATTATGTACCAGGCTAGCATTCAACCCAGTAAAAAGCGAGGACCTATTGCTTCCTTTAGTAGTTCAAAGTATCCTAATCTAGAATATAGTTCCCACATAGTTCTCTAATCGTTCTCTAATCGTTCATCAACATGGATGAGTGTGGGAAAAACTGAATAAAGCAAACTGGATACTGTTCAGATCTTCCCCTGAATTATTCTCCAGGGAAATAGTAATCAAATGCTTCAGAGCAACATCTCTGTCCGCCCTCAGCTGCATCAATTAACATTTAGCCATGGATTCCACTGTCGGCCAGCCTCCATTTGTCCATTTAGTTTTGCCAAAATATTTCCAGCCTGGAACTTCAAGCCTTTTCAATGAGGGAGGAAAAAGTGTCCATTGGCTGTGAATCTTTGGACCAAAACTGCAATAGCTACTTTCCACACAAACAAAGCAACAACCAGGCAGTGTGGGTGGTGAGATTTAAATGGCACAGAAGTCTGGTATTCCTCTCTTCCAGCTAAGAACAGAGATTGTTATTCAAGAGGCAGAATACTTTTCCTTCTTGTCCTAGTTCTTGAAATCTGTACATACCTTCAGCAAGAACTCCCAGCTACACCCTCAGCATATGTTTCCTAAACCTATGGAATATTCTTCTAGGTCATATTTATTTATTTATATACCACACTTGTACCCTGCCCTTCTTACCCCAAAGAGGACTAAGAGGAGCCTTACAAAGGCAACAATTCGATGCCATATATGTGTGTGTGTGTGTGTGTGTGTGTGTGTGTGTAGATAGATAGATAGATAGACAGACAGACAGACAGATCTGACATTGACATTGGATAAACTGAGCATTTGTCTATTTGAGGATGCAGCATAGCTGGTCACCAACTTAGAACCCCTCCAAGGTCAACCTAACACTAGGTGGAGTGAAGTAATTGAATTATCGTGTAGGGGTGGAAATCACGATTTTTCACTTTGTTATTATATGTTTACTGTTAATGTGACTTTAATGTCTCATGGCAAAAATAGCCATATGGCATAGAGCACTTTCTCAACCTGGGAGTTGGGACCCCGGGGGGGGGGTCACGAGGGGGTTTCAGAGGGGTCACCAAATACCATCAGAAAACACTGTATTTTCTGTTAGTCATGGGGTATTTTCTGTTAGTCATAGAGCAGGGATAATCTCAAGCTAAAATTTGACCAACAAATATCTGTGACTTTTGGTTATCTCTACAAAGGAGGGTACTGCAATCAACATCTCCCTTTCTCTCAATGGCATTTCAGTTTTGCAACTATTGATGGCCAAGAAATTGCTTCTGCAACTCTCGGTTTTGCAGATATCAGGTAACACCAAACATTAATTCTGATCCCTGGCTGACTTTGGTGTGAAGGAGCCTCTCAAGGATAGAGGAAAATATTTGAAACTCATGGATTTTGCTCCTATACTACCAATTTTATTTTGGAGATCTACTTGATATTGTCTCCATCCCAAAGTATTTCCTGGGAAATTCCAGCATTGCCAATGACTTTTCACTCCTCATTCCCAAATCAGTTTAAATTAACCCTTTATTTTCCAAAATGAAATGTTTCTCTACTTGTCCATCGATTTGTATTATTCCAGAATCAATATGTTGCAAGCACAAGGGGGGTGGGGGGTGTAGCGGTTGTTTCCAAAGCACAGATTCAACACAGAGAAAGTTCGGGGGGGGAAGAATGTTTGAACCAAAACAAAATGATCCTATTGTAAATATTGCTAATACACTTTGATACTCTGGATAATAATAATCAAGCCTCAATTAAAATTGGTGAAAATATACAGTACTATAGTTCTGAAACGTGAAATGGGTCCAGGTATGACACATGATTAGAGTGAAGGGAAAGAACACAGCAAAGGGCTGATGGAAATATGGCATACTTCAAGAAAGATTTTGCTTGCAAACCTGGGAATACGCAGAGAAAAGCAAAACAAAAAGAATTAGAAACTCTCTGTACTTCCAGAGACTTTTTCCCTTCAGGATGTACCCAGCTCTATTGTAAGAGTAGTAACAGGGGATAGAAAAGAAGAGAAGTTTGAGGTTACTTGGCAGTCATATATTTGTCATATTACTCAAGGCAGGATTGAGTTTCAACCTACTTTGGATCAAGAGAGGTTTTGAAAAAGCATGTATGAAAAGTAAGGATTGATATATAAACAGCATGTAATTATTTGGAAATTAGTTCATATATATGGTGACTGAGACGGAAAATATTCATGAATGTTAACACATCAAAACCTTCAAATGTTCTATTTTTTCAATGTAAAGACCCCACCAAGACATAAAACAACCTGTGCCATAACTTTAAAAATACTAGAAATAAACCAAAAATAATACCCCATGATCTTCTTTTGGAAACCCAAGATAAATATAAAGGGGGCAAAGTGGTCAGATACCACTTTACCATTAGCAGAAAATAATACTGGGTTTCTTCCTTCTTAAATTAAATCATTAATCATCTCCAAGATCTGTTAAGGCAGAATAAAATTGCCTATTAGTCAGTCAGTACAATGCAGCCACAGATTTGCAGTGAATAAAGTAACTTACCTGGAATAACTTCAAAGAGAAACTTCCCTGGACTTTCATCATTGCAAGGATGTTCTATCACTTTATTTCCAGGCAAGCATATGGTTCCCTAAATAATAAAAGATACAAATGTTAATGAAACCCATCAAAATATTATTTTCCAAGATTAAAACCATATATCACATTAATATAATAATAATAAAACTTTATTTTTATACCATGCCACCATCTCCCCAAGGGGACTCGGGGCAGCTTACAAGGGGACAAGCCCAAATCACAGATAAAAACAACAGCATTAAAATCAATCAATAAAACATAACACAGACACAAACACCAACATCATAAAAACAATAACTTGGCTGAAAACAGAATCCGAACTGGATCCGGGCTCAAGTAAGTGCAATAAATTCCTAAATAGAGCCGAGGAAAAGTGCAAAAAGTGTCAGTCTAGAGGGAGTAACTCTGGCCATAAAGTGTCAAGATTAGTGAGAGTGGACAGAACTGAAGTGTAGGAACTTAGGTAAGATTGAGCCAGTTCTCTGGTGAACTGCCTAATCAAAGGCACAACAGAACATCCAAGTTTTCAAATCCTTATGAAAGGTACACATATAAAATGTGTTCACTATCACAGTCCTGGCCACCAATGTCAGCCCTAGAAGTCACCTAAGCCTTCTGGAAGCTCTTCAGATGGTAGCTCTTATGAGTTTAGAGGAGCAAAAATATTTGAGAAAAATAAAATAATGTGTCAGAAACATGTTTTCTAAGAATCAGAAAAACTATATGACAACAGCAGCTAGAATAGTATATGCTAGAACTTGGAGAACGAAAGAAAACCCATGATAGATCAACGCCTCATGAAGATTATGAATACAGTATGGAGAAATTAACCCAACTAGTAACCAAAGTTCAAGGCAAATACAAGGAAGTAACTGATTGGACTTTGTTTAAAGATAATATAGTCCAACTAATACAGAAAACAAATTATCCAGTACCAAAAAAGGTTGAGAGAACCTTCAATCAAACAACAAAACCATGAGGAAGATGATTGGAAGTGTACAAATCTTTTTCCCTCCCCATTTCCCCTCCCCCTGTTAACCCCTCCCCTGATCCCCCCCCCATTTTCCATTTCTTTCCCTATCCCCTCTCTCTTTCCTCATTTTATCATATTCCTGGAAAATATATATTTCAATAATACTTATTATAAAAAAGTAGAATGTGCAAAATTTGCCCATGGTTTTGCAGAAAAAATAGTATTTTCTCCATAAGATAAAATAATATTTCAATGCAAAAATATTAAATGTGCAGAAAATGTTGTTTCACTTTTTTGCACAGAAATATTTAATCGGGGATTTGTTCTGTGTAATATACATAAAGCTGATATGTTGTGTGTGGGGAGGGGGGGTGCCAAAGTAGTATTTTCAGAAGTGAAAACATTTTTTGCATTGGATTGCTATTTCTGCACTGAAATATTATTTTTCATACAAAACTCTTTTTCTGTGCAAAACAAGTAGTTGTGAATTTTGTGCAGAATACGTCCTAAATTACGGGTAACTTTCAAAAGCTGTGTAGTTTTAAAAGATCTTCTTACAGTAGAAAAAAATGTTGAGATTACTCCTTGTTACCTTTTAGAAGAAGCATAATGAAGAATTACACCTCTGTTGGTGACTCTCCAGGCAGAAGATGCTTCATAGGTACAGTAGGGAATGACTATCTTTATCTCCAGGCCCTTCCACACAAACCTATAGCCCAGAATATCAAGGCAGAGAATTCCACATTATCTGAGTGTGGACCCATTTCAAAGCAGATATTGTGGGGTTTTCTGCCTTGATATTCTGAGATATAGAGCTGTGTGGAAGGGCCCTAAGTGTGCTTGAAATACAGCAGGGACATACAAGAACTAGTAATACCATAGACACACACACACTGTATAGGCATTATTCTCCCAATGCACTGAGAATCGAAGAAGAGGCTTCAATCACTAAGATCTCATAACTCTTAGACCCTTCTACATTCCCTATATCCCAGGATCTGATCCCAGATTATCTGAATTAAACTTGATTATATGGGTCTCCACTGCCAAATAATCTCAGATAAAAAAATAATCTGGGATTAGATCTTGGGATATAGGCGCAGTGTGGAAGGGACCATAGCCTCCAGTCTGGGCCTTCGTCGCAAATACGTTTGATAAGGACAAGGGACAGGGCCTTCTCGGAGGTGACCCCTTGCCTGTGGAACTCGCTTCCCAGCGAAATTAGGTCAACTTCTTCTCTCCTTTCCTTTGGGAAAAAGTTGGAGACGTGGCTATAGGACCAGGCATTTGGTTAGACGTTTGGGTAGCAGACGGACAATAAAATGATGATAATGCTATGGAAAACGGACTGTGGACTGGCTTCAGATTAAGTTGTGATTGTAGAACTTGGACTATTTGTACTTTTTAAAATGGTTTTTAATCTGATTAATGTATTATTTATTATGTACTGTGGTTTTTATTGATTGAATATGTGGGGCATCAAATCACTGCTGGTTGTAAGCCGCCCTGAGTCCCCCTTCGGGAATGTTGTATTATGCTGCACATTTTTTCCGCACAGCATGCTGTGTTTTAACCCCTGATTTTAATGTGTGTAATATATTTTTAACTGTGTTTTGTTGTATTTTGACTTGCTGTGAGCCGCCCGAGCCACCCGGGAGTGGCGGCCTAGAAATCGGGTTAATAAATAAATAAATAGAGGTGGGCAGGTTACAAATATTTGAAATAAATAATAAATAAATAAAATCTGCTAACCCTAAACTCAAATCTACTCTCCCAAAGAGGTTCAGCACCTTGGATAGTTTGGTTTAGTTTAATACCCAGGGCAGATTCACTGTTCTATTAATATGAGAGCTGCCAATTCCTTTGGAAACCTAATAGGCCATTCATGGTTATACATCAGTCAAGGATAGGCATAGTACTAGTTGTCTTCTATTGCTTTAACACTGATGCTAAAATGCATTCATTTTATTTAAGCAATGAAAAGGCAAATACACACCTTCAAGGGTCTGGGGGCT
Source organism: Anolis apletophallus (assembly GCA_030556195.1). Classification (NCBI taxonomy): domain Eukaryota; kingdom Metazoa; phylum Chordata; class Lepidosauria; order Squamata; family Anolidae; genus Anolis; species Anolis apletophallus. The sequence goes on from JARBWK010000012.1 coordinate 96,216,763, forward strand.
GCTATTTTCACAATCTCACAATATGATTATGCTAGCTGGGTGTCATGAGAGTTGCAGTTCAACAACAGATGCATCTACACTGTAGAATTAAGGCAGTTTAGCACCAGTTTATCTACTTTAACTCAAAATTATGGAATCATGGGATTCATAGTTTGGTTAGGCACCAGCACTCTTGGCCAGAAAAGCTTAAGACTTCATAAAACTACAACTCCCATGATTCTATAACATAGAGCCATGGCAGTTAAAGTACATTAATTCTGCAGTGTAGGTGCGCCCAATATTTGCACAGTCAAAGCTTATCCACTGCTCATTTAAAGAAGATATCAACGAAGCCTACTTGCCCTACATAAAAAAATGGGAAGAGTGTGGGATTTTTTTTTAAAAAAATGTTTAATGCGAAATCTGTACTCAAAGCAGGTATAATACTCAGTAAGGTTAGTACAAATAATGATTAGCAAACCACAGTTTCATATGTCTTAACTGTGGTCCCCAATATTCACAGCATCGTGTAACAAAACCATGATTAAGAGAGAGAAAAAACAAGGATTATGGTTGCCCAGGGCTAGTAACCACTGCAGTGAAACATAATCAGACAGATTTTTAAGCTGCGGGTGGGTTGACATTAGGCCTTAGTAGGTTAACATACACCACAGTTATGTTTCACTGTAAATACATCTGAAATTGAAGCAGATGATCCATCTTGCTGGAGCAGATTGATGTGAGACTCCTGTTTCCTCTGCCACCTGCAGCCTGGAGCCCACAGAATACAGAAACTCATTTGGGTGTCTTTAATAGCCTCACTGTCCCACTGAACACTGAGCAACCTGGCAGCCCCCCAGTAGCCTTGGTTTTGGAAGATGCATTTAACAGCCCAGATGAAATATTTCTCTGTTCTGGCTGTCCCAAAACCCTGTTGCTTAAATATACTTCTATTTTGGCTCGCTTTTACAAAATGCACACACATCACAATCAATGTCCCTTACTTTGTTCCATTTCAATATCTGATGAATGCCTTATATGTCCAAATCCACAAAGGCAGCCATTGCATTTAATTGAATAGGGTAGATATTATTCTCTCCCTTATTAAACAGAAAAAATGGAGTTGAGCATTGGTCTACTACACTTTTTGACATTTGTTAGTGGAGGACCTAGCAATGTGATACAACAAGTATATTCTCCAGTGACTTTACAAAGGGCTGTCCTTAGACTCCCTCTTTGGTCTGTGAATCTCAGGGAAAGAATTGTTGCTGGCCTGGTAATCCTTGCTAATGTGACATAATCTCATAGATCCCTGTTTACCTACTGTTATTGAAGGAAGTCTTCCAAATCTATTTCACATTGGAATAACCTTGAGTCACTCCTGGTTTTCCTTTCTCACCTCCTGGTGAAATAGTAACCCATCCAGTACAATTAATCATAGAATCATAAGAGTTAGAAGAGATCTTATGGGTCATCCAGTCCAACCCGTGCCAAGAAGCAAGAAAATCTAATTCAAAGCACCCCGGCCCCGACAGACAGCCACCCAACCTCAGTTTAAAAACCTCCAAAGAAGGAGCCCTCACCACACTCCGGGGCAGAGAGTTCCACTGCTGAAGCTGAACAGCTCTCAAAGTTAGGATGTTCTTCCCAATGTTCAGGTGGAATCTCCTTTCCTGTATCCACTTTGTCTATGCATCTTTGATTTTATTTTATTTATCATATCAGGAGCGAACCAATGTATTTGAGAAAACACAAAGTTTTAAAACGTGGCATTCTATTAAATGTCCTTTGACTTGTAGCTGGCCACTTGGAGTGCCTTTGTTGTGCATGTGGCAGGGCTCAGGTTGCATTGTAGTAGGTTGTCTATGGTTTGCTCTTCTCCATACTTGCATGTTGTGGACTCCATTTTGTAACCCCATTTCTTAAGGCTGGCTCTGCATCTCGTGTGCCAGGGCACAGTCTGTCCAGCGCCTTCCAAGTTGCTCAGTCTTCTGTGTACCCAGGAAAGAGTTTCTCATTTGGTATCAGCTATGGATTGAGATGCTGGGTTTTAGCCTGCCGCTTTTGAGCTCTCTCTTGCTGAGGTGTTCCTGTGAGTATATCTGTACATCTTAGAAAACTATTTCTTGATTTAAGGCATTGGTGTGCTGGCTGATATCCGAAAAGGGGATGTGCTGTAGATGTCCTTTCATTATTGACTGCTACTTGAACAGAAGCTCTCCAACCATCTGATTCCTAATCCATCTAAGACACAGACATGTGCTTTTCATCTTAAGAACATACAATCATCTCAAGCTTTTAAGATTATCTGGGAAGGAATCCCAATGGAGCACTGCAGCACACCCCAATATCTGGGAGTTACCTGGCACCATTCTCTGACTGACAAGTTTCTTTGATGAAACTGGACCAAATGGATCCACTACTCTTCAGGACAACCCTTTCTATGCCAGGAAGCATGCAACATCACCCAACATCAAAATATCTTTTGTTCTTGCATTTGTGTTCCTGGTTCTAATTTCCAGGAAGTTATTCAAGCTATTGTTGTTGTTTTGTTGTTGTTAGCCACATTCCTTCAGTGGTAGTCTGTAAAAGCCACATGCCATATTAGTCAATAAAATGGCATGTAAGCATCATCATGTCCAATTCCCTTTCTAAATTCAGGAACTGTAATTAAAGTATCCCTAGCAGGTAGCTGTCCAGATCTGTTGAAAACGTCCAAAGAAGTGCACTCCATCAGATCTCTATTCAATTGGTTCTAACTGCTCTCACTGCCTGGAAGTTCCTTCTAAGGTTCAATCAAAATCTACCCTCTTATAATTTAAAATCATTAGACCTGATCCTAATCTCTGAGCAACAGAGATATATCTGCCTGCTTCCCTATGGCAGCCCTTTGGATATTTAAAAAGTGCAATCTATGCACTTTTCCTTATGTTGCGGGTTGGGAGCTAAGAAGAAATGAGGCTGTTTCTTGTCCGGATTTTTCTTCTGACATTCACATTTCTGCCATTATTTTATTTCTCCCATACGCAGCAGGGTTCAGGAAAGGAGATCACTCATGCAGTCTTGCAAAATAGCCTCAGGAGATCCCTTTTAGATGGTTTTTTAAAAAAAATAGACTGCATGAAATCTTAGGGGTGTAGGTTGCCCTCCCCTGGTGTAGACGAAGCAAAGCCTTCTCCAAAGTAACTGATATTTTCTCATGGGGAAAGAGCAGAGCAAATGAGCCCCCTGTTTTGGTCTGAAGTGATACAACTCTGATACCACCTAAGGGGGAACAAGCTCAGCAGAAGTTCATAAACTTGAAGATGATGATGAGGATTATAATTATTATTATTTTATTTCTTGCTGAGATTTATAGCTAGCCTACAATTAAAGAGCTTTCTGAACTCCACCACAATGGAATTGAACCAAACTTGGCATGCAGGACTCCCATGACCAACAGAAAATACTGGAAGGGTTTGGTGGACATTGACCTTGAGCTTGGGAGCTGTGGTTCACCTACATCCAAACAATGATGGATCTGGACCAAACTTGGCACAAATACTCAACATGTCCAAATGTGAACACTGATGGAGTTTGGGGAAAATAGACCTTGACATTTAGGAGTTGTAGTTGCTGGGATTTATAGTTCACCTACACTCAAAGAGCATTCTGAACCCCACAAATGATAGTTCACCTACAATCAAAGTGCATTCTGAACCCCACCAACAACAGAATTGGGCCAAACTTCTGACATAGAATCCTCATGACCAACAGAAAATGCTATGTCTTCTCATGGTCTTTGTCGGCCCCTTTGACACCCCCTTGCGAGCATCCCAGGGGACCCAACCCCCAGGTTGAGAAACACTGCACTAAGGATTAATCCAACAAACCAAATGGCCAATGAACCTAATGGCCTATTTTTGAATGAGCACACTTGAGTTCGTAGTCCAAGAAAATGACAGCTGTTGTGTCAAACCTTTTCCCCTCCTCTCCAGGACATTTCCACTTCCTTCTCCTAATTTAAAAAATAATGCCATTGGTGAATTTCATGCATAGTTAGCATCTGAAGTAGTGTAGCTTCGTGGGAAAGACTACTATGCTTGTAAAAAGAACATTTAAGACTCTTGGCTTTTGGCAGGCAGGGTTAGAGACAATAATAATCAATTGCAGGGTAAATTATGTTACATCTCAAATGCAGGCTTTGCCAACTATAGAGGCAGCCGCTTGAAAAGTCTCTGAAAGACAAGTCTTGGCTCAAGCCACAACTAACTCAATAGTGGGCTGTTTCATGTGTAGATTATTTATAAGTCATCTGCATTTATAACTAGACCAATCCCCACGGGCTCTAGACGGGAGAGACTGAATCAATTAAACAAGATTAAAGGAATTATATAAAAACATGTGTGGTTATACTAAACCCATGCTCTGCTCCAGCCACTAAGAGCCCATCTGAATATCAATTAAAATGTAGCCCTGTCCTTTTGGAACTAAACCACTTCAGAATGCAGGTATGGGCACCATATGTTTGAATGCTCTTCCACATAAAAAGAAATCATATATATAGCTCATTGAAGTGGAAGCTAGTGTGGACACACAGACCCTTCACCAACTTCCTGAAAGCTGGAGGTTTTAATGTGGGAGAGGAATCCAACACATGATACACCATTAGAATTCTAAAATGGCATGACCCCAGGACAGCACAACATGGGTTTTTTTCTAACTATGAAAAGAGTGTTTTCCCACAAGAGGAACATCTGGAAAGAATCGTGTGCTACAGGTTGTTGTGGGTGTCCTTTATTGCCTATTGAAGATGCAGTGACAGAAGCCCTTCTTGGGAGAAAAAAATAGAGGGAAACTTTAATTTTGGGAAAGAAACAGCTGGGATCTAACCCACATCCTCAGAAGCCAGAGAATCCTGGTAGGGTTATATTTCTTTTTAAAAGCCAGATGATGCTATGTGGTCCTCAAGGCTTTAACCCAGGGGTCCTCAAACTTTTTAATCAGAGGGTCAGGTCACAGTCCCTCGAACTGTTGAAGGGCTGGATTATAATTTGGAAAAAAAGAACATGAATGAATTCCTTTGCACACTGCACATATCTTATTTTAGTGCAAAAAAACACTTAAAACAATACAATAATTAAAATGAAGAACAATTTTAACAAATAAAAATTTATTAGTATTTCAATGGGAAGTGTGGGCCTGCTTTTGGCTGATGAGATAGGGCTGCTGCTACTGTTGTTGTTGTTGTTGTTGTTGTTTGCCTTCAAGTAGTTTCAGACTTAGGTTGACCCTGTGCGAGGACTGGGTAAATGACCTTGGAGGGCCGTATCCAGCCCCCAGACCTTACTTTGAGGACCCCTGCTTTAATCCATGACAGGTATTGAAGACATGCAAATATAGTGCTGTTTCCCATATTCAAAAGTGGCTTACATTTGCTGCAAGTCAGTTTGACCATACTCTGAGGTTGCTTGGCTACAAATATCCTGGTTTACAAATATCCTGGGAGGAGACCAATCTCGATAAAATAGTGAAGAATAGAGACATCACACTAACAACGAAGATCCGCATAGTTAAAGCAATGGTATTCCCCATAGCAACCTATGGATGCGAGAGCTAAACCATAAGGAAGGCTGAGCCAAGGAAGATAGATACTTTTGAACTGTATTTTTGGAGGAAAATTCTGAGAGTGCAAGAAGATCAAAGAAGTCCATACTCCAGGAAATAATGCCCAACTGCTCACTGGAGGGAAGGATATTAGAGGCAAAGATGGAGTACTTTGGCCACATAATGAGAAGTCAGGAAAGCTTGGAGAATATAATGATGCTGGGCAGGCATGTAGCCAGGGGGGGGCTAAGGGGGCTTCAGCCCCCGAAATTCTCAGGGTGGTCCGCGAAAAGGCCTTACTGGTACATTATTTAAACTGTTACGTGCATTTAAATCATGATCTGATCACCATGCTCATTATGGTGGGATAACAATACAAAAGGTTTGCTAGGGTAGACCCTCTTCCACCCAGTCTCAGCCCCGAACCAAACTCAGCCCCGAATCAAAATCCTGGCTACGGCCCTGATGCTGGGTAAAATGGAAGGGGAAAAAAAGAAGAGGGGCCAACCAAGAGCAAGATGAATTGATGTTATCCTTGAAGGGACTGGCTTAACCTTGAAGGAGCTGGGGGTGGCCATGACTGGCAGGGAGCTCTGGTGTGGGCTGGTCCATGAAGTCACGAAGAGTCGGAAACGACTGAATGAATAAACAATATCTTGATTTTAATCAGCAAAATGTTAGGAAAATATGCTGTAGGCACATTTGGCCGCTTTTCCACATTACTGTGCAACTGTTAGTGCTAAAGTCTGTATGGGGAAAACCTCTATATATTAATAAAGCGGAATGTTTGTTTGTATGTATGTGGCAGCGTTCTGATTGGCTCCCAGCCTCTACATTCTGACAACATGATTGGTTGCCAGTGAGGGAGTATTTGCATAACGCCTCTATTGGCCAGCCAACACGAACATTCTGACCCTCTAAACTGGCAGAGGAGGATAAGGCAAAGGCCTGAGGCAGTCACCAACACAAACATTCCGACGCTCTAAACTGGCAGAGGAGGATAAGGCAAAGGCCTCAGGCAGTCGCCAACACAAACATTCCGACCCTCTAAACTGGCAGAGGAGGATAAGGCAAAGGCCTGAGGCAGTCGCCAACACAAACATTCTGACGCTCTAAAGTGGCAGAGGGGGTAAGGAAAAGGCCTGAGGCAGTCGGCAACACAAACAGATGCCCACTGGCCCACTTTACAACCTGGTGCAGTGTAGAGCAGGATGGGCCACAAATGATGGGATTTGCAGTACCTTCACCTGATTCATTTCCCACAGAACATTGAAACCCCTACAAATCACAGACCAGGCCCAAACTTGGCACACAGAGTACCCATGACCCACTCTACATCCTGGTGCAGTTTTGAGTGGGACGGACCACGGATGATAGGACTTGAAGTACCTTCACTAATTTCCTGAGACCACTGCAAGCCACGTAAACATCTCATAAGGACCACCCTTGGCACACAATGCCTTTCTCAAATAACCAGGGAAGGGCCGGGTCCCCAAGCTAGTTATATATAAATCCCAAATTCAAACTACATTTTTCTTACAACTACACATTTCAACATCATCACCCCTGCCATTTAAAAAATCTACTTTGATACTTGAAAATGACATGTGAACTTTGTTGAAGTGTGAAAGTTGTTAACTAGCCATGACTGCATTCTTATACACCAGTGAGAGTAAATCCTTCCAAAGCCAAGTGATTCATTCCATCATGTGCAAACTGTTGAGACTTTGTGGCATAAAAGCCACTCTTGAATGGCAGTTGAGCAAGCACAACTAATGGGCACATATCGGCATGAGCACATTCAATATCACACCTATCTCCATTCAGACAATGGTACCAAGTCACCAATATGTGGCTCCACAATCATGAACCACATATTGGCAAATCCTCATGCTCTCATGAACCTGCTTTTCCGAACTTCTGTTGCTCCATAATTAAAAAATAATACATTGTTTAATAATAATAATTAAGCCATTACAGAGAATCTAGCAGTTGTTAATTTAAAAACACTGTACATTAAATTGCTCTGAAATAGTTAAAGTGAGAGGGAAAAGAGAAGAATGCCATCCCGACATGACTTCCATGGAGGCATGCCAGCACAGAAATGGAATGACTCCATCGCACAAGATAGATGATGGGAACTTGGCAGGATTGGCAGCTATTGACAGGTTTCACCTGTCAATAATAGGATACAGGTGAATTGTGAGGAGGAGGCATATTGGAAATGGGATGTGCACAACATCATGTGATAGACACCATCACCAAAGGTGACAATTGTTCTTCAGTGCCAATTTTCCTCATAAAGTCCATGGGAGATCTCACTGGCAATACTAACTAGGAGAACAGCAAAGTTATAGTCTGAAAAGGGAAAAATTGAAACCCTGTTTTGAGAACACAGGCACATATGCACTCAAACATATACAGTTAGTTACCTATACACACCTTTCTCTCCGTGGTGGCACAATGGGTTAAACCCTTGTGCGGCTGAACTATTGACCTGAAGTTCAGCGGTTCAAATCTGAGATGGGGTGAGATCCCATCTGTCAGCCCCAGCTTCCCATGTGGAGGCATGAGAGAAGCCTCCCACAGGATGGTAACACATCCGGGCGTCCCCTGGGCAACCTTTCTGCAGACGGCCAATTCTCTCACCAGAAGCTACTTGTAGTTTCTCAAGTCGCTTCTGACACAATAAAAAAAACCTTCTCTTTCATTCATTCCATCCTCTATACACATAGAATGCACACAATATTAATAAAATAAGGCATGTTCCTTTCAAAGGTCAGTTTTAATATTACTTTTGTGTGTCTTCTAAACAACTGGTTTCCAGGGAAAATAACATTTTCCCTGACATGATGCCAGCTCTCTATGCATATGAATATATTTTCTTATGCAGGACAGCTGAAGCATATGTCTCTCAACCACAGTATGAAAACTAGAACTTGGTGAAGCCAACAATCTTTAAAGTTATAATCTTTAATGCCCTGAACCACTGGTTCTCAAACATTTTACTCCAGTAACTCTCTTTGCATCTACATCGGATCCCCCGCGGAATGAAGTATGAATAAAATATTTAGTTTTCTTTATTATGTGTGTTTGCATTCCTACATTTAAAGAAATTCACATTTTAATCTTTTATAAGGAAACATTCAACTTAGAAGAGATTTAGATAAATCCTATACCTAACTCAACAAAAATTATTTACTGCACATTTTTTTAAAAAAAATCATATCATGATACTATTTACTTTAATTTGCAATTACTCGCTTGTTTAATGTTTACTTTTCAAGTAATGTTTACACTTAATGGGATGAATGTGATTTTTTAATTCAAGGCTTACTAAAATGAGTTCAATAAAAATGCTTTCATGACTGATAAGTAAATAATAATGCTGAATGATTTAATATCATACTCCACCCTTCGGGTTTGCACCCCACAGTTTGAGGAACACTTTGGACCTAGCTACATGGAAGGAACACACTAGGTCACATAATCCTTCTTGTTCACGAATGACTTCATCACATGAGGCTGGTAATACACAATAATGGCAGGATAAAAGTCCCTTTGGATGGAGTTTACTGCACAATGATGTGTTTCTCCTGTAGATGCATTGTGCCAGTTATCCTCTTTGATGGGAAAATCAATGGCATCACTGCTCTTCCATCACTCTTCATTGTGTAGCAATGTCTTTCCTCTGTAGTTCTGATATTGCAAAAGGGGAAGAAGGCCTCGCGAGTATGTCAAAACTGCATAATTGCATAGTTGTGGCAAAATGGAAGAGGAGGGCAATTTAAAAAAAACCTGTAGCATGGATAGGGCACAAAAGAATTGGAAGTGAGACTGTGCATAAGACTGATCGCAGGAATTAGTATCAACCAAGTGCCAGGATTGCACAATTGCAGCAAGATAGGAAAGTGATAGTAACAATAACAAGATGTTTTCATTTGCTTTAAAGCAGTGTTTCTCAAACTGTGCTCCTCTAGATGTTTTGAACTTCAGCTCCCAGAAATTCCAGACAGCTTATCAACTGTTAGGGACTGTGGGAGCTAAAGTCCAAAACATCTGGAAGAGCACAGTTTTAGAAAATAGGCTGGTGTAATAAAGTCCTAAGATCTGCCTCAGATGTCTTCTTCATCCTCCTCATTCAATTCCCAGAGAGCACCTACTCCTTCCTGTAAGTGATCAATTAACTTATTGGCTTTAAAAGTTGCTTCAATTGAATTTGTATGACAGATGTGGTCATGCATGTTTCCTGATGTAGATATTATGTCTAATATCTCATTATGCTCTTTATTTATAATCCCACTTTGGAAGCCCTAGCTTCGAAAAATTGGATAGATGGAAGGAAGGAAGGAAGGAAGGAAGGAGGGGAGGGAGGGAGGGAGGGAAGGAAGGAAGGAAGGAAGGAAGGAAGGAAGGAAGGAAGGAAGGAAGGAAGGAATATTAGACAGTGAATTTTTCTCATGAAATCATGCTTGGCAATATAGAACCAAAATATTCATGAGTCCTATGCACACTTGCTTCACCAAGACGGAAGAGTGATTTGGGAGTTAAAACGACATATTTACTGGGAAGAGCATGGAATTTATTTTGCACCTGCCTGAGATTCTGATGAATGTTGCAATTCTACACACAATTAAAAAGTAATGATGCACCTTCTTTGGAATGAAAAACATCAGCTGTACAGATAAGGGTGGGAAGGAGAGAGAAAGAGCTGCTCTGTTATAGCCCATGCAATTTATACAGCATTCCAGATTAAGCCATTGAATTAGAAGATGAATGGCAACACAATGTATTTTTTCTAAGCAATAACACACTCCAGTGATGATTAAAATGCACACAAAGGTAAGAACACTAAAAGACAAATAAACAGGAGATGAAGAAAAGGAATTAGGATAGAGGTTCTCACAATAACCAGCCAATTTACTAGTTTGGTAGCAGTAAAGGAAACCAAAGTTACTGCAGTTCTCAGATCACTTCAATGACATTGTAACTACAGTAGAATTCAAGGCACTGGCAATGTCACTCTATTTTCCCCATCAGCAAAGATCCACTACCAATGAAAATGTTAGTCAGATATAAGGGAAATGATGCAACCAAGCAATTATTGACATACGAGCCATAACTCATCTCCATTACACTCAACCTAATGTTAAGAGGATGTGAATTGCCTCTGATTCACATGTTTTGCTGCTATAGTGGGATTTTATTGGGAATACTTGCTGCTACAATCAGACTGGCAAATTAAACCCTGTTTACTTTCAGAAGAAAGAATATAAAGCAAAGCACACAAAATGCAAGATACCTAGCTGAGGAAAATTGCATGCTGCAGCAGACAGATGTCCTTCATCACTTGGGGTACCACCTCTTCAAAAAAAAGTGAAGTAAACATTGAGCTTTAGGGATTTGTTTCTTGCAGCTTTATTTGCACTTAACATTCTGAAACTGCATTATATAGCAGTGAAGATGCGCCTTAGCCTGGCACATTTGCCTTGGCCCTGCAATTATACCCTATAATAAGCCAATAAGAAACACCAGGCTGTGTGACTGGGACTGCCTGTCAATGATTTTTACTTATGATAACTACATGGGACCTCCTGGTTCAGAGACAATATACCAATGAACAGTAGTGAATGAGGAAGATGAGTGAAAACTATTGCTTTCGTGCTCTACTAGTGCCTATGCAAAGGAACTTGTCTGTCTACCGCAGTGGTTCCCAACCTTTTTTTGACTAGGGACCACTTGAACATGGACCACTTTGACCAGGGACCACTTGAAGAGGGACCACTTTGACCAGGGAGCACTCTCCAGCATTATTACCAAAAGGGTTACCAATCAGTTTTTGGTGAACTTTCGATTTGGGTTGGTTATTTGGGGTGCTGATTCAGAAAATTGCATTGGATAGACCACATCAGCTCTGGTTTCCAATACAGAACATATGCATCCAGTCCCAAATAAACCCAAGAACAGACCTAAAAACTAAGACACCAAGGCTTCCTCGCTTCCAGGTTCTGCTCAGGGGCAGGGAGGATGAAGAGAAGCAGCAATCAAGAGGCTTGTTGTTGTGCCTTTTGTGGGTAGTCAGACTCTCCCCTTCCAATATCCCTGTTGCCTTGGCACTATAAGAGGGTTTCACGAGACCAGTCCCTCATTGCAACTGTGTAATAACGGTGAAGCCATATTTTAGTTCTTGGGGACCACTGGACCATAGACTACAGGTTAGGAAACACTGGCCTGCCAACTGAAGGGTGCAGAAGGTTAGAATAAATAGACCTGCATTAGTTCGATCCTCCTTATGGCCAGAATTTACACAATGCTATTGAGCAGTGATTCCCAACCTTTGGTCCTCCAGGTGTTTTGGACTTCGACTCCCAGAAATCCCAGCCGGCTTACCAACTGTTAGGAACTGTGGGAGCTGAAATCCAAAACACCTGGAGACCCAAAGGTTGGGAACCACTGCTATAGAAGGAGCTTAAACCCAAGTGTAACTGAGCCAAGACTGATGCTTTTATCCATTCACCAGACAACTTTCCTCCAGCCTCCAATTAATTGGCTTTCAATCCCTTTTCTCACTTATCTCTTTCCTTCTTCATCTTACAGTTTCACTGAGTTTTCCAAATCCCACATGTATTTGCTTCCAAGCCTTGTTGCATATCAGGTTGTGAGATTCAGGTGTTTTCTTCCCACACTGAAATTGCCACATTTTAAAGCATTTGCTTAAATTAATTATTTATCCAATGTGTCTGCATCCTTCTTCCATAACATATCACTTAATGTCTTGCAGTAAAAAAAATAATATGTACATTGCTTTATGAATACCTCATTTTTCAGAAACACAAAAATCTTGCAAATGTCCACTTGTGCTCATTCTCACAAGTTTCAGGAAGTGCTAAAACACTACGTTGATCAAGATTGCTGAATGAAATTTCCTCAGTTCCTAAGTCAATAGCAATGCTCCATGGAAGCTTATGCAATAATACCTTTGATAGTTTTGAATCGCTTTGTTCTTTTTGCTGCAGCAGGTTAACAAGGCTGTCTTTCTGGAAACATTTAGAAGGAACAAAGAAACCCCACCAAATGTTATCTTCCACTTCACTCTCTTATCTCACAAGGTCCTGCTGGGCTATTGATATATCCTATAACCTTACTAACTTTCTGACAAAGTTCTCAGAAGGTCACTGAAGCCTGAAACTCCACCATCCCGTCTGTCTTTTGCTTACACAGTAGTCCTCCATGTAAGCAGAAGATAGCAAATGTTTCCCAAAGTCCAAACAACTGAAATTATAAGGTCAGAGATTTGCCTCGTGTACCAAATTGGAGATAAAACCATTTCTCTGAAACCTCCTTAGAGATGCAGCAAAGAAAAATGATGGGGGATTTTCCCTCCTTACCAATCTGGAGCAGTTCGTTAAAATCCAAACAGGTGGCATTTTTGGCAGCCCAACTGTGTATACACACCAGACAGATTTATTATGTCTTTCATTTTTTAAGAAATATTTATGCAAAGATAGATATGGGGAGGCAAAATATCTTGCCTTGTCAGAGCATCCTATTCAAGGCTGCTGTGAAAACTGTCACATCCATCAAAGTGGATCATAAAGGCACCATTACCCATTTAAAAATTATCATCAATTAAATGCAAACTTTGAAGCTCTTTCTTTTTTGATGTGTTAGTCTCTTATTTTCTTTCCCCAAATCAACCCCAGACTTTGACACTGACAGAGAAAGGACATCCTATAAAAAGCTGATTTATAATAGCAGTGATTTGCAAGCATTGGCTATAAACAAGCTGACTAGATATATAGAACAAGGATGCACAGAATATCTGTGGGTTCAAAATTAGGTATCATGATAGCATCCCCTCTGTCATGATTTGGCATGGGTAGGTCCAATGAATTTTCTATTGTTCCACTTTAATGCTGCTGCTATACTTTTTTTGTATTGGGATACAAGGTCACCTTGTCTGTCTTCTGAGGAATCTGTATAACGACCAAATAGCAACAGTAAGAACAGAGCACGGAACAACAGACTGGTTGAAGATTGCGAAAGACGTACGGCAGGGCTATATACTCTCACCCGACCTATTCAACTTGTATGTAGAACACATCATGCAACGTGCGGGGTTTGACAAATCCAAGGCTGGAGTTAAAATTGCTGGAAGAAATATTAACAACCTTGGATATGCAGATGATACCACTTTGATGGCTGAAAGCGAGGAGGAGCTGAGGAGCCTTCTAACCAAGGTGAAAGAAGAAAGTGCAAAAGCTGGGTTGCAATTAAACATAAAAAACCAAGGTTATAGCAACCGGACTGATTGATAATGGGCAAACAGAGGGAGAAAATGTGGAGGCAGCGACAGACTTCGTATTTCTAGGTGCAAAGATTACTGCAGACACAATCTACAGCCAGGATATCAGAAGACGTTCACTTCTTGGGAGGAGAGCAATTACCAATCTTGATCAAATAGTTAAGAGAGTAGAGACATCACACTGGTAACGAAGATCCACACAGTTAAAGCAATGGCATTCCCCGCAATAACCTATGGATATTAGCGCTGGACCATAAGGAAGGCTGAGTGAAGGAAGATAGATGCTTTTGAACTGTGGTGCTGGAGGAAGCTCAAACCAGTCCATATTCTAGGAAATAAAGCCCAGACGCTAACTGGAGGTAAGGATATTAGAGGCAAAGATGAAGTATTTAGGCCACATCATGAGAAGACAGGAAAGCTTGGAGAAGACAATTATGGTGGGGGAAATGGAAGGAAAAAGGAAGACGACCAAGGAAAAGATGGATGGACGTTATCCTTTAAGGGGCTGGCTTGACCTGAAGGAGTTGCGGGTGGTCACGGGTGACAGGAAGCTCTGGCATGGGCTGGTCACGAGGTCATGAAGAGTCGGAAGTGTCTGAACGAATAAACAACATACTTTCTCAGTTCCTATAATATCTCAGTTCCTATAGTTACAGGTATAGGTCAACATTTCATTTTGTTACGAATACAGGAAAATGCCAATTTCTTCATATCATGAGATTTTAAAAATTCCAATGTCAGAGAAAAGCAGACCAGCAAATTTGCCAATCCTGGGGGCCTGGATGCTCAGTGCTTCCAAAACTATGTCTACAGCTACATCTACACTGTAGAATTAATGCAGTTTGACACCAATTAAAATGTCATAGGTCAATGCTATGGAATCATGAGGATGGTAGTGTTTCAAGGTCTTTAGTTTTTTTCTGCCAAAAAGTGCTGTTTGTTTATTTATTATTTATTTATTTACCATATTTATATCCCGCCTTTTTCACCCTGGAGGGGACTCAAGGCAGCCTTACAATAGGCAGCAATTGGATGCCATACACACTCCCTGTTGCTTTTAATCTGAGATCTGCTCGCATTTAAGATCTGTATAATAAGTAGATATGTCATAACCTTATCTATGCTATATGAACTAAATGAATTTGGCCAGGGCACATGGGGAAGTATATCAATTTCAGTTCATTTCTTTTCAAACCTACAAAAAAACTGCAAGCACATATTTGGAGACAGAAAGATTTTGACATATTAAACATTCAAATCTGAGAAAAAATGTAGGAAAGTGACAGATTTTCTTAGACCAAATGTACCTTGGGGGCCACACCAGACATCCTGAGAATAGGGATATGTCAACTACAAACAACAATCCTTGGTAGGTTTGTTTCTTCCTCTGTTTAAGTAAAAAAATCTCCAGACATTCATGTTTTTTCTTTTAGAAAATGAAAATCAATCAACATGGTGCTGCAATTTGATGAGTTATGGAGCTAAAAGCCAATGTCTTTGACAATTCCAATAAGCATTAGATATTAAGACGAATACAGAGGTGAAATTGGTGACTTTCTGGAACTAAGAACATTCATCACAGCTGAGAATCAATACATGTAGGTGTGTTTCAGAGATGTCTAGATCTTGTTTACTTTTTTGTTTGGTAGATTCTATTTGTTTTACATTCCGCCAGCTTTCAGTATTGATATTATAATAGTTTTTTTCCACTAGGGGATCTAAAATAGAGAACCTAAATAACCCAAAGGAACCAACTCCTGGCTGATTCTAGATGCTAAACAGGTTTACTTTTGGTAAATAGCTGAATAGGAGACTAGCAATGAATTCCAGGCTATATTTCAGAGGACAGAAATCGAAATACCACTTTCCCCCCGCCCCCTATTTATCTTGTTATTTAGAGTTTTAATGTATATTTCCTATATTTTTAAAGGAAATTCTCAATAAACATTATGTAAGAAAAAAGAAATAGAAATACCACATCTGAGGGTTTTTTAAACTAAGCAAACTGTATGAAATTCAGAGGGTAGACATGAGTTGATAAGCAACATATTGGGACTGCTAGGATAAAAAGTTGCTTATTACAGAAACCCATTTTTGCTCAGATTACAGTTTCTTAACAAAAAATAATAATGTGTTTTTCCAAAGAATAAAACTGGCCAACACACATGTTGGTATTAATGATGATGATGATGACAACGACGACTCTGGCACAAACCAGTAAAGGTGGTCCCAGTGGTGATCTGGGAGCAGTGCCTAAAGACCTAGGCCTGCACTTAAACACAATCGGCACTGACAAAATTACCATCTGTTAGCTGCAAAAGGCCACCCTACTGGGATCTGCATGTATTATACACTGATACATCACACAGTCCTAGACACTTGGGAAGTGTTCGACCTGTGATCCAATACAACAGCCAGCATAGTGACCTTGTTTGCTGTGTACTAATCTTGTTATGTTTCAAATAAAAATAAATAAAAATTCATTTATGGCTCCCACCATCTCCCATAAGGATGCGGGGTGGCATCAACAAGAAAACAATAATACATTACATAAGCCAGGTATATAAATTGGATAGAACAACCTCTATTAAAATAGAATAAGTTAAAAGACCTGTGTAATCAATATGGCAGCCCAGCCGAATACACAGAATATAGATATAAAGTGCTAAGTGACTGGCAATCAGTTCTGGTTCCTGCTTAAACTTTATCAAATGCCCGCTTGGAAAAAAATGCAAGTTTTTAACTCTTTCCTAAAGTATTGTAGTATAGGGGCTTGTGTAAGTTCACTGGGGAGGGCGTTTCAGAGCCAGTGGGCTACCAACGAGAAGGCCCTCTGCCTTCTCCCCACCAACCGCACTAAAGACAGATGCGGGAACAAGATAAGGGCCTCCCTGGCAGATCTTGGAGCCCAGACATCTCATAGGGGGAGATGTGGTCACAAAGATAGGCTGGACCTGAACCATGTAGGGCTTTATAGGTGATAACCTTCACTTTGAATTGGGACCAGAAACTTAGCAGTCAGTGGAGCCGCTTCAATAGGGGCATGGTATGCCCCCTATAATTAGCTCCAGATAGTAACGTGGCTGCCGATCTTTGTACCAATTGCAATTTTCGAGCTGTCTTTAAAGGTAGCCCCATGTAGAATGCATTACAGTAATGCATTCTAGATGTAACTAAGGTGTGGACTACCTTGGCCAAGTCAGGTTTTTTGAGGTACGGTAAAGCTGGCACACAAGATTTAACTGCATGAATGCCCTCCCAGCAACCGGCAATACCTGAGCTTCAATCATCAGCAATGAATCCAGGAGAACACCCAGACTGTGGACCTGTCCTCAGGGGGAGTGTAACCCCATCAAGCACAGGTTGCTACTCTATACCCTGATCGGCCTTGCAACCGACCAGGAGGACCTCTGTCTTGTCTGGATTAAACCTCAGCTTGTTGGCCCTCATCCAGTCCATCTCAGCTGCCAGGAATATATTAGCCCTGCTTTTGGGTCTATTTGACCTGCCAATTCCAAAAATGCGACCATTTTGCTCCTCCCAGCTTTAGTTTTTGAGATACCGAACATATGTCATCTACCATTTGCCATCTGCTCATCCATAGAAAATTATGATAACCATAACAAGAGAAAACTGTAAAAATATCTTTTTCTATCATTATTCCCTGCCTGGAAACAAATAACCACACATAGTATTTACTAGGCATGCTAAAATTGAAACGGAAATCTACTTGATTCATTAGAAATCCGTAATTAATGGGACTTTTGTTGTTTTACGGATCGCTGCCCCGAACCAGGAAGTAGACTTCCTTTACGGTCCGTGAGGCCAACAATTTGCGTTAGGATCGTTAGAAATTTTAATTATTAATTAATTATTATTGTACTACTCACTTCTCCCTGTCTTCCCGCCATTTCCTTTCCCGCCTTCATTCAGCTTCTTCTTTTTCCCGCATTTCTATGGGGAACTGGAAGTGACGCTGCTGCTAGGTAGAGGCAATGCATTCTGGAAAGTGATTCACACACACACACGCGCGCACGCTTCTCCCTCTCTCCAGGCTTCCCCCCTCCCTTCTCTTCCCCGTTGCTCTGCTGCCATGCATGCCCCATCGCAGGGGCATGATTCACACACACACACACGCGCGCGCACGCTTCTCCTCTCTCTCCAGGCTTCCCCCCCCCTCCTTCTCTTCCCCGTTGCTCTGCTGCCATGCATGCCCCATTGCAGGGGCCTGCTTCACACACACACACACACGCGCTTCTCCTCTCTCTCCCGGCGCTCTCAGATGCTTCTCTTCCCCGTTGCTCTGCTGCCTTGCCCCATCGCAGGGACCAGCTTCAGCCCTCCAGGTACGTGTTTTGGACTTCAACTCCCACCATTCCTCACAGCCTCAGGCCTCTTCCTTTTCCTCTCAGGCTGGGCAAACTTGGGCCCTCTCGCTCCCTCAGGATCGGGGTGAGAGAGAGGCAGCGAGGAGCGAGGGGGGAGAATAGAAAACCCCCCTCCCTCCCCTCCCTCCTTCCCTCCCTCCTTCCTATTTGGAGTCCCATCTAGAATTCAGTGTGGTTTATTCAAGTTTTGGCCTACAACTCCCAGAAATCCCAGCCAATTTTACCAGCTGTTAGGATTTCTGGGAGTTGTAGGCCAAAACCATCTGGAAAGCGATGCTCTGGCATACGAATTTCTAACGAATTTCGTTAGTACTTAAGTTACATTTCCGAAAATTTTGGGAATTTTTGTAAGTCTTTGATATACTAATAAAAAAAATCCCCCCCCCATTTGATTTTAGAATCGCCATTTTTCGATTTGTTATCATGCCTAGTATTTACACCCCTAGTTCTCAATATATGATGTGATGTTAAACGAACCCACTTTCCCCATATAAACAATAAATTTAAATACATTTAAAGAGGGAAGTATAGGTCTAACGTCATAGGAATAAACTCCATGGAACACTATAACAAAGAAACAAAACAAAAACTATGCTGGGTTTTACTGCAGAGTAAATTGCATTGGATTAAGTTGAAGGTTTCACTGATTTCATTGCAAAAATTCAGAATATGCTTAATTCTTCTCTATTTAAATTTAGAGGAGTTTAAAACTGCTCAGGGCTAGCTGGATTATGATTATGGATCTTAAAAGGACAAGTTTTTATGACCATTTCAAGTTAATAGATGACCATTATATAAAATACTGTTACTAGCTTTCTAAAACTTCTTTATACATTTCTGTAAAGACTGTGAGAAAAGGAGGGAAGAGGGAGAGGATGAATGTAACTCACCAAACTATATCCAACTCAAACAAGTGTGATAAGGCTTCCAGATTAAATGCTAGAGGATATTGTTTTAAAGCCTAGTTTTCGGTAAATTCAATTTTTCTTTTCCTCACAAACCAGTGCATTTGGCAGGAAACAACTAATAAAATCTCTACCCATAGCAACAGGTCGTGTTGCTCTTCTAGAGCTGCTTATTCAGCTGAAAACAATACTTTTATCTCCAATGTAATGGACAGAGGAAGATTCTCTTGTGCGGTAATAGAATAAAATAATTTGATTTTTTTCTCTCTTCTTCCTCAGTCACAGACTAATGAAAACCTTCTCAGCTATTTTGCTTCACTACTTGAATCAACATGCAGGACTTGTACAGAATCCAAGAAAGGTTCCTATGATACTGAGGTGCTTTTTAAAAAGGAATATAAAGCCCTCTTTCAGAGGAATAGTACAATTTCCTTGTTCTTAAGATAACTGGGTCAGGAGAGGAAGTGTCAGAAGAATCCTTCTTTGTTATTGTCTCTTATGTGTATCTTAAATTGTCACTCATTTGCAACGAAAGGATTTACATCAAAACCATCTGCTTGGTGTAGTAGATTTATTTCAGGATACACGTGTTTGCTTGCAGATCATTAGAAAACAGTGTTCAAAGCATGAACAGCTGATGTGTTCACCATCCACAGTACACGCATATCCTCACATATAATGCTTTTTAGTATCAAATATCAGAAAAGTAGGCTGGACCTTTTGTATCTGTGATGGTTTGGTGCCAAAAATTGACTTTTTATAGAATGTCCTTTGTCAGTGTCAAAGTCTGGGTTGATTTGGGGAAAGAAAATAAGACACTAGCCCATCAAAAAAGAAAGAGCTTCGAAGTTAATTTAATTGATGATTATTTTTAAATGGGCAATGATGCCTTTATGACCCACTTTGATGGATGATTGTGTCCCATATTAATAAATGGTGATATTGTACACATGGATCCTTCACTGCATCAACAACACAGAAATGTTATGTACAGTATGTGACAATCTGTGGCTGTAGAAAATCATAGATCTGGTATGTTCACTCACTTATTCGATACTCAACATTATTTGATGGCAACTGTTCCCCAGGTAAACTTTTTTATGCTGCCAGAACAGAGTAGGAAACTCACAGGCAAAGGTAAAAGTTAACAAAGGAATTGAATTATGCTCAAGAATCAGAACTCTAAATCTTCCCAAGGTCTGACTAACAACAACTTGTTTTGCTGGAACAGATTGAAGCTTCAAACTTCATAGAATCATAGAATAATACAGTTGGAAGAGACCACATGGGCCATCCAGTCCAACCCCCTTCCATGCAGCAAAAGCACAATCAAAGCACCCCTGACATATGGCCATCCAGACTCTGTTTAACAGCTTCTAAAGAAGGAGCTTCCACCACACTCCAAGTCAGTATGTGCCACTGCTGAACAGTTCTTACAGTCAGGAAGTTCTTCCTAATGTTCAAGTAGAATCTCCTTTCCTGTAATTTAAACCCATTGCTCTGAGTCCTAGTCTCCCGGGCAGCAGAAACCAAGCCTGCCCCCTCTTCCTTATGACATCCTTTCACATATTTATTCATGGCTATCATGTCTCCTCTCAACCTTCTCTTCTGCAGGCTAAACATACTCAGCTCTTTAAGGTACTCCTCCTAGAGCATGGACCTTTGATCATTGTAGTTGCCCTCCTCTGAACACCTTCCAGCTTGTCAATATCTGTTTTGAACTGTGGTTGCCCAGAATTAGACACAATATTCCAGGTGAGGTCTAACCAAAGCAGAATATTGAGGCACCATAACTTCCGTTGATCTAGACACTCTACCCCTTTTGATGCAGTCCAAAATCCCATTGGTTTTTTAAGCTACTGAATCACACTGTTGTCTACAAAGACTCCAATATCTTTTTCACATGGACTGTTGTCGAGCTGGACATCATCCATTCTGTATCTTTGCATTTCATTTTTTGATATCTCACATTTGTCCTTGTTGAAATGTGTTTTGTTAGTTTTGGCCCAGCTCTCTAATCTGTTAACTGATTCCTTCTTGACTGCTTCCAAGATGATCCACTTTACTGGCTTCCTTCTGTGTCCTCTACCTGGATTTTGCCTTCTGCATAACACCTTGTATTTGAGTCTTCCCCTCAACACCTTAGACATGAGAGATATTGCAGTGTCCTAGGACCTTGGCCCTATAAGAAAAACCAACAGCAGAGAGGGTTTCTGAGTGATAAAGAAGACTGTAGGACTTCTCCTCTGGGGGGTTTCTTAAAGAGACCAGATCTAACTAAGGTTCCCTCCCTTAGAAAACTATATAAAATTTGACTGGACCCATTCTAACTAAGGGGACTACTGACAAAGAAAACAAGAAAAGCTTCTGTAAGGGCATGACAGCACCCATGTTCAACTGAAAGCTACAGTCCCAAAACTTTAAGTTTTCTCAGCTCTGGGTAGAGGGCCACGCATGAACTTTGTGAGATGTTAACAAGGGAACCTAGAGTTTGGAAACAGACTCAACAGTTGAATCTTCAGAGATGTAACTGAAAAAGGTGCCAAGACATACAAGCAGAGTTTCTTCCCCAGTTCTCAAGATCAAACAGAATTTTGCAAGTCTATTGTGTTAGGTATAGCCTTGTGCTTTTCCATCATATAAATAATTTAACCTGCATTTACACTGAAGACCAGCCTGGATACAAAACCCACAGTAAAGAAAAGGGGGGGGACTTTTACAAATCAGCACCTTTTCTTTTTTAAATTCCAGATACATTTTGTAAGAATTTGGTGATGTGGGAGGCTATGAAATTCAAAAAAAGTATTGATTGAAGACTATAATAATTCTGAACAAGTTATGACTCACACTGAATACTGATACCGAGAGTGTTCCTATATTTCTGGTGGAAGCAAAAGTGTATTAATGAAATTCCATTTGAAGAAGGCTCATAATCTAGAATTATGTTTCTGCCAGTTTGATAGACAACATTTACTGAGAGACCTCTGATAAAACTCATGTTTACAGAGATGGTCCTTCTGCACCAAAGGCAAACTGGGGTGCAAAAAATAGCCATTTTCCCTGCTGACCATAAAGTACAAAAGGCAGTCACTTTGGGTGAGAGTCCCATTTTCAAAAAATACTTTTGCTACATCTTCTGTGAGCAATGCTGGTAGGCAGATAAATCACGCAACCTGTCCTTCCTGCAGATCTGAAAATCAAAAACTATACAATCTAAGTATGTTCTCTTTAATATCTCCTACTTCCTGAAGGACAGACTGCACCATTTCCAGAGGTTGGGTAGCCATCAAACATTGTCAATACACCAGTGAAGAGCTAGTACTATCATGACCAATCATGGTCTAGAACAGGGATGGGCAATTACTGACCCTCCAGGTGTTTTGTACTTCAACTCCCAGAAATCCTAACAGCTGGTAAACTGGCTAGGATTTCTGGGAGTTGAAGTCCAAAACACCTGGAGGGCTGGTAATTGCCCAACCTCTGGTCTAGAAGCTTGGTCTAGAGAAGCTTCTCTAGACCAAGATGACCCTAGCTGCAATTCATACCCCTGGTGACAAAATATTGGCATCACTGCTCTATTTGGATCATGAACTGTCAAGGGAACCACAACAGCCATTGACAGAAACAGAATCCCCAAACCCTGAACAGCCTGAGGCACCAAGTCACACGTGATGTTCCTCAGCTACATCCATAACTGCAGAATGCATCAAAGTAAAGGCAGTTATACTTTATTTATTTATTTATTTATTATTATTCGGGTTTCTATGCCGCCGACTCCCTGAGCAGGTCCTTTATAGCCCGCGTTCCAGCCGGGAGGGCGTTCCACAGCGTAGGAGCTATAACGGAGAACGCCCTCTGGCGAGTAGATGTCAGTTTAGCCGATTTCGCCGAGGGTATCTATAACAAATTAGCATCCTCGGAGCGTAGTGATCGTGGGGGACAGTGTGGGGTGAGTCGGTCCCTCAAGTACGCTGGCCCCAGGCCATGCAAGGCCTTAAAGGTAAGAACCAACACCTTGAAGGAGATCCGGTGCTCGATTGGTAGCCAGTGCAGATCCTGCAAAACAGTTGTGATGTGGCGGCCTGCTGGGGTTCCAGACAGGAGCCGGGCGGCAGTGTTCTGCACCAGCTTGAGCTTCCGGGTCACCGACAAAGGAAGGCCAACGTAAAGCGCGTTACAGTAATCCAGCCTTGAGATGACCGTAGCTTGGATCACCGTGGCCAGGTCATTCCGGGAGATATAGGGGGCCAGCTTCCGAGCCTGTCGCAGATGAAAAAAGCAACCTTGCTGACCGCGGAGACCTGGGCCTCCATGGTCAGCTGGGAGTCCAGATGGACCCCCAGGCTCTTAACGGAAGGCGATGGGCATAGCGCCACACCGTCCAGGGTCGGAAGCTGGACATCTACACCACCCGAGCGGCCCGACCACAAGATCTCCGTCTTCGCCGGATTCACCCTTTCATGTCTTATTGAGAAAACAACAGTGCTATTCTGGTACATAGCCAGAACTGATAACAAGCTGAAGTCCATTACTAATGCTCCAAGGAACCTACAGAAATGTGCTCCTTGAGCTCTTATAGTCAAGGTCACCTTCTGATCTCTTTCTTCTATGAAAGAGAATAAAAAATAATAGAACTTGCGAACAGAAAATCCTATGTGAAAAATTGTGTTTGCTTTCATTAATGACAGAAAGAAGTACAGTGTTCCCTCACTTATTGCTGAGGTTAGGTTCCAGGACCTCCCACAATAAGTAAAAAACCACGATGTAGGGATGCTCTGTTTATTTTAATATTTATACATTATTTTAATAGTTATACATTATTTTAAGTCTTTATAAACAAAATAAAGTGAAGGAAAGGAAAGAAAGGCCCTTCAAGGCTGGAGGGAGGGAGGGAGGACTGAGGAGGGAAAGTGCCTTGGAGAGCGGCGGTGGCAAAACCCCACAAACAGCAAAAATACAATGATATCTATTTTAAATTAATTTTTTTTGAAATCCGGGAATTAGCGAGTCCTCAATAAGTGAACCGTGAACTAGCAAGGGAACACTGTACATAGAAAAGGGAGGAAAACTCCAAAGGCTCAGGGTGGCAATTTTGGAGCTCTCATGCCCCCAGAGATGCCCACCATGACTCCACTTCCTAGAAAGAGAGGGAAGATGTAATGGTAACACTCATGTCAGCCATCCCAGAAAAGATGATAATGATAGTGCAAGAAAGAGGAAAATGCAACCAATGTGTCCAGGAGTCTTTACTATGCCAAAGGGTGGCTCTACATAGAGAGAGCCACTGAATTTCTGAAATTATTTTGTCTTGTTTGACTATGTAGCAGTGCATGAGTTCTTATGGACTGAGCATCTATATGATATAAAAAGTGGCACTTGGAACATTAGCTTGAGAAGGATTGCCTTCTTGAGCTCAAAGATACAGCAAGACATTAGGTTGCTTCAGATTGTAACACAAATTGATTTAATTCACTTTTTTCATGTTACCTCTTTTTTTTTGGTCCACATTTTGTGATGCTTTTCTCTAGTTTAAAAAAAGTATACCCAAAGCCATCTAGGATCGGTAACTACTTGCAAAACTGCATATATTGAAGAAAATGAGCCTTAAATGGGTACAAATTATTGTGCATATGAAAATGACCATGAATATTAAAATGCGGAGAATTTTGTAAAGTAATACATAAATGGAACAGAAAAGATTTGTGCTTGAAATAAATTTAAATGTCATAGAAAATAAGACAGGTTCATACATACCTCTAGTTAAGCTACACTTAGGAAAAGGGCACACAAACTGGATAGAAAGGTATGGTAAATGTTCGTGTCAAGCCATGTTTTAGGGAAATAAACACTAAATGTTAGTCCAACATGATTCACTGCCATTTGCCATCAAAATGCTAATACAGGACAAAGATCCATGGCTGAATAAGAGACAAAAATGTCCCATAACCAAGAGGATTATTAGTTTGTTAAGAACCACATTGCACCTCATTTGCATACGAAAGCACAGGTTAGAATATCTCTCTTCCACATGTCCATGTGCCCACAATGTTAATAGGAGCAGTGAATTTATTCAAAGTGGTAGTATAATTCATAATAATCACCTCTAATGAGATTACATTTTCTCTCCAAATAAAAGGAAGCTAGTGAGTGCATTTTACACATGAAGAAATAAGCACTGAGTGGGTTTTTATTTAAGTAATAAAGATAAAACCTGTAGCATTTCCTGGGGATTAATTGCCAGCTGTGACAGCTAAGGGCTCAAGTAGGCCAGGCAATCCCAGAGGCTTGCTTTATAAGACTAAAATTTTGTTCACTTTCCATGGGATGGTGGGGATGAGGGAAAGCGGAGCTCTTATCTGTCCTACTACTGCTGCTGATACCTGCCATCAAGTCAATCTCAACTTATGAACGAGAGACCTCCAAGAACCCTGGTCATCAATTTCCCTACTCAGGGCTGACCTGGTTTCCTTGATTCAACAAACCACTAATAGAGCGTCATTCTCCTACTACCTTTAAGCTTATTGGGAACCATCATGTTCTTCCCATGGTATGCCCAAAGTACAACAGCCTCCATTTATTCATCTTGGATTCTGGGAAGAATTCTCCTCTGATCTGCTCATGGACCAGTTTATTTGTCTTTTTAGTGATCTATGGGTATAGGTAGAACTCCCATCCAACAACACTTTCCAAATGAGTTGATTTGCTTGTTGAACTAACATAGGTGGATGGTTCTGAATTTGGTATTTAATTATAGGTCTCTCTGAACTGGAAGATCTCCTTCCTTGAGCTTCTTCTTGGACTTCCTCAAAATATGCCTCAGTGGGAGACCATTAAAACGTCTTCACTATTGTACCTCTGAAAGGAACCATCTGGTCACAAGAGGGAGATGTATTAAGAATGCCGCAGACTATTGGCTACCCAGCAGAAGCAAAGAAGTCTGGCTGACATTCTAGTTGGCCCCTTGTACTGCGAGCAAAAGTCTTTCTAGCTGATTTCAGAGGAAACTATTTTTACCCATAACACAGTCCACATATACCTGTCATGGGCGATTCACCTTTTTTCCTTTTACCACAACCTTGCTTGAAATTCTGTACTGTAAAGTCTCCTATGTTCAATGAATAGATGCATTATTATTATTATTATTATGTTTATTTATACCCCATTTTATCTCCCCAAAGGGTACTCAAAGCAACTTGATGTAAAAGCACTGGTATCCAATTTAAAATATACAAATATACAAACATTAAAACAAAATTAAACATAAACAGTACTTTAAAATTCAGTTAAAATCCACCAAACATATTAAAAGTTAAAAGCCACAGCACCCCCGACCAGATCTCAGACACTTTCATCTTTAAAAGCCTGTTTGAATAAAAAGGTTTTAGCCTGCCGCGGGAAAGACAGCAGGGAAGGGGCCATTTTGGCTTCCCTGGGGAAAGAGCTCCAGAGTCGAGGGGTAGCCACCTGGAAGGAAGGCTCGCTCTCTCATTCCCACCAACCAAGCTTGAGATGGAGGAGGGACCAAGAGAAGAGCCTCTCCTGAAGATCTCAGTGCCTGCACTGGCCCCGCTGCTCCCTACAGAACACAAGAAGCCTCCTGCATTCTGGGTGGAGCATCATAGAACACTTGCACCACAGTTGATTGATGGAGCCATGCCAGAAGTGAGTGTGTTGTGTGATGGGCAGCATGGGGCTCAATGGATCCACTGTGCTGCAGGTGTTCTAGGATACTTGGAAAGACATGTGTGATGAAGTCGTATGACATAACTCATTTTCCAGTATTATACATCAATTGACAAAGTCATGTTTTCCTTGATATTACTCTTTTAAGAGAAAACATGGCACCAGAGTCAAAAATAACAGAAAAGCCACAAGAACAGAGATGTCATCAAAAAAGTAGAGCATTTCAGCCTGATTCAATAAACTATTTCTTCAAAACTAAAAATATGTATCTATGAAATGAAACAATCAGGTCAGGTTAAATCACTGCACTAGTAAACAAAAAAAATCAACTTTCTCAAGACTGCTTGAAGGCTTCATCTAAAATTAATCAGTGAATGACTTTTCCCCTTTTTTTCTGTACATGTGGCTTGCCCTGTTGTTTCTGTTTTAGATTCACCTATGTTTTTGTGTTTTCAAAAATGTATTTATTTTATTGTGTTTATTGCTTTTATTGTGTTTATTGTTTTCTGATGTTTTTGATTTTTTTGTGATGTGTTGTTTGGGCACGGCCCTATGTAAGCCGCTCCAAGTCCCTTTTGGGGAGATGGATGCGAGTTATAAATAAAGTTTTATTATTATTATATTATTATTCTTTGACCAGCCTCCACTTTACTTAGAGATCTGTAAGTCTGTACACCAAAATGGGAATCATAAGTAGAGGCCAATCAAAGGGCACTGTAGAATTAGTTCCACTTGACACTACTTTATCTGCCATGGCTCAATGCTATGGGTTCCAAAGAGTTGTAGTTTAGGGAGGGACCAACGCTCTTTGGAAGAGAAAGCCAAAAGGCTAGAATTGAACTGTGACAATTAAAATGATGTTAAGCTGCATTATTTCTACAGCATAGATGCACTCAAAAACAATATTATCCTTGCATGAATTTTGGAATAAGCTTTCTTAACATCAGGAAAGTAGCTGTTGAGGCAGGCTTATTTATCCCCTGTTTCAAAAAGAAATGGAGTAATGTACAAAAGGATCCAAAATATATCTACTCAGCACATAAACCACTGAAGCTTAGGTGAGCAGCCACACTGCTTAAGAAGCCAATCAAACAAAGATTGTATGTGACAGCTGTATCATATTATTCACTCAGGTAAAGGCTAAGAAACAGGTGGCAGACGGCAAAAGAAAATTAGCTGTCGGGATAATTATTTCTAGGATGGCAAATAATAAATAGCAGCTGTCACCTGCTGCACATGACCAGCTCCTTAAACAATAACCTCATACGTGGACTCCTCTTGGATCACCTGCATTTCCAGGTTACCAACAATGGACAAGAGTTGGGGAAATTATATGATGTGAGATCAGCAAACAAACCAGGTGCAGTGCTCATCTAAAACCAAGAGGACTTTCTCTTTTCTACTTTAACTAATGCACTGTCAACATTATCCTGCAGCAAATAATACTGTCTGCGAAATTTGGTGTACCTGTCTTAAGGCATTTAAGTCACAGGCTGGCTCATAATTTCTCCCTGATAATCAGGCATTGTGGACAAAATTACATACAGGGCCATCGCGCGCGCGCACACACACACACATGAGAAACTGCTGCTGTTTCCTCTTCTGACTTAGAATGATCTGTGGTATGATTTTCCATATTGAAGCTCAGAGGTGCATTATGACAGTTCCTGTAGCCAGTTCACCAAATCCAAAAATGGAGCCACCTAATTCTTAAAAAGCAGCCTCAGCAATCTTCTGCAAACCAGAAGTAGGTATTTTGTAAAGCCCCTTCAAATGCTGGCTTCCCCAAAATACTTTTAATAATAACAGGGTTATTACCAGGAGCACTCTAATACAAGGATAACAACTAACCTCACAGGAATAGGGCAGTTTGAGAGGATTTGTAGTTGGCAGAAACATCAGTAATGGGGATAAAAAGGTGTCGTTTAACCATGTGTAAAGAAAGCTAGTTCTGATCAAACAAAAGGCAAATTGGGGACTAGGGATTTAGCATATGCTGGATGGGGTTGTAATTTGCAAGTTGGGTGTATTCCCCAGCTAGGAAAATCAGGTTTTTGTGGTAGCCAGGAGTTCAAGGAAGGTTTTGTCATTTCCTACTTCCGATCCAGCTGCAATAACACATGCCTTAGTTGCATCCTTTTTGGATTACAATAATATATACTACATGAGGTAGGTTTTGGAGAGTGCTTGAAAACTTCAGAAGGTTCAAAGAACTGCAGCCAGATTGTTAACTAAGAATAGCTACATGGTGAACACAACTCACTTGGTGGAACAGTTCTGCTGGATGCCAGTCCATTTCCAACCACAATTCAAAGTTATGACCTACAAAGTCCTCTAAAACTTAGCTCCAGGCTATCTGTCAGACTGTAGCTCTAATTATGAATCTCCCTGTAGTTTTGAGATTTTGAGGTAGTCCTTTATTTCTCTTCCACTGCTCATGGCTACAACTGATGGGAACCTGAGAATGGGTCTTCGGAGTTGCTGGTCTCAGACGCTGGAACTTGATTTCTTGACTGCTGTTCTTCCTGCTGTTCTTTGGCAGGTGAACACATTTTTGTTTCCGCGTACATTTGAGGATTGCTGGTCCATGAGGAAAGAACCTCTAATAATGTCCTTTGGTTTTTTTAATGTTCTTTAAACTAGATTGCTTTTAATTCTATTGATAGCTTATTTTAGCTTTTGTATGATGTATATTTTTATGTGCTTTTCAACTTTTGTAAGCTGAGGCTGAAGGTAGTGAGTTATTTTAATTTGAATTGATTGTTCAACGTCAGTTACAGATTGATCTGCCTATTCTCTTCTTTTTCCATCATGCCGCAGGCCAGAAACCAATGAAACACCCTCTTTCCATCCCATACTGTGGCCTTAGAGAGAAAAGAGGACATAAAAGGACTGCCTTTGGGAACTGTTTAGAAACTTAAGCACATGCAAAATGTTGCAGCCAGAATACTGACCAGGACCAGTTATAGGGAGCTTATAACTTACCTTGTTTGAACAGCTTAACTGCCTACCAGGTCGTTTCCAGGCACGACCTGGTTCTGGTCATGATCTACAAAACCCTATATAATTAGGTCCACACTATTTGAAAGACTGCATCTCCTGATAATGACATGATGGCAACAGTCTTGGACAGCAATGGCTCCCAAATTGACCCATTTAAGGTGGAATCAGGTGTCAAACAGAAATGTATTATTGCCCCAACCTTAATTTCTATCTTCATCGATATGATACCTTGTTGATGGGAAGCTTCCCACTAGTGTGGAAATCATATATCGGATAGATGGCAAGCTATTTAAGGCACTCTAAAAACCTATGCAGAAACATACAAAAAGCTTGGCCTCTCACTGAACATCAGGAAAACAAAAATGCTCTATCAGCAGGCACCAGTCAATCCCTCTGCAATGCCAAAGTACAACTTAATAGTGTAACATTAGAAAATGTAATATAATAATAATGCCCAGGATCAGTAACTGGTGAAAGATCCTCTCTCCATCCCAACTGCATATGTTGGACTTGTTCCAATATAATATTTATCCCAAATCAAGGTTGCCATTTTCCAGTGGCAGCTGGTATTTTTGATATGGAGTGGTGAATCTACTCTGGGGTTTGATTGGACCCATGTCTCAGCTCCAAAGACAGCAACTTTAAAGTTCAACATAAAAACCCGAGTAGCTCTACCACTGGGTTGTTGCTGGCTTTCCCTACAAATCCATCAGAGTGTGTGTGTGTGTGGGGGGGGGGGTGTCCAGGTATATTGGTAGTATAGGGTAATTGTTCAGGAAAATTTACTATTTTGGCCTACAACTCCCAGAATTTTCAAACTAGATCTAAGAAACACCAGTGAACAGCAACCCAAGCATTTTGTGTACCACTATACTTCACTGCTTTCTTTATTGCAACCCAAATGGGAATGTTCACTTGCAAGAGTGTGCCATCAGCAAACTAGGAAAAGTGTTTATTTTTTCTGAAGTCCAAAAAACTTTGGGGAAAAATAGAGTCCCTAGTGGACTGGAGGCACCTAGAATATCGCTACGGGCACATTCAGCAGGCACCAAATACCAACTGCTAGGAGAAAGAGAAAGAAAACTGGGATGAGTAGGTGGAAGGAGGAGAAGAATGGGATGGGATATGTTGGAAGAAGGTATGGACACCCATAAGAAACCCTGAAGCCAAATGCTCCATTGTACAATATCTAGTTGCAGATCCCATTTGTAAATTTATGGAGAAAACCAGTCCTTTATCCTACAATTCCAAAATAGAACACCTTTCTTCCATCCTCTTCCTCCATATAGACCTACCTGAAAACAATTGACATGAAAATAATCAAATATAAGATACTACACTTAGGCCAAAAAATGCAAAAACACAGGATGGATGATGCTTGGCTTGACAACAGTCCATGTGAGAAAGATCTTGGAGTCTTCGTGGACAAGTTGAACATGAGCCAACAGTGTGATGCAGCAGCTAAAAAAGCCAATGGGATTTTGAGATGCATCAAAAGGAGTCTAGTGTATAGAGCAAGGTGATCAGACCTCACCTGGAATACTGTGTCCAATTCTGGACACCACAATTCAAAAGAGATATTGACAAGCTAGAAGGTGTCCAGAGAAGGATGACTAAATAGATCAAAAATCCAGAGACCATGCCCTATGAGGAGCGACTTAAAGAATTGGGCATGTTTGGCCTGCATGAGAGGAGACATGATAGAAATGTGTGAAAGGGTGTCATAAGGAAGATGGATGTGACTTGTTTTCTCCTGCCCTTGAAAGTATGATTAGGAGCAATGGGTTCTAATTACAGGAAAGAAGATTCCACCTAGGAAGAACTTCCTCACCGTACGAGCTGTTCAACAGTGGAACTCTCTGACTCGGAGTGTAGTGGAAGCTCCTTCCTTGGAAACTTTTAAACAGAGGCTGGATAGCCATCTGCCATGGGTGTTTTGGTTGTGCTTTCCTGTATGGCAGGAGGTTGGACTAGATGACCCATGTGGTCTCTTCCAACTCTATTATTCTATGATTCAATGAAACATACCAGCAACAACCTGATTTCTTGCAAGCAGTTAATAGCCTGTCTGAATGTCTCCTCCCCACAATAACATAATTAAGCCAAGTGCTGTGTCAAGACTTTTAAAATGAATTTTATGTCCTGGAAACTACACATGCTACCTCCGGAGTGCATTTTCCACAGACAGTGGCTAAACAAAGCCATTAACAATCAATTCTTAGATGCGTCTGACTGGAAACAGGAACTGTCACAAATGTTATATAGGACACAGACATTCTGAGAGGCTGGAGACAGACAATTGCTTTAAGAGAACTGAAAGTGGCAGGACTGAAGCCTGTGTGTTAAACGTGACTATCATTACATTTTTATTGAGTTTTTAATACCACTTTTTTTGGAGGCACCTTAACATGGTTAAGCAATAGCGCATTTTTAAAAGGTAGATACAACCATGTTTAACTTTCCCCATACAGTCCTGGGTCGCATAAAGCCAGGCTAACAACTACACTATAAGAAACCAAGAAGGATAACCACAGATGATTTTCAACTAGATGAACACATTAATATTTATCTTTGCACAGTCATTAATCAGAATGGAGACTGTAGTCAAGAATTTGGAAGAAGTTGAGAAGTTGGAAGAGCAGATTTCCAGAATTACACAAGATCTGGAAGTGAAAAGTTTGATTTCCCCTCCCATCTGATTTTGGATTTCTATTTATGGTGTAAAAACTTGACAGTGAAGAAAGATGAGAGGAAGAGAATCAATTCATTCAGTTAAAATTTGGTGCTGGAGGAGAATAACACATTACCAAATAACACATTACGGAAAAAAAATGAGTCAACCAGGACATTACACCTAAATTCTCCTTAGACATCAAAATAAGTAAACTGAGGCTGTCATACTCTGAACTTATGATATGGTATTTATTTATTTATCGTATCAGAAATAAATGTAAATCCTACTAATAGAGAGCATAGGCATTGGTGTGGAATTGGGAATTGTGGCCCAACAATATCTTGCAGCCTGCATGAATCCTATTATGTATTGCCTCCTTTGCCATATTAGGTTTTTCAGTGGTTAGTATGTGACAGTATATTTAGTGTGAAAGAGCCAGCATGGAGCGGTGGTTTGAGTATTAGATGAGGCTAGTAGGAGACTAGCCCAGTAGGTAGGCCTATTTATTTATCGTATCAAAAGCAAACCAAGCTTTAATGCATTTAGAAACACAAACAGAGTTTTAAAACTTGGTATTATACTAAATGTCTTCATTGTGCATGTGGCAGGGCTCAGGCTGCATTGTAATAGGTGGTCTGTGGTTTGCTCTTCGGCACACTCGCATGTTGTGGACTCCACTTTGTGGTCCCATTTCTGTTCAGCACCTTCCACTCTTCTGTGTGCCCGGGAGGGGGAGTCTCTCATCTGGTATCAGCCATGGGTTGAGGTTCTGGATTTTAGCCTGCCACTTTTGGACTCTCACTTGTTAAGGTGTACCTGTGAGTATCTCTGTAGATCTTTAAAAACTATTTTTTAATAGTCTTAGCATATCCACAAACATTTAGTGGACCGCACGTTGCCATCAGGCACTGGGTTAACTTTTGGTGTGTACTTTTGAAAGAACTTTTAAGACTATCTTGGAACTGTTCTGAGTAGAGTTTGGACTTACAAAGGACCTTGGTCACACACCTATTTGGTGTGTGTGTCGAATATACGTAAAGAGTCCTCCTAAGAGCGTGAGTATGGACTACCTGCACTATTGCGCCCATTGATTGTTTACTTTATAAATTTGGTATCTGAAATGTTTCTGGATATGCTAAGACTATTGTTATAGATTTTTGATACAGATTTGCATTCTCCAGTATATGCCTTGTATAGTGTTATGCTGGCTTGTACTTTGTAATACATTGTGATTTTGAATTGAGTATATGCTCAATGCGACTGCCTTTTGGCTTCCTTATCTTGCTATATTTATATGAATATGAATGTGTTTGTTAGATATTTGAAACCCATAATGCCCGAACAGATAGGCGACTGCTAAAATCCTGGTTATTTTGAATATATATTGAATATTTAATTCCCAGATTGCGTTGTTGACTTAATCGTGTTTCAGTGCCATGTAAGTTTGATATGTTTAATATGTTTTAATATGCTTTAATCATTTAAAAGACTACTTTAATTGGTATGTATGTGTTTTTACAGTATTATAATATTGTGTTTTATTGATATTGTTATTATCGGAATCTGGCATTGGATTACTGTCAGTTTGTAAGCCGCCCTGAATCCCCCTTCGGGGGTGAGAAGGGCGGGGTATAAGTACAGTAATTAAATAAAAGAGACAAGTACAGTAATTAAATAAAAGAGACATTGACAAGCTGGAAGCTGTTCAGAGGAGAGTGAGTAAAATGATCAAAGGTCTGGAGACCATGCCCTATGAGAAGCATTTTAAAGAGCTGGGTATGTTTAGCCTGCAGAAGAGAAGGTTGAGATGAGACATGATAACCATATATAAATATGTAAAATGATGTCATAAGGAAGAGGGAACAGACTTGTTTTCTGCTGCCCTGGAGACTAGGATTCAGAGCAATGGGTTAAATTACAGGAGAGGAAATTCCACCTGAACGTTAGGAAGTACTTCCTTACTTTAAGAGCTGTTCAACAGTGGAACCATCTGCCTCGGAGTATGGTTGAAGCTCCTTCCTTGGAGGCTTTTAAAACAGAGATTGGATGGCCATCTGTCAGGGTTACTTTAATTGTGTTTTTCCTGCACGGAAGGAGTTGGACTGGATGGCTGATGTGGTCTCTTCCAACTCTATGATTATATGATTTTCTTTTTCTACAATAATTACTCCCATGATTTCGTAACATTGAGCCATGTGGTATCAAACAGTGGAAACATATCTTCAGTGTGAAGCAGCTTCATATGTTCTCCTATACCTATTGCTATTGCTATTCACTTTAACAGAAGGATACTAGCAGAAAGAGAGAAAATCAGCTCCCACTGTGGAGTCCAGATGGTTGATGTTGATAAATCAGAGCTCCAATTTTTAATCTGCTACAGAAGCATTAATCAATAAATTACACTGATGCTTTCATTTGTAAGTCATCAATTTTTCAAGCCAAAAGCACAGGGCCAAGGAAAAAAGGAAAATGCATATCAACTTTGGAAGAAGGATATATTCTAAAACGGAACCTAATGTAGTCTAAATAAATGAAAACCTAACTGGGGTAATTAAAGTGGCATAACATCTGTTGCCTTGCCATAGAAAACACAATATAATTTTAGCATTCTCAAGCCTGCATATAACAACCGAGGAAGAAGCATGGCCAGGGGCAGAGAGAGCCATATGGGCGCTGGGTAATTGAAACAGCAAAGTGAAATGGAGCTGAGAGATGCAAGCATTTTGCAAGGGATGGCTGTGAGATGTGTCTTTTGTATTAATTAACAGAACGGTAGACATTCAGGCTGCATCTGTATTAATAAAAACAGCAGAACCACCCTCTCTTTTGATTTATTTTTTTAAAAAAAACACTTCAAAGCCAAAATCTGCAGGTGGGGTATTCCTCTGGCTTCTGCTCCCATCAACAGTGCTCTTTAGTGCTTACATTTAAGCAATATTAGGCTTCAAAACCAATTAGTAACAACCCCGGACGCCTGTGCTGGTGAGCTTTGAGTAGGATCTAGAGGGGAAGGCTTTTGCCGACCACTCTCCGGTCTCAAGGTGCATCTACATTGTAGAATGAATGTAGCTTAACACCACTTTAATTAATTTATTTATTTATTATTTCAATTTCTATACCACTCCTTCTTGCAGGCTTGTGGCAGTTTACATAATATAAAACAATACAGTAAGAAACTAGCATCACTAGTCCACTTCATTTCTTAATGCTGGAAATGAAAATGAAGTTGAAAAGGAGCAGGACTTGCCATCGTGTCCTTTAAAAATCTTGGTACTCAGCCCGAGTTATATTGAGCACACTTCTGTCCTTACAGATCCTCTTCGTTTAATCCTGTTCTGGCTTGGTTTCTCCTTGTTTGCTCTTTTGAATCACAGGTGCACCCTTGATACCCTGAAACAGAACATTTCTAGCCAGTTTCGCTTTGCTTGGGCAACCAACCTGGATAACTTGGAACACTTTCATGACACATAACATGAGCATTTAGTGGGACTTCATCTGAGCCTATCAAACCTGGTGCCCTCAATACAACCATTGTCTCCCATTTCCTTGGATATATCTCTATGGCAGAATTAATGCAGTTTGACACCACTTTACCTACTATGGTTCAATGCTAGGGAATCAGGATAGTTTGGTGATGTACCTGGACTCTTTGGCAGAAAAGGCTAAAGACCATGTGTTGGGTTTCATGCCTGGACTGCACAAGTCTTTGTGTCATCAAGATTCCAGTCCTCAATGAGTAGTCTGAGACAGGGCTAAGCTCAGGGATTCCTTTCCCCACAATCCTATGTATGTTTCCTAAAGAGCTTTGTCTTTTGTCTTTACTGCAAGCCACTGTCTCCTCTCCTTTTGATGAAGTAGCAATGGAATTCTGTGAGGGAACTTCCTCTTAAGTTTAAATAACCTTGAGAAGGCCATGCAGTCTCTCCACCATTGTTACTTCTACTTTTCTTTCTCCCTGTGAGGATGCATTTTGCCTCTTTGTAGGCAAAATGTAGCTATATAGAGTTTTTTTTACCTTTCACCTTTTTTAAAAGATGAGATTTAGCAAGTTAGTTAGCGCCAAGACTTTCCCATCAAGAATGTATCTTTTTTTCAACTTTAATAAATCTTTTGAACTCAAAGGCCGCCTCTGCAATCTGCAACCATCCTAAAGATTAAGCGGCTATTCCTGCTCACCACACATAGGTTTCTGCTGGTTATGAACTTTATTCGTGGTACTCTGCTATATTTTAATGGAATTACCCTAACTAAGAGTTATTTTTGAGCCTAACAACTCAGATTCCCCCAAAGCTTGTAAAACTATATCTCTTGTCAGTTCAATTGTTTACTATCTGGTTATGTTTATAGTAGCTTACCGCCATTGGTTGATGAAGTGCTGTTTATAAATTGAGTATTAGTTGTCATTTTATATGTTCATTTGTTCTTTTTTAATTGTATTTTTAATTGTTTTCATTTTATATTCTGTTTTCAGGCATCTTGTGTAAGCTGCCCTGAGTCCCTTCGGGGAGATGGTGGCTGAATACTAGAATAAAGTTGTTGTTGTTGTTGTTTGTCTCATATTGGAAAAGAATTTAGAGATCATGGAGGGATATGTAATGTTGATTCATATGAAAAGGGATGAAAGCAGGCTATATCTGTCAGACTGCTATTTGATCTGATTCACTTTGCTGGTGGAACTTTATTCTGAGTAGAGTAGATGAACATGTTCTTACTCTCTTTCTCTGACCATTTCCTAGAGAAGGAAAAAACTACTCTGGCAAGTACATTATCACTTCCTTGTCTGTCACCTTTATGTCACTTACACCAATCCCTAAGAAATAAACCAAAACATGAAGAGTCGTGGTGGACATTCCAACTTCCTCCTTAGAAAATGGAGGAAAGTCATAAAATCTTGGAAACCGGCAGTTCAGAGAGGAGGCTCATCATCTTAATGTTCTGAATGACTAGACTTGCATTAATGAACTTCATTGTCTTCAAGGACTCCTTTTCGGGTAATAGTTGCACTTCAGACCTGTGTAATATAAAATACCCTCCCTTAAGTGTTTGCAAGACACTGCCAAACACAAATCTTCTTTCAGAATATATTTTCCCCTCAGCATTCTCCATACACAATAACCTTTAAGAAGGTTTTATTTTCAGCTTCCAGAAGCCTTTCCCCAGCACCACTACTAATTACTGAGAAGCAGAGAGCTTTAAAAGCTCCAAAAAGCCTTCACCCTTCACCGCTGGTTTTGTTTAATACCATTAGTCTAGTTTTGTATATATATGTTCCGTTTCACTTCAGCTTCACAGCAACTTATTACCAAATGAGATTCCTTACTAATGAAGAGAGAACTTTCCCCCTTAAGTTTCAGAGTTCCAGAGGTCCAAACGAGACTCAGATTCTGTTTACATCTGGGAAAAAACCCTTATTTGCACCATACTTTCTCAATGCTGGGTTTGCTCATTACCACCACACAAAGTACACACATTGTGTTGAGTTTGTCTTATGTGGCCATGGATAAGACAAAATACTCTTCTCATTTGCAATTTTAACAGCCACACACCAATGGCTGCTTTGCTTTTTTCCTCTCCTCATCATGCATACAAACATAAGCCATCATAAGCTATCATAAGTCATCTTGTTAGTGCCAATACTGATATGCTAGTATATTGTTCTCCAAGTATCCACATACATATTTATTTTTTTACAAAAAATAATTGGTGGAAAAATTATAAATTCAGATGTGACGGAGCCTACTTCCTAGTATGAATGATAACATGGTGACTTCCCACGAATCTGTTCAACCCACCTGCAATACATTCATCAGCTCCATCTGTTGAGGTTGTCCACATGGTAAAAAAAACCTGAACTCAATATGGACCTTTGGCTAGAATGTAGGGTAAAAGCCAGTTATTTTTAAAGTGGTTTAATGGCCAAAGAACTAGTTGGAATGGGCATCATCACCAAAGTCACATGTAAGAATAGCAGTCACTACAAAGCAAGTGTGATTTTTTTTCAGGCCATGTGGACAGGCACTAACACTTTCTTCTCTGCACCTGTCGTACTCCAAAGCAGAATCCCCTCTGGGTAAAATCAGCAAGCAGTTTATTTAAGAATATATGTAGCCAAAGCAGTAAAAAGCAATCCGCAGTAAAAGTAATCCAATTTAGTCCATCAAGTACAAAGGAAGACAGGAACAAAGGAAATCCATGAAACTAGGCACTTGGATCCACGAGCAACACAGAAAGCATATCCCATATGCAAAACATGAGCTAGGCAAACCCTACATGGAACTTGGCATTATCCTGACATTGCCTCAACTGAAGCAATTATTTCCCACAAATCATTATAAACCCTTACCTAACTCCAAAACTGCCACAAACACATTATTTCTTAGTTTTGATTTACTATCTATTTTCTGTTGAATCCAAGCTGAGCATCTTAATTGCTGCCCGACCTTCCTCTGTTTACTAAAACTTCTTTTCCTGTTCAAGGTCTCACTCTCACCATTAACTCCTGCACTTGGTAAATCAAAATCAGCTTCATTCTCAGACTGTGACGAAGGCTTTCCCCAAGCCTGGAATCTTGCAAGTCCTCTTGCAGCAATTTGGGCCTCTCTTTTAAACTTCATTCAGGCCCAAACAACCCCTCATCCCCAAATCCCTGGCCCAGGATCTGGATCAATATCCCCATTCCCTTCATGAACGTCAACATGAACATCATCCCCATTCTCATCATGAATATCAACATGAACATCAGGCACAATCACAGGCTGAATAGGCTGATATACAATAGCACCGCTGATATCTCTGAGACCAGCATCCCCAGGTAGCATTGGGTATTCAGCAAATTGCTTGCCATTTAACTGAATATAACTGTCTTGCAGTTTTTAAGTTGATATGAAATCTTTGAAGGTGAAAAACAAGGCCATGAAGAATTCATGTGTTTACCAAATAAAGTCCATGTGATGGTTCACAAGGCTTCTAATATTCCTTATTTATGACTTGTCTCAAGCTATTGTTGGAGTTTACATTGATCACTTTCTTCTTTTGTCAAAGCACAGATCTTAAAGGTAAACACATTAATATTCTATTTGAACAAAGTTCTAGAAGGGAAATTAACTTTGAAAGGTTTCACGGCTTTGGCTTATGACGCAAGCTGAAGCAATTTCTCTAAGATTGATCTCATTTTTTTCCCAGAAACATTTTCTATTTATAAACATTCCTGTTGGGGCTTCTTAATCGCTCTGAAACTTTATGTGCCTGAGAATGCAATTAATTCCTTTTTATGGTGAAATGCATTACACCAACGTGATAATCCTGACATTATGGACACTCATAGTCCATAATGTCACATAAGAACATAAGAAGAGCCATGCTGAATCGGGCCTCAGCCCATCTAGTCCAGCATTCTGTCTCACACAGTGGAAAGGGTCTGCAGAAAGGAGTGTCACTGACGGGGAAAATTGGCCTCCATCAACA
Source organism: Anolis apletophallus (assembly GCA_030556195.1). Classification (NCBI taxonomy): domain Eukaryota; kingdom Metazoa; phylum Chordata; class Lepidosauria; order Squamata; family Anolidae; genus Anolis; species Anolis apletophallus. The sequence continues at coordinate 96,256,750 of JARBWK010000012.1, forward strand.
CAGATACTTGGATGTCCATCAGTAGCTACCATTCCCTTGGTAGTAATGATTGAGGGGACTGAGAAAGATGTGACTTGGCATACTTAATAGTACCACCTAGTAATGATGAGGGACTGGATAAGATGTAGGGATGATGGGACATGAACAGAGTACCATCTTTGTCCACTTATACTGATGAACTGTGATCCATACTGATATGTTGATGTTAATGTCAGTAGGTTTCCCTGTGTCAGTACCTTTGGGTCACCCCACTCAACACAGAGCGGGGTTATGTGTATCCATACACCTGATATGGTATGTATTGTGCTTTGTATTTCACTTATTGGCTGTGTATTTGTGTTCTCAATATTTTTGTGGATATTGATTTCCTTTATTGCTTGTATTTGTAGTGACTTCTGCTTGGTCCTAGCCACAGAGCCTTGAGAAAGGAGCCCATACATGTTGCCCGAAACGGTCTGAATGTGGCCGCGCAGGAATTAGCGTTAAGCTGGCCGTTGGCTCTGCTATACACCGAGCTTATGTGCTGAGAGGAGCCACACCGCCTCCTCCACACACGAGTCTTGGGGAATTTTCCCTCAATGGGCATTGATGCCTTCCTTTAGACTGCTAATTGTATGTTTGTGAATCCAACCCACCCTACTTGAGATCCCACCATCCCCTCCCGTGTCTTGGTTCCCGGGATTCTTGCCTGTGGGCCTCCATTGACACGTTTTGCCATCCTATTGGCCAGAGGGGAACGGGTTTGGGTACTCTCGAGAAGACGCCAGGGAGCGCCTGGGATTTCCCATTGGGGATTCCCCCCTCCACATGACCTCACTCTTCCCGGCCTCCCCCACGCCCCTGACGTGCTGACGTCCACTAGTATCTCATCACGTCGACGACGTCCCATGCGGGCGCCGACATATGTCATCCTCCAGCGCCGCCCGCTTTGCCGGACCGGCTCACGCCGAACCCGAGCAGCACACGCTTCATGCTTGCCTTTGCCTTTGCATTGCACTGGGGACGCCGCTCAGCACAACCAACGCCATCGTGCAAGTACATTGGGGGGCCTATTGGGTGCGCCTTGCTTGCCCATATTGTATCTGTGATATCTATGTTATTACTTACATGTTGTTAGAACTTTTCTGATGTACCAATAGAGTGCTATTTTCATATGTTGATGTTAATGTCAGAATCAGGTTATAAGATGGGCCTCTGTATATGTTAAATCAGGCCAAAGAGTTGTCATTCCAGCAGTTTGTTCACAAATTAGGTGATGGGAAACTGGTAAGTAGTAAAAAGTAAAACAGGGCCATCTTGCTCCTGTTCTGATACTGAGAAAAGAGAGGAAACATCCATCTTATCAAATAGTTATTTATCTGTCTATTCATAAATAAATAAATATGCTTTATTCATATTCCACTATATCTCCTCTAAGGGACTCAGCGCAGAATACAGAACACATATACGACAAACATTCAATGTCATTGCACAATTAACAATAACAGACTATACATAAACAGAGGTAAAAGCATTCCCATTTTTTTCCATTTCGAACATCTGGAGGCTGTGCTTGACTCCAGCCACAGGGGTGGGGGAGGGGTGCTTTTGCTCTATCTTCCATGCCAAGGAGCTTTTTGCCATCCGTAGACATCCTCCCAGTCGAATCACCAGTATGTGCTTGGTTGCACTGGGTTACCCCTGGTCCAGTTGTTCCTCATAAGTGAAGATGAATAATGGCTACAGTTTTCTCTCTACTATGGAGTAAGTGAATATTTTTCCTATATGACAAATGTGTAAAAATGCCTTTTACAAGAAAAAATTGGTAGAAACAACAAGGATGCACAGTTATCTTTGTGCAAGAAAGCTTTTTGAAAGCATTTCGCTGGAAAAGATTACTGTAGTTAGGGATTGCATTCAAAATATCCGGTCCCCATTTTAATGTATTTTTACATAGAAAACAACAATCCTAGACTAAAACAAATGAGGCACTGCAAAAACAATTACTTTACACAAATTTCCAAAAATATCATGGACGTAATTTTTGTGCAGAGTAATTTCCCAAAACACTCTGGAATGTCAGATTATCAACAAATCTATGCAAAATTCTTGCCACTGAATTATTCCTTTTTAAGAAATATTAATATTGGCAAATATTTATTCCAAGCTAGAAAGTTGTCATTTAAAATATTTAGAAAGCAGCAGACTGAGGAAGGATGCCCTACAGGTGTGTACCAGAGCTCAAGAAGATTGCATTATTTGAGCAAGGCTTAAGTGGAACACCACACTCTGCTTACTGGTTCAGAGGAATCCAATGGCCAGTCTGGGTGGGGAGTGTCATTCCATGACAGGAAGACACTAAAATGCCCAGGCAGATCCTGCTCATATAGGGCTTACTACATATGGCAGCTACATAAAGACCAGAGAAAAAGCCAAATATCTGATGAAGGAGGAGCTAGGGAAAATGGTTGGTCAATGGTCAACCTAGCTGTGAGGAGCCATATTGAAGTAACTGGAAAACCTTCACTGTTCGTGGGGACTGTGTACGGAATTGCAAATTCCTTAGGCTAGAGCCCCAATTCTTAAGAATTTCTCATAGACAATGTATTTTCAGTTTTAAAAAAATAGTGAACACATTCCCTTCAATTGCATTTGACCAAGAGTGAAAGCATGGCACACTCAGATTGCCATCCTCTTAATTTCCCATCACACTGCTCATGTATACAGGCAACCAAATAGAGATGAGGGCTTGAACAACCAAATAGAGATGAGGGCTTGAGTGAACTGTATCTAGATATTTTACACATGGTCACTGTGACTTAAATGCCAGTAAGCTTTGCCCATTGCAGGTAGTAACACTTCATGTTTCTAAGATGAGCCTTCATGTATAACCTTAGAAAATCATACTTCTGGAGCAAGCTGCTGAATATATTCAGCATTCCAAGTACTTAACATTTAAAAGCCTTTCTCCCCAAACAAACGATCGAAGGACATAAGTGCCAGCATCCGCATAATGCATAATAGAGATTCTGCCCATGTTTTCTGTGGCCTAGCATGCTCTCCTTATCTCCCACTCAAGAGAGAGATTGTCCATTAGCTTTTCAGAATCCAGAATAGGGCCCATACAAAAAAGTTCAGTAAGACCTGAAATGGAAGCTTACGTAACCGCTAGTGTTTTTTATATAATGCTGTGACTTTGACATTTTGTACAATTCAATGAGCAGTACTTATGAACATGAAGGTACAGTGAGAATATTGTGTTAAACAAAGCAGCTATGAAACATTGTCCTATGTGGAACAGGGGCTGAAATTCTCCATGGAAACTGACATTGTGAAGACAGCAAAATCATGAATCTAAAGAATTGAGGTTAGGGGTGTGGGGAGTTATGAAAAAAATATTATATCACTGAATTTTCAAGGAGAAAACTAAAAAGTATTCATGCCAAACAAAACTGGCTTCTATTTAGTTTTGATTGCAAAGCTAATTAAATCACTAGTAAAATAATAATTATCAAGCAAGGAATAGATATTACAACTAAGCCATTTTATACCTGAAGGTTTTTAAGATATATATATAGAAAAGAGACTTCTGCAAGTAGGTTCCTCTAAGTGTTTGAGCAATGGCTACCATCCCAAAATTCTGAAGTAAATAATAGAAACTGGAGAAGATTCTGCAATCTACTCTACACAAGCAGAAACAGGCCTAAGTGGTATTTCAAATCACCTCTGGTTGACAGCACGCAGCAAAATGAGGGAAATAGAGATCACTAGCCCACTCTAGAATGCCTTGTATGTGTCTTAAGCCTTCAGCATGGCCTGGTGGTCCATAGATGGTCTATAACAAAGCTGGGCTTAAATATACATATTGTCATATTTCCATCCCAGCTAACACATAGAGGCTAAGATCCTCTATCATCTGATGGAAGGAAAATTCCACCAGAAGGAACTTTGACCCTTCCTTCTTCCCACATAAAGGACTCCCTTGTCTTCTACCAAATGTATTGACTTTGGGGCAATGGGGGACAGGTATACAGCATACCAGATACTCAACAATGACAACAACTTCTGTAAAGTGAATACATCCTTCTTATACAATGACCACAAAAGTTGGACCAAGTCTATATCACCAATAAGACATTAACCAGAGCTGAACCCTGAATTTAAGGTAGTGCAAAATTGTGAAACATGACAAATGCAAAGCTTCACATTAAAATCTGGTATATTTATTTCAGTAAAGGATAAAATCAACGAGAAAGATATTTAGCACCATGGTAGCTTCTTCCTTCAGTTGGCTAAATGGAGCAGTCTTTGTTATTCAGAGTTCTTTGTGCATGACAGCACACTCTGATATGGAGGCTGGACTGTGGGAGTTTGAGCCATCTAATTCATATACAGATGACTGAATAGGACACAGGTACAGTAGGCATAAGTGGCCTTGGCTCAATGAGAATTTGAGAGAGGCCCTTCAGGACATGATAATTAAAAGTACGGACATAAAAAGAGAAAGAGATGACTGAGGACAGGCATGTAGCCAGGGGGGGCTAAGGCGGCTTCAGCCCCGAAATTCTCAGGGTGTTCCGCGAAAAGGCCTTACTGGTACATTATTTAAACTGTTATGTTTATTCATATCATGATCTGATCACCATGCTCATTATATCCCACATTAATGGGGTTTTTGGGATAACAATACAAAAGGTTTGCTAGGGTAGACTGTCTTCCACCCAGTCTCAGCCCCCGAACCAAACTCACCCCCCCCCCGAACCAAAATTATGGCTACGGCCCTGACTGAGGATGATGACATACAGGAGAGTTAAAACTGAGAAAGGAGTAGATAAAGCTCAACCCATGTTTGCCAAAAAAAATCTTTTGTGGTTACGGCATGCAGATATGTCAGTTTGGCACTTCATAAAGAAGTCAATGACCATAACAGGAGCAAAATCTCTTTAGCACGCAATACTAATAATCTTCAGGGTCACTAAGTTATTTACTAGGCATGGTTTCGAACCCAAAAATAGGGAATCAAAAATCTAATGGGGGGTTGATTAGTAATAGAAAGACTTACCAAAAAAATCCAAAAATTTCTAAAATTTAACGTAATTACTTACGAAATTCATTAGTAGTTCTAAAGTAGGCAAAGCAGGGGAACAGGACTGACACTGTTTTAAGCACAGGCAAATCAAGGGGCAACATTTCCCTTGGTTTCCTTGCAGGGAGATATAATGCATTAATATATTATTATTATTATTAAATAAAATAGTTGCCTATGCCCACCTCTGGTGCAGGCCTTGCTAATCTGTAGAGTTCTCCTAACTCCAGCTTTTTCCCATTCAGTTTTACCATAGCAGTCTAGGACCTCCGTTTGAACTCTATGGCTATTCTTCATTATGAACTCTTCCTTTCTCCTTTCCGTGCTCTTTTCACTCCTGCTGCCCTTCTCTCAGCAGTTCTTATGTCCTTCTACTCTGTCCTTCTATCTAAACCCCCTTCCTGGGTGTTTAAATCGCTTTTTTCGTCAGTCCTCCAGCCCCTCTAGGAGTCCCGATCTGGATCTCTCTATGGTTTCCGGCTCCTTTTTCACTTCCTGGAGGAGGCCTTTCACTCTAATTAGGCTCCAAGCATGGAAAGGCCCCGATTTGACTGTGAGTTATGTCTGCAAAGCTATTTTGGAAGGGGAAATTTTCCTGTTGGGTAGGCATCCGAAATAGTTACTAATCTAACGAAAATTTGGGCCCAGGGGGTGCGAAAAAGAAAGTCCATTTCCAGGATTGCAGCAGCGATGCGTATAAACTTGAAAGTCCCATACATACGAATCCCTTCCAATTTATTTTCATTTTCATAACTTTTTTCTCATGCCTATTATTTACTTAATTTGACATTTATCCTGCTTTCTCTTACATATGCTCTAAACTCACAGAACCCTTCAGCAAGCACATTAGTTGGCCATGATGGCTGAAGAAATTCTGGGAGCTTCACTCCAAGCAAGTAACTTTTCTAATGTCTGTAAATGGATGGGAGGCTTTGCCTCACACGTTCATCATTTCCCCAGTCTGCCACCAGACTATGCCGCTTAACTCTGATTTATTTTGCTGCCTGATTTCAGCAGGCTTGCCCTACTTCTAATATACCATGGTCTGCAAAATGAATCAGTTGTTGGATACCTGTCTACTGTGGCAGGCTTTCCACTTTTTCAGGGGTTTGATGCACAGTCATCCTGTGAAAATGAAAAACTATATAATTTTTTTTTACCTGAGAGAACACCTCAGGAATTTCTATGTCTTTCAGCATCACTCAATGGAGAAAGTTGATCATAGAGTTACACTGGAGGACATAGAGATTCCTAGAGATTTCTAGAGAGAACATATTAATCAAATCCATGAAAAATGGGCCAACTGGAACTGCATAGCATTTTATTTTACAAAACCATCATTCCACAGCAGTCAAGCATTGACAAATTTTGACAAAATATCATGAAGAGCACCCTGGCTATCACACCTCTCTGAATTTCTGTAACTACATTGATTTGCCAATTTATGTTCCCATGGTCACGCCTTCACATAACCTTGTAACTCCACGCTCCCACACTTCCACTGCAGACCTGTAATGGGATGTGCATGGTGCTGGTCATGCTTCAGTGCCAGTTTGTCTTGTCATGCAACAAAGTTCACAGTAAGTCTAGGAAGCAACTCAACTTCACTGCAAAGAGGGAGGCTGGTGCTTCTGAGTAGTATTTTTGGAATCCAAATATACCATTTAAATTTAATTAAAACAGAAGGAAGTACAGCAGTTCTGCTCCTGACTACAGCAACAGCAACTCAACCAAAGACCATGATGTGCCTTTTTTGTTTTTACAGCACAGACAACCATAGTAAGATCAAATGCATCCATAATCTCCAACAAGCACAAAGGATATGCAAAGAAAGGGAAGGTCTCATTCTCAGGTACTATAAGCTGAACATTAAAGATTGCCATGACTGCAGAAATGCACTTATGGCCTGCCTAAGGTAAGTAAACATTGACACGAACACCTAATGCAATGTTGGGTCTTATTTTATGTCCCAGAAAGGCTAGCTGTAGTTCTACACTTCCTTCAGAAAATGTCATTTTCTCCCCTGTGAAGCCTCCTGGGCAATTGTTCATCTCAAGCGCTATCTTAAAAAGCAAATCATTTTTCCTTTCCATGCCCCAATCCCTTTAATCACTTATACCCTTTTGATATTAAAAATAAGATAACCAAATCCTGACAAAATGCCAAAAAGCAGATTTATTATTATGACTACACTGGGTTAGCCTTCTGTGAATGAAAAGATTGCTTTAGGAGAGATGACATTAATATGCAACATCCCTTTCTACAACTGAGGCTTTCCCTCTGATTTCTTTTATCACAAAGCTAATTTATTCTGCACATTAAGTTACTCTTAAGAGCCATCAATCAAGACTCCCATTCTCTCTCCTAGCAATTTTTTTTGACAAGTACCAAGGGAAGGTCCTCACTTCCTCAATGAATTTACCTTCCAAGACCTTACAGCAGGAGTGAACTGTGGCTCCTATATCACTGAGGGAGTGAAATCAGTCTTGGTTAAAGTATAAGCTTTAGAGTATCCAAAATGCTGAATTATTGTTGTTAGTTGCCATCACGTTGATGTCAACTAATGGTGACCTTATGAATGAGAGACATCTAGGAGTTCTCAACTGTCCTGAAAACTCAGGGCTTGATTGAGTCTATCCATCTGAAATGTGGTCTTCCTGTTCTACACCCTTCAAACTTACCAAGCATCAGGGCCGCAGCCAGGATTTTGATTCGGGGGGCTGAGTTTGGTTCGGGGCTGAGACTGGGTGGAAGAGGGTCTACCCTAGCAAACCTTTTGTATTGTTATCCCAATAACCCCATAAATGTGGGATATAATGAGCATGGTGATCAGATCATGATTTAAATGCACGTAACAGTTTAAATAATGTACCAGTAAGGCCTTTTCGCGGACCATCCGGAGAATTGGGGGGGCTGAAGCCCCCTTAGCCCCCCCCCCCTGGCTACATGCCTGCCAAGCATTGTTGTTTTTGTCTTCTCATGACATGTCCAAAGTACTTAGTCTAGTTATTTTAGCCTTTAGAGAGTGTTCAAACTTCATTTGCTCAAGGATATATTTATTTATCTTTTGGTCAGTCCATGAAATCCACAGAACTCTCCTTCAGCTCCACGTTTCAAATGCATTGGTTCTCAGCCTATCAGCTTCCTTACATTTGCTTGGGGTAATCTCTCATGTGGCATTTACACGTAGTGACTTGGCATGAAGCCAAGGTTGAACAAAACTGTCATTTTCTCTAATGTTTTCTACAGCTTTCCTTTCCCCATTTCTTTCTCTGACATCCAGTTCTTTATCTTCATTTCTTTCTCCCTCTCTTGCCTTTGCTCTTTCTCCATGTCTCTCCTTCCTCTTCTTTTTCATATGGGCTTTCAGAAAAGACATATCAGACTCCACCCAGGGTATGAACCAAAGATTTAATGTTTTAAATATTCTGATGTATTTTATAATCCTATTTTAAATGTTTGTTGTAATTTTAAGTTGTTTTTAATGGCATCGAATAGCTGCCTATGTTGTAAAGCCACCTTGAGTCCCTTCCGGGGTTGCGAAAGGCGAGGTAGAAATGGTATAAATAAATAAATACATACATACAGTACATACATACATACATACATACATACATAGAGAACATTTGAAGATAGGCTGATTACTTATGCTGGGAAAATATTTAACTGTTCACTACCAGTTACGTTCTTCTGCCACATGAGGCAGAAAATCCCACAACCACCGCTCCCCATCATTTGCAAAATAAATAAATAAATAAATAAATAAATAAATAACCTTTTACCATAATAACAAACTGAGCAGACGTTTGCTGACTTTCCATGGCCCAAAATATCTTCTGCTTGGGACAGATGCCTTACTTTGCCTAATAGTAGGGCTGTTCCTGACCATATAAAATCAGCCCCAAGGATTGTATGTGAGCAACAAGTAACCCAGCCTTGCTGTAAATTTTTACACAAAACTACAACTGTTGAAAGTTAGAGCTGAAGCCAGAAATGTTTTCTACAGCTTTTGCCACCATTAAAAATAAACGGACTTAGCCAAAGATGTCCAGAGTGAGACCCAAATGGGTTTCAGTCGGAAGCATTCCAAAATACACCTCAGTTCCCTTGACACCTCAATCCTAAGAAGGTAAGAGCAAGCCTCCTTTTTCCAGAGATAACCAGTAATGAGAATATACCACAAATACATCCTCAAATGTATGCAATTGGGAGTTTATAAATGACATCTAGCTTCTACAAATATACCTGGAAATATACACAAGAATCCTCAAAAGCATGAAACTTGGCACTGGATGCTCCCTCCTATTTTCTTTCATCAGAAGTAATTTTATCATTGCCAGTCTACATTTAGAAACTTTGAGTGTTAGACACATAAGACATGACTTGAACCAACAGGCAGTCTTTTTAACAATACTAGTGTATGTCTGTTTCGGTGCAATATTTCATTGTGTCTTGATATGAAGTAGCCTTTGGCCATATCTGTTCTCATTTCAAGACAAATTGGAGTTGAGGCAAAACCAATATTCTCTTATTTGGATCTTACTGTTATTTTTTAAAAGTGTAATATCAAAAGCTGAACAATGAATGCAGTGCATAGATCCAGTTTTGCCTTCTCTGCTCTGATCTTTCAGTGCAGAGTGTTGTGAAAAAATAGGCATTCGCTTGCAAGAATGAATAGATGATCTAAATCTGTAACAGGGTTCTAGCTTACTTGCATGCTGCGTGGTGAACTTGACCTTGCGCTGTGAGAGGGCAATGCCATCCCCTTCAACCACTTTTGAGTCAAAGGCTGTTGGTAGGAAATGGATTACAAGATAAACATTCAAAGGCAAGAAGTGACTAGAATGAGAAAAATTACCAGAGACTTGCCATTGCGAGCAATCAGCTCCGTTTCTGACCTTCAGCAAACCGAATGGTCATAGTCTTTAATTTGTTACTTCTTTTTTGACAGTAAAAAAGGGATAAGAGGTTGTTTAGGCTTTTTCTGTACTATGGTCCAGGAAGTATTAGATCATCCAAGGAAAAAATGGGAAACTAAAGTATTATATGGAAAGCTTTGGGGAGAATTATATTAAAGCTCTCAGTAATTTGCATCTCCTTTGGCTACATTCTCATGTACACCTAACCAAGGTCGTTTTTGCACTGCATAATTATAGTACTTTGATTCCATTGCTACATCTCATGTAATCCTGGGGGTTGGAGTTTGGAAAAGTACCAGAGCAATCTCTGAGAATTTTAAAATTCTGTAAAAACTGTAAATCCCAGGATCCCATAGGACATAACTATGGCATATAAGGTGCAATAATAGCACTGTTATTCTGTCATGTGAACCTCTCATAGATTGAATACTTGAAATAATTAAATGGCTTGGGACAAAAGCACCTTATATACAGATAATCCCTAAGTTATGAACAAGATTCTGTAGGAACAATTCTTAAGCTGAATTTGTATGTAAGTCAGAACCGGTACATTTCTTGAGTGTAACTTGAGATGGATGGATAGATAGAAGCTTTCGATAGCATAAGGAAGGGTTAACACCCCTGTTGTTGTTTTTTGGGGCGGGTTGCTGCCTGCGTCCCTGTTCAGAAAATTTCACTGCATTTTCTGTCCCTATGAGAATTAGATTTTGAAAAAAATGGCTTGTTCTGAAAACATGGATTGGTGAGAAAGCTTAAGTTTAGAAACCCTTTGCCCTATGATAACTCTTTCCGGGGTGAATTTCCTTTCCTAAGGGCAGATTTCTTTCAGCCACGTTCTTAACCATGAGTCATTTGTAATGCAGATGTTTGTAGCTCGGGGACTGCCTGTATACCAACTTGTTTCTTTTCTCTCAAGGACTAGAATAGGATTTCTGAGTTCCCCTGAGGCATGTCCTATTACATTTCCCTCACAGATTTAAATCTAGACAGAGGCATTCTCTGGCTCTGTCACCCTGAGGAGTTGTAAACAATTTTTTTTCCAAATTTCTATCCATCAATTGTATAGCTTCACTTTACAAGCACACAAACAGCAAGGGGAAAAACATGGCCCAATAAATCCATTCCTTTTGCCACTGAGATACTCTCCCCACAGGCATTGTAATATATTGGGACAATAACTGTTATACACTGTTTTTAAAAGAACCATAATGCCAGAAAACAGAAGTGATGTGTTTTGAGGGCTTTTCACACTGTACAATTACAGCACTATAGTTCTAATATTCCACTTTCTTTACCCACAGAATCATTGTTTTTGTAGATTAGTGAGGCACAAATCACTTTGGCTTAACATTCTAAATATCCCTCCCTAAATACTACACCAGAGCCAATGTAGTATAGTGGACTTCAAGGTTCAAATCCTCAAATTCTCTCAGCCACAGAGGCAGGCAAAGCAAATAAATCTTGCCAAGAAAAACCTGTGATAAGTTTGCCTTAGGATAACCATAAATTAGAAACAACTTGAAGGTGCACAACAATGAGTATTGCTGCAATGTATAGCTTCAAGCTGTATTCGCTTATAGACCTAAGGCACAAGCCTTAAAGGCTCAGCAGAAGACTATTGTCGATGCAAATCTTGCATCGTCCTGGAGCTCTCCTTAGTGCTGACCAGCCTTGTTCTGCTACCAGCCTGGAAATTGATGCCACTGCTGGAGGACTCACAGGCAGGCCCGGTCCCCTTTGAACCTTCTTTTGTGCCTCTTGGATTCTGAGATACAATGCAAACAATAAATATGTCCGCTGACTTATCTGAGAACAAGTGCTTAGGAATTGAAAGGAAAAGACATGGGAGAAATAATATCTAGTAAAATTTGGGGAATACATGGTCTTGTTGATTTATTCTTGATTGGGGGATGGAAAGAAAAGGATTTGATCAATATATGACATGTCTTCATATCTTCGGTTGTGATAGGAAAGGGTGAAGTGTCATTTTACCCCAATGATTTTTTCCACAGATCCCACACTAATCTTGACATTTTGGGCTCAGTGGCAAATGGTTATGTGGCGATTTTCCAAGTGACAACCTCCACTTGCTGAATGGTGTGTTCATCAATAGCAGAGTGGGGTCACCCTGGAGTTGGAGCTGTTTCCACCGAAGTCCGCCCACATTTGAATTGATGATGCCAGTTCTTGACTACATCATATGATAGGGAATCATCACCATAAACCTCTTTCATCTCATAGAACGTCTCCTGTGGTGTGCGGTCTTTCAAGAAAAGGAACTTGATGAGTGCTCTGTATTACACTGAGTCCATTGTCAAACCTCACACTCACACCAATTTACAACTGAGTTTACCCCAATGATTTTTGTAAATTTTTGTAAATGAGTTGTAAATTGGCACATAATCTATAGAGACTTATTTCATTACACATGTGCAGTTTCAGCATCCTGTGATAAATAGAAGTGGATCAGGGGAAATCTTTAATGAATGTCCCTCGTGCTTGGTAGAGGATATTGGGAGATACAATAATCTTTAAAAATATGTTTTGCTGTGTTCTGGATAAGTTTTGTGTCAACCCAAACAACTGCAGCTTTCCCAATCTTCCTTCACACAGCTATTGTTGTTTTAAAAGAAATGCAGATGATGTTAATTATCATTTTCCTCTATCACGTCTAATTGAGACTTTAGGCTTTATTCCTAAACACACTTTCCTGGCAGCAATTCCCACTGTAAACCCTGGAATATTTTTCTTGATCACTGTGTGTAAAGTGGCTTATTTTCATAAGAAAGCTTATTTTGCCTTGCCCTTGTATAACCGCTAGACCTGCAAGGGCTTCCCGCAAGTATGCAGCTCCCATTTTGATTCATGTAATTTATGTAATTATCACATTAATTTCTATTTAACCAATCCATTATAAGTTTTAAATTATTTTAATTAAAACTCAGCTGAACTCCAGCGGTTGTTCCCCATTAACTCCTAACAGATGTCTGAAATGGACTTGTCTGCTAATGATTTTTTTACGCAAATTAGATTAGGTGGAAGGGACTTCTTTTGCCAAAACGAGGCACTTGTAAAACCCAATTTGTACCTAAAAAGCAAGCTTTTCACATAACGACATCTGGCAACCTACAGATTAATTTAGGATCAGGCTACGCACTTCTAATCAACCGGAGGCTCAGACCTCCAATACAGGATTAGGATGCAGTACTTAAGTGCCATAAAGATCACAGCCATTTGGAAGTGAACTTCCCTTCAAATTATGGCCACCAAGGTTTGATGTGTACATCCACATTTAAGCCTACTGAAAGCTGGATGTGATTTGTATCAAGTCCAAGATTATTGTTCTCCTTGAGACCTGGAAAGAAGGTTGAAGCAATTCAGGAGATATTTACAAGGTGTGCCCACAATGTTTTAGAAACCAACTGCTGTAAGCATTATAAGGAGCAATTGGTAAGAAAGTAAAACTGGAATTCTCATCAAGGATTATGACCAAAAAGGCTACAGAGGGGGCCACGGTGACACAGTGGGTTAAACCACAAAGCTGCAGAACTTGCTGACTGGAAGGTTAGTGGTTTGAATCCACAGAACAGGGTGAGCTCCTGTTGTTAGCCCCAGCTTCTGCCCATCTAGCAGTTCAAAAACATGCAAATGTGAGTAGATCAATAGGTACCGCTTTGGTGGGAAGGTAACAGTGCTCCATGCAGTCATGCCAGCCACATGACCTAGAAGACATCTACGGACAACGCTGGCTCTTCGGCTTAGAAACTGAAATGAGCACCACCACCCCAGAGTCAGACTTGACTAGACTTAATGTCAAGGGGAAACCTTTACTTTTACCTTTAAGGCTACAGAGAAGTAATATAGTCTACAACAGTACTCTTTAAACTAACTGATGTGAGGAACCAGCAGGAGGGTTTTTGCCCCATTGTGCCCGGGACTGGCACTATATTTGTGTCCATCAGCCACAACTGTTCCTTTCCACAAAACCTACTGCAGACCAGCATCAATATCTCACAGACTAGTACTAGTCCACTATACAGTATTTTGCAGAGGGATTTCACTCATCCCACCTCCTTTGATGCAATTTTTGTTCAGAGTTGAGCATGTTGTGTCAATGTTGATTAAATCCATTTCTATTCCAGGTTGAAAAACAACCAAATATTGAATATTCAAGCAGGGAATAAATCCTTCTACAAAAAACTGTATATTGTAGATACCGTTTTAAACCATTCCAAATCATTCCGGACTTTTATTATTTTTTAAAACCCTATCTTAAATCGATTTAGACTATTTTAAATTGATGTTTTACTGCTTCTACTCTGCTCTGAGATCTTTGGGAATAGGTCTTATAAATAAATAAATAAATAAATTAGAAGATATTTTGAAATATTCAGATCCTTACACACTGGCAAAGATAGAAGCAGGCTCTACATTGCTGGAAATGGATAGACAAAGCTCTGATTCTCATGTGCACATCCATCACTACATGCAAGTAGCACTCTTGCATGTTTGTACAGCAGAGGTATAACTTCAACACTAAAATAGCCATATCATGTTACCTTAAACATAGGATGGCATCCTAGTCATTAATTATGATGGCATTGGTAATGTAGAATGCATTACATGTGGATAGACTCAAGGAAAGTACAACCCTGAATCTGCCAATTCTGTTCATGATTGTATGATTTGGAGGTTTCCAAATTTGGAATCTCCATAATTTGAAGTCAACTTGACAACAGTTAGCATCAACAACAGAGTCTGACTCATGCCATCACAATTCATGTTTACAATCATTACATAACCAGAGGTCCTCATTTCCAATCAGTGTATCCCTCCTCCCCCACACAGCCCTTTCTATGTTTCCTGGATAGCAGGGGTAGGGCCTACCTTGTGGATGTCTGTCACATTCAGCCACTTGTCATTCAACCCTTAACATCTTCCAGATGCCATCTTTGGAAGCACACCCATACCCCAGGCAGGACCCCAGGCAGAGGATGATTATAAGAACATGCTGAAGCCATCCACCTCTGAAATGTGGTGGCACAAGTCACAGCCTACCATGACTTACTTTTAAAAGTTGTGATATTTATGTTTTTGACATAACATACCAAGCTCTGTATGTTGGACAGTCTAAACGGAGCTAATTCAGATCCAATATGAACAGTGTTGACTGTTTAAAGACAGTACCAGAGCCATGACCATCATTCTGGCAGCTGGGAAAGGTTAAAACTAACAGTTTGCCATGCACTCATGTACCCAGGCTCATAACTGAGCAAAGAAACAAAATGGCCGCACTAAAGCAATGTTTCTTAACCTGGGGGTTGGGATTCCTGGGGGAGTTGCGAGGGGATGTTAGAGGGGTAGCCAAAGACCATCAGAAAACACAGTATTTTCTGTTGGTCATGAGGGTTCTGTATGGGAAGTTTGGCTCAATTCTATCGTTGATGGGGTTCAGAATTCTCTTTGATTGTAGGTGAACTATAAATCCCAGCAACTACAATTCCCAAATGGCAAGGTCTATTTTCCTCAAACCTCACCAGGGTTCACATTTTGGCATATTGAGTATTCATACCAACTTTGGTCCATAGTGCTCTCTGGACGTAAGTGAACTACAACTCCAAAACTCAAGGTCAATGCCCACCAAACCCTCTAGTATATTCTGTTGGTCATGGGAGTTCTGAGTGCCAAGTTTGGTTCAATTCCATCGTTGGTGGAATTCAGAATGCTCTTTGATTGCAGGTGAACTATAAATCCCAGCAACTATAACTCCCAAATGGCAAAATCAATCCCCCCCAACCCCACCAGTATTCAAATTTGGGTGTACAGTGTTCCCTCACTTATTGCGGGGTTTACGTTCCAAGACCTCCCGCAATAAGTGAAAAACCACAATGTAGAGACGCTCTATTTATTGTAATATTTATACATTATTTTAGTAGTTATAGTAGTTATAAACTATTTTAAGTCTTGATAAACTTAAAATAAAGTGAAGGAAAGGCCCTTCAAGGCTGGGGGGAGGGAGGGAGGACTGAAGAGGGAAAGCACCTTGGAGAGTGGTGGCGGAAAAACCCCATAAACAGCAAAAATACCATGATATATATTTTTAATTAATTTTTTTTTGAAATCCGTGAAACAGTGAGTCTGCAATAAGCAAACCGCGAAGTAGCGAGGGAACACTGTATTGGGTATTTGTGCCAAATTTGGTCCAGTGAATGAAAATACATCCTGCAGATCAGATATTTGAATTTACATTAGAATTCAGTAGCAAAATTACAGTTATGAAGTAGCAACGAAAATAATTGTATGTATGAGGAGCTGTATTGGTATGCTATTTGTGTAAACATATGATGTTTGTAGTTGCTTTTTGGCTTACCGACTTGTAAGGGAATATGTAGTATAATGACTTATATATTATATGATTTATTTGTGTACAGATTTGATATTACCTGTGCAGCGTCTACTGAGACTATACAACCCTGTGATATACTGTGAATCCTCACACAATGTGAACACTACGATGGATTATTATGACTGGGCCTTGAAAAAGACCGATTCAGGTCGAAACGAGAGAAGGGACCTTGAGACTACTGAATTCCTCTTCGGCCTACCTATATTTTGGATTATTAACGCATGTTTGATGGAACTTTATTTGATTGACTAACACAACGGAGAGTACCTGGTTCATGCTACATTTGAACTCAAGCAAGATGTGTACTCTGGGATATTGACTCTATGATTTGAGATTTATACTCTGAATAGCTTTACCGGGTTATACTACACTCTTTACCATTACGGATTACAATATATTTTGACTTTTATGGACTTCATGACTGTTGTGTTCTTTGACCATACAAGGACAGTGGATATCCAGTTGATTCAGGATGTTATAAGGGAAGAGAACCACACTTATCTTTGGTGATATATATATGTATTTCGGTTCTCAGCCATTTGTGTTTTGGAGCTGTATTAAGAGGTCGCAGCATTAAGAAGGTTGAAAATTGTTGAACAGTGAAATACACTCCTCCTAGGGCTGGTGAACTCTTCCTTTTTTTAAAAAAAAAAGTAGATTGGGCATCTTTTTAGAGTGCTGTAATTATTTATGGTAGGAGGTTTGGATTAAATGGCCCTTGAGGCTCCTTCCAATCTGTAAGGGTCTATGCTTGAACCATACCAATATTATATTCATAATTAGAGCCAGCAATGTTACTTTCCTTTACTAAGTATCAAACTATCTGAGAGTGTTCAGCCTGCAAGTATTTTAACAAATGACCACAAAAAATGTGTTCTGCATGGCTGTGGCACCAACTGTCCTACACCCAGCCCTAAAATCAGGACATAGCCTTCTCAGATATGCTGGGAAAATGTTAGCTTCAGTAAGAAACAAAGAAGCAAGTAGGAAATGCATGTAGTCAACTAGAGTCAAACAATGGTTGTTTTATGAAACTACAGGGTGGTGTTGGTTGTTTGATCTGGATGTTTGACCTTCAAAGCCGTTGCATGGATGCAATACCAAAGATTCTAACAGAGTCATAGGAATAAGACAAACTTTTCCCAAAATCCTTAAAAAAAGATTGGATTATTTCTCAGTATGGAACAAGAAAAAATGGATCTGACATAATAGAAATCATAGTGTTTACTCTTGAAGAACTTGTGACCATACAGCTTTTATTTGTTCTTTTAAATCAGTGTTTTTCTGCTGCTTGACATTATTTTGCTTCTTTACTAGATCACAGCTCTATTTCCAACTCCAGTCCTCGGGTGCTTTCAAGGGCAAGAAAAGATAACTCACCTCTGACCAATAAACAGTATGTGAAATGTGGGGAGTCTCTTGTGTTTGATAAAATTAAAGTATTGTTGCTCTCAGCTATGAAAGAGCGGGAATGTTGGCATAATACAGTCTTCTCAAACTGTTCAAATTGTCCTGATGCATCTCTGGGCCTAACAGTCGAGAACAGTATGCAACAATGAAGTAAATTGGCCACAAAAGAAGAATATTCTGCAAGCCACTGAGACAAGGCACCATATACCCCATGGACTACATGTTACCCTCAAGGCCATTTTTTTCACCCTTCATCTTTCCTCATATTTTTGACACATAATTTCCAACCAAAGGGCATTGTGGGGCATATGTCCAGGATATTTGTGGCAGTTTCAAGGTGGAATTGAACCCTCAACCCACTGAAATTGCACAAAATAAGTCCGTAATTTCTAATGGGCCAGAGACCAGAACAATCTTTGCAAGGACTTGGAGTCCTTGTGAACCTGGGGATTACAATCAGATAACATGAAGATATCTGCCTTTGCACTTTGCTACTCTGCTGCTGAGTGTGCATGCCCAGTTTGGAACACATCTAACCATGCTAAAACAGTGGATGCAGCTCTTAATGAGGCATGCTGCATTATCACAGGATGTCTATTCTCTACACCACTTGAGAAATTATACTGTTTAGCCAATATTGCACCACCTGACATCTGATGGGAGGTAGCAACCAATAGTGAAAGGACCAAGGCAGTGACATCTCCAGAACATCCCCTGTTCAGATATCAGCCAGCATGCCAATGCCTTAAATCAAGAAACAGCTTCCTAAGATACTTGCAAGAACACCTCAGCAAGCAAGAGTCCAAAAGTGGCAGGCTAAAGCCCGGAACCTCACTCCATGGCCGATACCAAATGAGAGACTCCCCCCTGGAAACACAAAATATTGGTCGACTTGGAAGACACTGAACAGACTGCGCTCTGGCACCACGAGATGCAAAACCAACCTTAAGAAATGGGGCCACATGCGAGTGTGGAGAAGAGCAAACCACAGACCACCTATTACAATGCAGTCTGAGCCCAGCCACATGCACAGTGGAGGACCTTCTTATAGCAACACCAAGGGCACTCCTAGTGGCTAGCTACTGATCAAAGGACATTTAGTATAATGCCAAGTTTTTTAATCTTTATGTTTATTAAAATACATTACAACTGTACCCTCGGTTTGCTTCTGATACGATAGATAAATAAAGTTAGAGAAGCAGAAGTTTTCAGCTCAGCTTCTTTTTTGAACTAAGCAGAGATTTACATCATGAGTCCCCTGCGGGGTGAGAAGGGCGGAATATAAATGATGTAAATAAATAAATAAATAAATAAAATATGAAGGGCAGATGTGAAAATCCACCACTCTCCTTTTTGTTGCTCAGAATCCCCACTGGTATTTTTTTCCATCCCAGTTTCATATCGATTTCCTATTGATTTTTCTCTTCACTCCCAGTAATTAGGATTTTGCAATGAAACTACACTTTTTCTATGTATTTTCACAAATATGTGGATTTTAATGTTGTTTCACCAGACTCGGCCCCTTTCTCTCTTCTCTCCATCACTCTTTCTCACCTTAACATCTTAACATTTTGTACTTACCAAGGGTTTGGTTTCATCCTCATCTTTGAAATAATGAAGCTGTTCCCCTTTAAGTACGAACCAGCGTGTGTGCCAAGTCTTCACAAAGCCTCCTTGCTTCCTTAGCCACCCACACTTAATGGCAACATGCCGTCCTTGGCTCAGCTGGGGACTCTCCGCAGAGCCATTGTGCTCTTCCATAATGAGGCCAGCAGATTCTCCTGGTTACACAGAAGAAGGGATGGAAGAGAAGCTACATTAGTTTGTTGTCCATACAGCAAACCATCATTTTACAGTGGAACAAAGAGAGCAACAAATGAAGCCTGGGTTGCTTCTTGTAAGCTTTGTGAGTGCATTCCCAAGGCCAATTCCACATGATGAGATGTTGATGAACCATGGATGTCTTTGCACTCTACAATTACAAAAGCTGTGTTCTACTATAGCTTTCATGGCAACACCACATGGAATCCTGGAAATTGTGGTTTGGTGAGGCAGAGGAACTCTTTGGCTGAGAAATCTAAATGAAACTCCAAAATTCAGGATAGCACAGGAATTAATATTTATTTATTTATTTACTACATTTACTGTATATCCCACCCTTCTCATCCCAGAAGAGGGACACGATATAAGCCTGCATGATATGAAGAGTCATATAGATCATTGATGCTCTGTGTATAAATGACTATTGTTATGTGAAGAGGGTTTTTGCTGGAGAGGAAAACAAATGCTGTGAGAATGCTGAAAACATCTGCAAATTGTTTTGAGGGGGGCTTTTTTTTGCTTCTTTGGCACAGGAAGCTTTTAGGGGGGAAAAGCTGGGCTAAATTAAGGAGGTAAAAGTGGAAATGAAACCAGACACAGTTCACGTAGAATGCATTTGGGTGTGCAAAGGACTTTTACCCATATTCAAAGTCTCCAGATGCTGTATGAATTTTCTTGAGTGCTTTTACATATTTGGCTTATAGTCACCCAAACACTATTCAAGGACAAGTGGCTCATCATTGTCTTTTAGAAACTGTTTTATTCAGCACAAATAAAATAACACGTTTTCTATTTAATTCAACATACACCAAAAAAGGAACAAAATTATGATGCAAAAGAGGTGTACATACAAACCTAAGGTTTCCCCTACCAAAAGTTCAGAATTTTTAAAGATATGGTTACTTAAAAGTATGGCTTTAAACAGGGTCATAGCCAGGATTTTGATTCGGGGGGCTGAGTTTGGTTGGGTGGGGGGCTGAGACTGGGTGGAAGAGGGTCTACCCTAGCAAACCTTTTGTATTGTTATCCCAATAACCCCATTAATGTGGGGATATAATGAGCATGGTGATCAGATCATGATATGAATAAACATAACAGTTTAAATAATGTACCAGTAAGGCCTTCTCGCGGACCACCCTGAGAGTGGGGGGCTGAAGCCCCTAAGCCCCGGCTACATGCCTGGCTTTAAAGTATGAGAAGACAAAAGGTGGAGGAGAGAAATGACGGAAGAAAAATATGTGAAGGAAATGAAGGAAGAAATGGCCCTGTGCTTTTTAGGCTTCGTGGAGAATGGGACAGTCTAACCAGATGGTTGGTGAAATGTTTGATCAGGAGCTGAGAGCTTCAACTGGGTGGGAAGCGCCAAAAAAGCCTCAATCAGCACTTGATCCATGAGCAGCATGCATCCAGAGCCCATTTCAACACAATGACTGATAACTGGTGGCTCTTATGGCTGTGAAGCAGACATATATGTGATTGTCTGAAAGTTCAGGATGGATAGTTATCATCTTTCAGGAACATGAGCCTGAAAATGTATCCTGAAGCCAACCTTCTCTGTTAATCACAAATACTTTACAAGTTGGCTCATGATTTAATTCCATTTAATATCACCTGCTTTGCAACTATTAGTATATGGCCTAGCCTTGTGCCTTATTTATCTGTATTGTTCTTCATTGTCAACCACTGCATCATTTTCCTCTTGCTGCTGCTTTCGTTGTCTAGTTAACCTCCCTTGGAATATTCCTTTAGCAAACTTTTCATGATCTGAATGAAAACTTTCATCACCCTATATTATACATCCAGCAACCCAAGCAGAAGAGACGAGCAGTTCTTTTGATGTGATGCTAAACAGTACAGAAAATCTGGGTCCTAATGTAGTGTAACAAAGATCAGTTTGTTCCAAGAACTTTAATTACATCCTCCAAAGAATAAGCCGGGAGATAATCTTTCCAATAAAATGTTCTTTGAAATCAACACACACACACACACACACACACACCAGTATCCGCTTTCACAATAAACAATGTCTTGCTGCAATTTGAGCCCCTAATTTAAACACACTGGATAGCAAGGGCTGCTTCATACTTCATGCTAGAGTTACAATGGAACAGGGGAACTAAAGGGGACTTAAATAATTCTAATGTAGGAGAAAGTAGTAATGATAGATTCCTCAATTCTTAATTACTCAAAATCACACTATAGAACTGATTCATTACTCATTTATGAAAAGACTCCAACTATGCCTTCATTAGCATGGCTTAGGAAAGGAAATTTCTCTTTTTCCTCCATCCTTGCACACAAAGAGAAAAGGCCTCCATAATTTTCTCTCCTCTGTTGCAAGGGAAAGATTCATAACCCAAGTCTGTGGCAGTAGTAATAAGACCGAGACAGCAATAACAAGGAAAATGGGAAGGCAGAGGAACTGATGAAGAAAAAGGTGACAGAAGAAGGATAAAGTCACCCAATGACAAGATTGGGATTGGTTCTCAAGGATAAGAAAATCATTTGTGTCTTTCTTCTTCCAGAGTTAAAAGTGAACCATTCATGGAATAAGCCGCTCATATCTTTCCCCTCTTCCTATCTAGGCCATTCCTTTCCTATTTCTTCAGACCTGGGGCTCTTTCAAATGATAAAACGAAAGAATAATGACTCCTCTTTAACTCCCATGGTTTGATCTTATGGAATCCTGGAATCTCCAGTTTAGAAAGGAATATTCAGAATTCTCAACCAGAGAATGTGAATGCCTTACCCAACCTGAGGAATCCACACAATGCAAACTTAAAGTGGAATCATAATGTTACAACCGTATAGTGAGAAAGGGATCCAGGACTATGTGAACTTGCTTACAAAATGGTTGTTCCTGTAAGAGGCTTGCTCCAATGTCATTTGTTCCCAAAGCCTACAAGGTGGCTTAGGCTCATGTTCAGAATGTACAAAACTTGTGGTTTGGAGTACAATTTCCAAAATCCCCCAGATAGATGTGACCATTCATCTTTGACATGATATAAAGCTTAAACAGAGTATCAGGAGGAAATCAACAAGATAAATTATTGCAAAAACAAACAACTGGTTGTGTTTTTTTTAAAAAAAAGTTAACTTAAACACTAGCAGAACAAAAACACTGTAGCAAGGGGGGGGGGAGGAAAATGAAATAAGCCCATACATCTCTGAAGGACCAAATGAAGTGATGGCACTGGATGGACATTTGTTTTGGATCCTCTTTTGTAGATCTAAGATGACAGTCCCTAGTAATCTTAGCTCAATCTGGAATTCCCCCTTTCCCCAATTCAAGTCAAAGTCAAATCCGCATCTCAATTTGAAGATCCAGCAATTTTGGGCCTTGATTTTGATGGGGTTGAACCCCATTCCACCTGAGCACTAGTACGATGGTGCAAGACAATTGGTGTTGCAGTCCATCAACATCAGAAGGGCTACAGATCCTGCACTACTATGCTTGGCAATGATTTAGACAACAGCATTTGTGCTCCATTCTTGTTTAATCTTTCATAGTTACTTTCTGTTAAAGGCAAGGATAAGGAAAATTGTCACTGACTGTATCATTTATGTTTATAGTGGCTAATTATACAGTCTGTCTTATATAAAATATACCTTTTCATCTTGGAATTTATTCATTATTTTGTTTCATGCATGAAATGGTTTAAAAATAAACACATACTTCTACAGACTTCTTCATGCAACACCAATACTTTGGAGGAGGTGTGTGTGTGTGTGTGTGTGTGTAGGAAATAGGTCACCATGGAAAATCATTTCCTTAGTGACTTTTATTGGGTTTTAGGAAACATCCACAACCAGGATCAAATGCTTCCAAGACGTCTTTCTTTAATACAACAGCTAGAATACATCTTCACCCATGTTTCTTTGTTGAATTAATTAACTCAAGTCCCTTTGCTTCCTTCTTGACTGTAGATATCACTTTCTCCTTCTTCCATCTTATTTCCCTTCATCTGAGGGAGTGTCCATGAGACTCCTGCCTCAGGATGACTCACATCCATACCTGGGAGGCAACTTTCAGGGGCTCTTCTCCTGAAGCCTCCTCTAAGTCTTTTCCTATCACAAGATGGATTTCCTCAAATGATAAATGTTAGTTTCCCCCTTTTTCATCTTACAAGAGCATGCTGGGAATCTTATCCTGAGTATTTTCATGCAAGAATATCCTGAGTACTTTCTCCTGGTTGCACAGCAAGCACATATTGCACCTGCTACACTGCACTTGGCTTGATATAGAACCTAGAATAAAACAGTTGGGAGAAACCACATGGAGCATTTAGTCCAACACCATTCTGGCATAGAGGAAAAGCACAATCAAAGAACTCCTGACAGATGGCCATCCAACCTCCATTTAAAACCCTCCAAGGAAGCTTTCACCACACTTCATGGCAGTGAGTTCCATTGTTGAATAGCAATTATAGTCAGGAAGTTCTTCCTAATGTTCAGATGGAATCTCCTTTCCAATAATTTCAGCTCATTACTCTGAGTCCTTGTACCCAGGGCAGCCCAAGGGTCTGAGGTGCCACTGTAAATATCCATACATTTCTTCCTTGCATAAATGAAAACTATCAAAATATTTTCCCATTGAATAAAATGAGAGTTTTTATACAAATTTCACTTAGAACCTTTCAAAAATATTACAAAGGACATGTTGCAAAAGAAAAAGAATGGGTTCTTTTTGGGGTAAATTATTTTGGTGCAAAAAAACATGTAGAGGTTAACTTACCCATAGCCTTTCCCATCAAAAGGTGAAAGCTTTATTTGCCTCTCTACCATACTATGCACAAATCTCACAATGAAAAGTTTTCAAAGCAATCAAAGAGACAAAGAGATCATCTGTGAAAAAGTCCAAATGCTCTCACCAACACCATACTGTATCTATCACTATACTCATCATTTATTTATTTATTATTTATTTATTTATTCGGTTTTATATTCTGCTCCTCCCTGCAGGCTCGGGGCAGATCACAACGACATTCGATAAAAACATCAAGATACAACAATGTTAAAAGACCACAAGGGTTGCAGATTCTTAAAACTCATAGACATGGTCATACAATACATTTCCGGGTTAGCCAAAAGCGAGTCTAAAAAGGGCAGTCTTGCACGCTCTCCGGAAGGGAACAAGCTCTCGGATCGCGCGGGTATCGGATGGAAGAGAATTCCACAGCATAGGGGCCGCAACAGAAAAGGCATGCTGCCTGGTTGTGGACAAGTGGCAGGAGCGGATTGATGGAATTACTAACAGATTCTGCTCCTCTGAGCGCAGTGATCTCGGGGGAACGTACGGGGTAAGGTGGTACTCAGGTACACAGGCCCTAGACCGTATAAGGCCTTGAAGGTTAGAACCAACACCTTGAAGGCAATTCGGTACTCGATAGGAAGCCAGTGCAGTTGCCATAAGATGGAAGTGGTGTGCTCTGTCACCAGTGCTCCCACCAGTAAGCGAGCAGCGGCATTCTGCATTAGCTTGAGTTTCCGAATTGTTGACAAAGGGAGGCCCATCTGCTAATCATCATCAATATCATCAACAGCCCATTGGAAATACTCCTTTAAGAAGAGCCAAATAGATCTAACTACATGGACTCCAGAATCAGAAACAGGAGGAATCAAGACCTCAAAAAATAAAAACCCCTAGAGTGGTAAACCCTTCTTGCAACAAATGATCTAGTAGAATTGGACAACCACAGTTTCAGTGCAGTTCAACCTCCTTAGGCAATATGAATGAGAAGTGTATTAAATGGTCAAAAGCTAAGAAATATTAAGGCTGTTTGCAATCTCTACCTTGTGCACCATCCCTTGAGAGTGTGTTGCATTGAACACGGTGCTTTAAAAGTCTTCTTCTTTAATGATTTTTCAATTATAAGATATCAAGAACATAATGTAGCCTCTCCCTGCAAGCACCTGGCTCCCAAAGTCAAGGAATTCCCTGTCCTTAAAAACAGATCTGGAGGCAATGGGTAAATACATTCATTTCTGTTTTATCTTCTTATTCTAATTGGAGGAGGAGTGAGGTGGATAAATAGTAATTCTCACAAGGTAGCAAACTAGATAAAAATCAAAGTGGAAACTCATTCTGTGGGGTTTTTGGCTCCTGGAGAGAGAAGGCCAGGGATGCTTGCTGTTGCCTACATTAAGTGCCAAATTAGTGTCATTCTTCTGATGAACATGGCCCCAGGCAAAATCACACTCCTGGGAACTCTGAAAGCTTTAATTGTCTAACACGGGCTATATACTTTCCAGAGGTCATACCTACAACAGCGTCGATTGCCGGGGAAGTCTGGCGAAGCATCCGGTCACGTGGGCATCGAAGAAACTAGCCCCTGAAGCTCTGCAGTTTGTCACTTCGTAAAATATTAATGCAGATAGCATGTTAAAAAATAAAAATGACAGCCATTTTTTGCACTACAGGAATTTCTCATTAGGGATGTTTCCACATGGGCTTCTATTTTAAGGAGCCGACACAATATTTTGTAGTCCATGCTGGTTCCTCCTATTCACTCCAGATAAATAATCGGGACAGCTGCAGAATCCGTGCAAAGACAAAACTATACATGATACTTGTCACAGCTGAAAGTACCTCACTTCAATTCCTTCAGCTTTTCTCCAGAATGTGTAAAATCGCTGTCTGACTTCATGCCATAGCATCATTCCTTTGGCTTCCATTTGCAAAGGACGGAAGAAAGCACAACATGATGTGGTCACAATACAAGAGAAACAAAAGAGGAGGCCATTTTCAGCAGTAACTCTGTATTCACCCTATCTATCACTCTCTTTAGATGGTAAAGTTGACTTTCTGCTTTAAATGCAGAGGAGTTTGGCCTACTTGATAAACAGGGCTTGCTACTACTACTTTTTCTTGTTCAAGTTGTCGATGGAAAAGCTGTTTATGAATAAAACTAGAATTCTCCTCCAACAAATTAGAACCATCTTATCCAGAAGTATAGGACATATCACGTCACTTGATTACATTATGGAAGGAAATGAGAAATGGTGAGGTGGTCATTTGAACATCCTGGATTTTAAATAGGGGGTTAAATTCAGGCTCTTGCACATTACATATTATGATTCCTTTTTGAACAACCATGGATGCATCTACACTGTAGAATTAATGCAGTTTGACACCACTTTAAATGGCATGCTTCATTGCTATGGAATCTTGGAAGTTGCAGTCTCATGAGCCATGAGGATTCTTTGGGAGATAGTACCAAACACCTTGTAACTCTGCAACTCCCAGAATCCCACACACTAAGCCACGACAGTTCAAATGGGATCTCATTGCATTGATTCTATGGTGTAGGTCTTCTTCACATGGACTGCAAGAAGATAAAACCAGTCCATACTCCAGGAAATAAAGCCTGACTGCTCACTGGAGGGAAGGATATTAGAGGCAAAGATGAAGTACTTTGGCCACATAATGAAAAGGCAGGAAAACTTGGAGAAGATAATGATGCTGGGGAAATTGGAAGGAAAAGGGAAGAGGGGGTGACCAAGGGCAAGATGGATGGATGTTATCCTGTGACTGGCTCAACTTTGAAGGAACTGGTAGTGGCTCAACTTTGAAGGAACTAGGGATGGCCATGGCTGACAGGGAGCTCTGACGTTGGCTGGTCAATAGGGTCACAAAGACTCGGAAGCGGATGAAAGAATTAGCAACAAAAAGATCAGGTATGGGCAAACTTTGCCCCTCCAGCTGTTTTGGACTTCAACTCCCACAGTTCCTAACAGCCTCGGGCTCTTTCCTTTTTCCCCTCAGCCACTTGGCTGAGGGGGAAAAGGAAAGAGCCTGAGGCTGTTAGGAACTGTGAGAGTTGAAGCCCAAACAGCTGGAGGCCCAAAGTTTGCCCATTCCTAGTGTAGATGCACCCCATGTTTCTTTTCTGTGTAATTCTGGAGTTTGCATTTTAGAGAGATGGGTTGAAATTCTTAGCCAACAAGCTCGATTGCCTCACCAAACTACGAGCTTGAGAATCCCAAAGAATGCAGTCATGTCTGTTAAATTGGATTCAGTGCTTTTCCAGCAGTGACATCATTTATGCTTTTATTACATTATGTTCTACTGGGCTTACTTTCTGGCAAGTTTGGTTAGGACTGACATTTCAGCCATGATTAAGACTGTCAGAGAACAAATTCCCATATTCCCAAAATCACCAATATCACTTCTGTATTGACCGCTACAGATATCAACCAGAATCCTGTATGGTGTGTACTTATGTGTAGTTATGCTGCTGTGCAGTGAATTGCAATTTGACCCCCATTCCCACTTACTGAAAACCAGCCACTGTGATCAATGGAAGTCTGACACTGTTTCACTCAGGATGCAGCTGGTTGCCATATCCATCCTTTGCCATGAGTGGTCTCTGGTCTGACAGGCAGAAGAAGGGTCCCTGTCACAATTCTCTCATGTTGGCAATCACTCACATGTGGGAGGGTGAAAATGTCAGCCACCTGCTTCCTGAATGACAGGGGGACAGACACCCATTGACTGCAGTGGCTGCTTCCCAGTAAATGCAGACAGATAGACTTTCAGTCTTTACATAGCCCCTAAACAAGGAGCTATGAAAGGCTCATGAATATGAAACAGTCATGTTTGTGTAACCCCAGGCTGACATTCATAACTGCCCAACAGGATACTGAAAATCTAGATTTAAATGTGTGTGTATATGTGTTGAAGACAGACACCATCCAGTCCAAGGACCATCCAGTGTGTGTGGTTTGTCACCAGTTCCTCCGGTGTTTTTCTGAAATTATAACCAGTTCCTCCATCTGAATTATAACATCTGGGATTCATTGGTAGACAGAGTCAAAGTGATGTAGTAATGAGAGCAATGGATTGTGACTTTGGAAACTAGGGTTCAAATAACTGCTTCACTGTGAAAACCTGTGTGACAAGTTATATTTTCTCAGCCCAAGAGGAAAGCAGTGGCAAACCACTTCTGGACAAACCTTACCAAGAAAAACCTTTTATACAGCTATTTTAGGATCACCAGAGATGAGAAATTATGTGTGAATATGCAACAATTTGTTAGCAGACTCCCATCCAACAGGTGAAACTGCTTATCTTCCATAAACAGATGGAATCTAGTGCCTTTAGGGCAGTGGTTCCCAACCGGTGGGTCGCAAGACCTAAAAGAAGGTCAGCAGTTCTAGATTATTAAATATGGTTTTTTGTGGGTGAACAGATGGCGACTACTGGATGACATATGTTCGGTATCATAAACTACAGCTGATGTGATCTATCCAATGCAATTTTCTGAATCAGCACCCCAAATAACCAAACCGAATCTAACATTGACCAAAAACCGATTTGTAACCCTTTTGGTACTAATGTTGGAGAGTGGTCCCTGGTCAAAAAAAAAGGTTGGAAACCACTGCTTTAGGGTATTTGGGTGCTTTGAAATGGTTGGCTATCAAAAATTATAAATTAGCCATCTAGTTCAAACTACACATTTAGTTTCAAACTGTTTGTCATCCTACTTCAGTGTAGCTCAGCTGCAGTACAATAAATGAGAGCAAAAGGACAAGAATAAAATAGACACACAGAGACTGTACTGCTGGAGTCTCTGGTTGCTACCTACATAAAGATAATTAGACTGAAAATATCCTGTAACTAAGAGCTTAATTCCCATCATCCCACAAGCAGCTTTGATTTCTGTAAATATCCACAACAGCCCAGCAAGACACCCATTTTCAAGGTCTATAAGATATGCTAATCATTAAATAAAAATCTGTGATTTTTTTATCTTCAGACACAACATGGATAAAATTGTTATGGGCAGCACTCCTCAGAGTCCAAGACTACATTGATACAGATCAGTGGAGTTCTTTTTTCCATCCTCCAGTATTTTGGAATCAACCCAAAATCCTCAAAAGCAAATGTGGGTCATTCCTTGGAGGAAGCCAACTAGTAAGTGCCAATACTTTATAGCTGACATTTCAGTTTAATTCCTAGGAAAACATTAGCATGGATTTTCCTGGACATGATATGCAGTAAAGTGGCACAAGCAACAACAGAAGAGTCATTTTGTAGTTTAAAAGAGGCGGGAGAAGAGGTTAATTGTTGTATCACCTAAGGCAATGCTCTTAAAGTAACAGTATACTTTCAGTTTCATAGGAAGGTTTAGTGTAGTGTTTCTCAACCTGGGGGTCGGGGGCCCTGGGGGGGGGTCGTGACGGGGTGTCAAAGGGATCACCAAAGACCATCAGAAAACACAGTATTTTCTGTTGGTTATGGAGGTCCTGTGTGGGAAGTTTGGATCAATTCCATCATTGGTGGGGTTCAGAATGCTCTTTGATTGTAGATGAACTATAAATCCCAGCAACTACAACTCCCAAATATTAAGTCTATTTTCCCCAAACTTTACCAGTGTTCTCATTTGGGCATATTAGGTATTTGTGCCAAGTTTGGCCCAGTTCCATCAGTGTTTGGGTTCACAGTGCTCTCTGAATGGTTTAATTACATCATTGGTTCAATTTCATCATTGGTGGGGTTTCTCTCTTTGATTGTAGGTTAATTATAAATCCCAGCAACTACAACTCCCAAATGACAAAATCAATCCCCAGCCCACCTGTATTCAAATTTGGGAATATCGGATATTTGTGTCAAATTTGGTGCAGTGAATGAAAATACGTCCTGCATATCAAATATTTACATTACGATTCATAACAGTAGCAAAATTACACTTATGGAGTAGCAATAAAAATAATTTTGTGGTTAGGGGTCACCACAACATGAAGAACTGTATTAAGGGGTCGTGGCATTAGAAAAGTTGGGAACTATTGGTTTAGTGCAATCAAAAAGCCTTCGTATTCTGTACACCTATCTTCTGTAACCTGGACTCTTCCAAATGAGTTGTATTACAACTCCTGTCATCTCCAAAGAGTATAAAAAATATGGAGTGGGGGCCAAAAAAAGGCCAATAATTGAAAAACAAGAACATATATCATTCAGATGCACCTCTTTTCTTCTTTAGACATGACTCCCTTCTGCATAGTGCATATGCAAGTAGTGTATTCCAAATCCCAAGAAATCCAAAATGCAGAACATTTTTCATCCCAAGCATTTCAGACAAGGGATATTCAACCTGTACCCTTGTTCTGTTTTACAGTGCTTTAAACCCACTCCTGATTCTGTTAGCAAGTATGGTTACAGGATCCCTATCCCATATCCAATCTGGCAACCCTGAACATGGAAAAAATCAAAGAAAGATCTCTTCACAGCTGGCCTAGTGTTACTGCTTTCCCGCATTTGCCCTTGACGAATTTGTGAAAAATGACAGCAGTCATCTTTAGATTACAACTCCCAGACCACAGCTCCCAGACAGTGAAAAGGAACTATTTAAAGCTCTGAAATATATCTAATCACAATCACAAGAAAAAGTCAGAAGATTTAGAGAAAGGAGAAATATCTAGGGATATGAGCAATTTGATCCAACAGTTTGATCGATTTCGACTGTCATGATGGTAGAAAGGTGGGAAAGAAAAAAAAGAGATAAAATAATTAAATTATTCTTTAAAGACCCATATTCAAAAGCATGCCTCTACCAGAGACATGACGGGAAATGCTGATATTCT
This sequence comes from Anolis apletophallus, assembly GCA_030556195.1. Lineage (NCBI taxonomy): Eukaryota > Metazoa > Chordata > Lepidosauria > Squamata > Anolidae > Anolis > Anolis apletophallus. Next base: position 96,287,954 of record JARBWK010000012.1, read on the forward strand.
GGTCACTCGTGCCATTGTAAGGGATGAGGGAAATAGCAGAACTGTAAAAAGTCCCCCTGGGAATATTTTACATCAATCAATTAGGAGCTGCCATGCCTATAATGTAAGAGATGTAACCAGCATATTCTCTATCTGGCTTTTAAAAAACATTAGTGGGTCTGACAGCAGGAAATTTGTTTACAACCCACCCACCGCACATGCATTGTTGTTGTGTGCCTTAAACACATTTTGGACTTTTGTCAACACTAAGACAAAACTATCACAGAGTTGTCTTGGGGCCCTTCCACACAGCCATATATGCCAGAATATCAAGGCAGAAAATCTCACAATATCTGCTTTGAATTGGATTATATGAATCCACACTGCCATATATTCCAGCTCAAAGCAGAAAATATGGGATTTTATTCAGCTGTGTGGAAGGGGCCTTGGAACAATTCGTTTGTATTAGGGTTGCCATTGCCTTCCTTTGAGGCTGTGAGAGTGCGACTTGCCCAAAGCCACCTGGTGGGTTTCCATATCTGTGCAAGGATTCGAATCCTTGTCATTGTTCAATGCTGAAACCACTATGCCATGCTGGCTCACAAATATGAAATCTATGCAGGCTTGTTTCATAACAGGGCAAAATAGTTTCTCTCCACTCCCACAGACAGGCCTGGTTTCAGCTTGCACTGCTGATTCTGAAAGAAACAATTGTGTTGGCTGAACTCTAACATTTCAGGAAAAACACTGTATGAAACGTGACATCCAAAAGCACAGTGCTGTAAATGTGTTCTGAAAGCAGCAGCTCTCTGATTTTCCAAGAATGTTTTTCTCTCCATAGAGCAATTCAAATTGAACTTAGACTAATATGGAAACCACTGAACTGAAATAAAGCAGTCCGAAACATGGGCTTTAAAGACATATAGATGCAAGCCATATGTTTTTGGGATATCTGTATCAAGGGGAAAATGTTGTGCGCCCTATGTGCCCACAACAAGTGATAAAGATGCCTGGTTGTGTTTACTGTTGTTGGTAGTGTGTTTGTCGTTTCCATTTCACCAGCCAAATTCTCCCACAGCCTCCTCCTCTGTCCCACCTATTTATTGATTGCTTCTGTTGCATACCAGGCTCCCTGCTTGTGCAAGCTGCATATGGATTTAGGCAGATATGTTGGCAGTGTCCAAATAATATACCGCCTCCACAACGCTCAAATCATCAAGCATGCAGATCAGGTCTCTTTTTCTTGGTAACCTTCCCATGTTGGCATCCAAGAACCACAAATATATTTTCAAACATTATGCCTGAATAAGAAACCAACCAAAAAACCCCCACAGGTCTGCCCCATTTGTGAGTGGGATGGGACTTTTGGTTCTTCAGAAAGTCAAACCCAGCATATGCCTATATAGATCATTGAGAATAGGTTGCTCACAATTCAATGATCCTAAAGAGCTTTACATTTTGTGTTCTGGACCAAAACCTGAAAAGTGTTAAATAAGTACAAAACCAATTTTATGGCCTTATCAGTCATCTGCTAAGTTGACTTCCTGCTAGAACATCATCTGACTTAAGATGTGTTGCACCCATTGTTGGAAAGAAAAGGAGGATGGAAAAGGGAGGAGGAAAGATGGTATAATTAATTTAGAATACGAAACATGGCTTCAAGGAGTCAAAGAAAAGCTAGATTAAAACAATGTCCTGTCTTTGGCCCTAACATTTTGTTCACAAAGTCACCAATTTGATAGCTATGGGAAGCCAACCAGGAAGATCTTCAATGTGTTGTCAAAGACTTTCATAGCCAGAATTACTGGGTTGCTGTGAGATTTCTGGGCTGTATAGCCTGTTCCAGAAGCATTATCTCCTAACATTTCACCCACATTTATGGCAGGCATCCTCAGAAGTTGTGAGGTCTGTGGGAAACTAGACAAGTAAAGTTTATATATCAGTGAGATGTCCAAGGTGGGAGAAAGAACTCTTGTTTGATTGTATTAGTCTGCAGTACCTTTCATGTTCCTTGATCCGTGTTTGGGTGCTGCATTTGGTGGTCCCTATGTAGGCTTGGACAAGTTTATTGACAAGTCTACATAGGGACCACCAAATGCAGCATCCAAATATGAATTAAGGAACATGAGGGACACTGCAGACTAATTCAACCACCGAAGTCAGCCACATGATGAACCAACCTGGACACAGCATAATATTTGAGAACACAGAAATGCTGGACCACTCTAACAACTACAATGTCAGGCTATACAGAGAAGCCATTGAAATCCACAAGCATATGGACAATTTCAACAGAAGGGAGGAAACCATGAAACCAAACTAAATCTGGGTACCAGGATTTTAAAAAACTAAAATCAGGACAGTAAATAAACAGCAACACTAAAAAAGCAGGGGAATTCCAGACAGGAATAAATCAGGGCCAGCTAACACCTCCTAAAAAAGGATCCCCAGGCAGCAACCAGCCAGAATTTGAAGCAGCAAGGCCGTTAAATGCTAATCAAGGTGACCATTTGCAACATTCACACTTGCCTCAAGCAGACAAGAGTTATTTCTTCCACCCTGGGCATTCCACAGATATATCAATCTCAGTTGCCTACTTTCCAACAGACCCCTCAACCTCTGAGGATGCCTGCCATAGATGTGGGTGAAATGTCAGGAAAGAATGCTTCTGGAACATGGCCATAAAGCCTGGAAAACTCACAACAACCCAGCCAAGAAGACATGAACATAATAGGTTTGTTCACAATCAATTTGTATCCAATGTGTAACCAATGGCATCCTCTTGAACAAACTTTCAAGAAGGAAAGTTTGGGAAATACCTGAGGATCCTAGAGCCATTTTCCTGTCCCCAGACATTGATAGGTCCATTCCAGTTTCAAAGCAGGCCCAGAGAAGGAAAACATTAGTTTAAGCAGCAAAATGAAACTCTCTAAAGCTTCTGGAAAGTGCCCTTTGCCATTTTAGTGGTGAAGGGGTTGGGGGTAGGATCTCATGAACCAGAGGTCTTGTGGCCCCTCCTTCTCCCTGGTCATGATGATGCTTTCACTGATGTCAGCAATGATGGTCAAGAGCTCTGCAAACATCTGCCACTGCTATGGGGGTAACAGGCATGGTAAGGCTGATACTTGAACTGGGACAAATTGGTTTTGGCTCAGTTGGACCATCTGGGATCCTTCCCACCACTATCACAGGTCAGAATTGGAGCATATGAAAATGGTCTCTTGGACCAATCCAAAGACTTGCATTTGTGGACATGGCATTATGGGCCACATTTTTTTGCCTTAGCACCTACTTCTTCACTTAGTACTTACCCCCAATGAGCAGTAATATCACCCTGCATTTTTTTCCAATGCAATTGCATTGGTTATCTGAACTATATTATAGCCTGCTAGTTGAAAAAGCTTACCAGAAAGCCAAAGAAATTCAGTTTAAGGGAGAACAGCCTGAACTCAGAAAGACTTCGATCCATCATCTCTTGGATACCAAAGTTAAAACAAAAAACAAAAAAAGACCCAGCATCTTTAATCCATGTAGTTCATTCAACCTGGTGAGAGGCATGCCGTGAGCAATGCATCCTCAGAATGTAAATTCCCACTTGGACGGCTGGAGCTCTGACTAGTGACATAAAATAATTAAATGAAAAAACAGTGTGAAGAATATGTCGAATGTAACCCCACTTGCATTACCAAGCTGGCTTTTTATTTAACTTGCAGCATAGAATCTCTGCACACTCCAGCAAGAGCAATTTGTCATCTTCGTTCACATGTCTTATTAGTATGGGTGAGCAGTGCTAATATAGCACACAGTTTCTCTGTGGCTCATTTCAGCCCATCTTTGCTTGAGTTCCTACTTGGAAATTCTAAGGAATTAGTGTGGCTTGATGAGAAAGGACTTTCATTCTCGGTTTTATTATTTAGCTCGGTAGAGCAGTTTGGCAGCCAATGAACCCTTCGGAATTCTTGAATTGCTAAATCCTCCCACAAATGCGAGACAGCATTTGAATTTGGGGGAAGGAGAAAGATGGCAGTGGCTACATTTAGCATATACCTTGCCAATGAGCTCTTTCTCATCTCATCCCTTGTCTTTGGTGGGTAGTAAGCAAAACAAGCTGGAGTGAATTGCAGCTGCTATACTTTGACCATCTATCACTTTATTTACATGGTCCTTTCCAGCAGGCTAGGAGCCCGGGCAGCTGATAATAAGGCATAGAATGCAATGGAACATTTCTAGTTAAAGACAAATAAAATTCTGAGAAAAGTCACCAAGATCTCCTTCTCTTAGGTCTGTGTTTCTCAACCTGGGGGTCATCACAAGAGGATTTGAGAGGGGTCACCAAAGACCATCGGAAAACACATATGGTCATAGGAACCCTTTTGGCAGAGAAGGATGAAGATTTTCCCACCTTTCATTTTCTTCCTTTTTGGAAACAGATGCTGAATCCTCCCAGCAAAGGCCCTCCTCATGCTGTGATTGGCCAGCTTCTCAGTTGGCCTCTCAGCCAAGGGGAGGGCTGTTTCTGAGACTCCATGTGGGGAGGGGAGAGCAGACATGCATGGTGTATGGCAGCGTGATAAGCATGTGTGGGGTGAGGGAGAACATGCGAGGCTGGAGGGAGACTTGTGTCCCTTCAAGGCAGGAGGGAAAGCATCCTTTGATTGTAGGTAAATTATAAATATTTATTTATTTCAAATATTTGTACCTCGCCCTTCTCAACCCCCGGGGGTGGGGGGGGGGAAGCTCAGGGTGGTTTAAAGCCCTATCCCATCTCCCAGCAACTCCCAGCAACTACTACTCCCAAATAACAACATCAATTCCCCCCCAGCCCCACCAATATTCTAATTTGGGCGTATCGGATATTTGTGCCAAACTTGGTCCACTGAATGAAAATACATCCTGCATATCAGATATTTACATTACAATGTATAATTTTAGCAAAATTGCCGTTATTAGGCAGCAACAAAAGTCATGTTATAGTTAGGGGTCACCACAGCATGAGGAACTGTATTAAGGGGTCGTGGCATTAGGAAAGTTGAGAACCACTGTCCTAGGTTCATTCATGCTTGTCAGAATGGGCCATTCCTAGAGATCCTAAAGCTTGGCAGGCTTAGGTGGGATTGAACTTCCATAATGATGCAGTATAGATTGTCTACAAACCACAACTATGAGTATCCACCCTTTCCCACCTTCACATCCAGTCCATACTCAGTTTAAGTGTTGAAAAGAAATAAAGAGAAATAGAATAAGATCTTCTACTTTTTTTCAAATGCACATAAGTATTTGTACACATTTTTAGTATATTCCCATTACAGCCAGAGGTATTTTGCATGCATTTGAAATATACACATATTCTCCAAACACGTGTCAACAGATGTCTGTCAACATGTGGTTGCCATGGACAAAATTCTGTTTTTCTTGCAGATGTTCTGGGAAGTATGGGTCCAGCTGTGAACCCATTCACCCCAGAAATGGCCAAATCAATTTGAAGCACACATCGCTTTTCCAGCTGTTCACTCATAAATATCTTCCATTCCATCTGCTCATTCATCAACATTTGATTTTTTAAAATTCAAAGATTCAGATTGAAATGTATATTGGAATATTCAGAAAGAACAAAATCTAGTGAATAACTAAGTTCCACATGATGCATTAGTCCAGGAAATGAAAACCTGGTCATTTCATATCACAATTTGCAAGTATGAATTACTCAAGCATCCCTTTTTCTCTTCCTCCTCCTTCCAAACAGATGAAAAGAAAGAGAGAAAGAGGGGGGAAACATTAGCCACTACTCCCTGGCCCTGCTGTGGTAGCAGATGTAACCAAAGCTCCACTCTACCTTTGACAGCCAGTGATTGGCTGCTTTCACACTATCACCTGGTTGACCATCATCAACAATGGTAGGGCATTGTTCTCCACCAAAAACCAGCCATTGCTCAGGCAATATCTGCTGATGAGCACTTTGTCTTTATCTTCAATCGGAGGAAATCTTCAGGAAAAGGACTAACCTCTACCCAGCATGTGGATATCTTGCACTCATTTTGTCCTAAACTGGGCAACAATGAGTGTGCTGCCTTCGCTAAGGCCCCTTTGTTCAAATGTACATGTGGATGTGTGCTCTTTAGGCTTTAGGGGTTGTGGATTGCCTTCCTATGGAGAAATGGAGACTTGGCCAAGTTTTAAAGAATGGTGCTGGATTCTGAATGGTAAAGTTCAATAGTTTTATTGATTACAACCAGGTCCCTGGTGGCTCAATTCCTTTCTTAGTTACTAAATGTTACAACAAAGTATTTGGGGGGAATTTAGTTACTTGCCTCGGAGTTGTAGAGAAGAGATGCAGTTCTCTATCTGGTTCCAAGTGGTCCTTTTCCTTCCAATGGCTTCGGGGTTATGAAAACTCCCAAGGCCCCAAATCTGCAGACCCTTTGTTGAAAGCGGACTTTCCTATATGGCTGTAGGCTGGTTGAGGGCGCTAGGATCACACAAGGTCACCCAGGTCTTGCAGTATACCTAGATATGCTTGAAGCTGATCCCAGATGGGTTTTGGGTAAACGGAAATGCTTTGTCCAATCTGAGGCCCAGATTTCCAGGCTGCACGTCCTTTGCTTTCTTTGTTGAGCTGGGAGAGCCCCCTTCTCAGGTGACCTCAGGAGGAGGAGTGGTTAAGGCTCTGGGGTCAGCTTTGGCGCCAAAACTCAAGCCCCTCCCACACCCTGCGCACACACATTTGAAACTGCAGGGAACAATACAAAGGGATTGCAGACAGGCAACCCTGGTACATCAAACAATGCAACCAGGTCCTTCAGAGGCCGCAACAATGAGCCTCACCATCAATGTCAGCATATGCTCTGTACAGTATTCCACTAGGCAATAGTAGGAGAAGAGAAGAAACCAATGGAAAACTCAGTGAGCCAGAGAACCAAAAATGTTGTTGTTTGCTATGTGGAGCTTTCAAGTCATTTAAGGAGAAACTTATCACAAGTACTTGCCAAGACTTTTTCAGAAGAGGTTTGCCATTTGCCTTTCTCTGAGGGAGTGCAACTTGCCCAAGGTTATCCCATGGGTTTCATGGCTGAGCAGGAATTTGAATCCTGGTCTCCAGAATAGTAGCCCAATGTCCAGGGCACTACACACCACTGACTCCCTCTGCTGCCATTTGTTCAGCTATCTACCCAGGTCACCCAGATCTGATCATGGTGGGTGAACTCCAGCTGGCCAATAAATCATGATGAATTTTGCCTGGTTGCAGGTACATTTTTTTAAAAATCGAAAATATATAATACATTACATTAAACAACAATTAGCTGAAATAGTAGTTTGACTGCCATGAAAGAAGTAGTGCACTTCGGACTGATAATTCATGAGGTTCCTCAACTATACAGTTCTAGATCAGTAGTTCTCAGCCTGTGTGTCCCCAGATATTTTGGCTTTCAACTCTCAGAAATCCTAACAGCTGGTAAACTGGCTGGGATTTCTGGGAGCAGAAGGCCAAATCACCTGTTCTAGATGGTTCAGTTTTGCCAGATTGTGCCAATGGAGCTCATATCCTTTACTTTAGATTCAAGAGAGCCTCAAGCTGTCAGGAGCACTTTGATTGTGCTTTTCCTGCATGGCAGGGGGTTGAACTAGATGGCCCATGTGGTCTCTTCCAACCCTATTATTCCATGATTCTAAGCTCACCTACCCACCCAACCCATTACCAGGTCCTTGCAGCCATCTTTTTAATATGGCTTAGTTCCAAATTATTTGAAGGACTATATTAGAAGGAATGGTCATTCAAGTATTGCCCCTTGCAGCAGCCTAACTAACCTAAATGGACCAAATCTAACTGATCTTGTATGCTAAGCAGGGTCAGCCCTGATGGGAGAATATCAACAATTAGCCAGGTCTGTAGCCTGTGTCTCAGGGGAAGAAAGTTTACCCTCAATTTTTTTTCATCTGTCAGAAGCGACTTGAGAAACTGCAAGTTACTTCTGGTGTGAGAGAATTGCCTGTCTGCATGGATGTTGCCCAGGGGATACCCAGATGTTTTACCATCCTGTGGGAGGCTTCTCTCATGACCCTGCATGAGAAGCTGGAGCTAACAGAGGGATCTCACCCCATCTCACAGATTCGATCCACCAACCTTCAGGTCAGCAATTCAGCCGGCACAAGGGTTTAACCCATTGCACCTCCACAACACTTTAATAACAATGCCAGACATTCCCTATTTATTTGCTACAATAGCAACCTGAAGAAGAATGCTTGAGCGGGATAAATACTAGATACCTACAGCATTATTATTTTCACATTGTGGACATCCTTGACTTCATAGGCTTCACAGTCATTAAACTATTCAAAGGCATCATACACCTTTATTGGATGTGTGTCAATTCTTTTTTTTATCCTTACCACGTTCGGCCCAATTTTTATCAATCACACTGACAGCAATGTCTTCCTATTGCCATAATGTCCTTCCTGAGACGCAGTCCATTGCACATTTATACGTCAATGTGATATATGTTCTTTAATATTCTTTGCCTTGGAGCATTATTTTCCTATTATTGTATATTAAATGTTCCATTATATATATATAGTGGTGCATTTATATTTATCTATACAATATTTATGTGTCCTAGAGAATCCCACAATCTATAGTAATTGAAAGCAGCAAGGAAGAGTTGTTGTGCCTGATCATAGATTTGACCTGGGGGCAGTGTGAGTAGTACACAGAGAAAGGCAGTGGTAGGAGAAGCAATAGACTGGGACCAGAGGGATAAGTGAAGCAGTGAAGAAGATGACAGTGAAGTGGTACAGGTTGAGCCTCTCTTATCCAGAAATCCAAATTTTAAAAACTGAAGCTGCCAGCTGTTCACTTCTACCTTTGAGGCTGCAGTGGTGACACTCCTGCTTCTTCATCTGTCAGAGCTTCAGCCTTCCATCTCATTCATTCACTACTTGTGTTGTGTATGATATTCAAAGCATTACTGTAAGAAAAGGTTTTTTGTTTGAGTCTATAGAAGTGGTTCTTAACCTGGAGGCCACGGACCACTAATGGGCCACAACGATGAAAATCTGGTGTGCGAGCCTCCTTCCCATTTATTTATTTATTATTTTATTTCTACTCCTTTTGCACCACCTGTCACTCCTTCCCAGTTGCTGACCATGTATCAGAAACTAGAGCTGATGTGATCTATCCAATGCAATTTTCAGATTGAGCACCCAAAACCGAATCTAAAGTTGACCATAAACCAATTTGTAACTCTTTTGGTACTAATGTTGGGGAGTGGTCCCTTGTCAAAGTGGTCCTTGGTCAAGTAGTCCCTCATCAAGTGATCCCTGGTCACAGTAGTCACTGGTCAATTGGTCCCTGGTCAGAAAAAGATTGGGAGCCACTGGTCTATAAGGAAGGCCAAGATTCCTTCCCTTCTTCTCTTCTCCTCTGAGTCAGATTCAAATTACATTCCTTCTCTGAACTCAAGCTTGCACTTATGGAAGTCAGCTAGGGACAAAGTGGGACAAGGAGACAGAGAGACACTAGGGCATTTGAAAAGCAGCTGAAAATATGGTATGTCAGAACATAAAAATAAGTAGGACTTTTCCTACCAATTGGGACAGTGGGAGGTTATGGTATAACAAAAAAATGAGATAGTTTGGGAATTATAGGTCATTTTGAGAACCAGTTGTTTGTTCTTGACCAATAATCCAGAGGCCTTCAATACAGACCTTACCACTGTATTCTTCAGACCAGAAGGTCTGAAAAATACACAATGGTTTGTGTTGTAATCATTACAAAAATGTCATATCTTAGTTTAAACTGCTTTGCTGGACCCAGCTAGGAAGAAATAGAGCAAGGAAGCAATCTGAACACAGTATCATATGAACGTAACATTCAGTATATCAAAAGGGAGGATCTTTCTTGAAACATAAGGTTTAGCGGAAAAATCCAGACCTTCTTTCACTTAGTCTAATTCTGTTTCTTCTAAGAAATTGAAAGTGGTCATTTCCGATGACTAATCTCCTTTAAAAGAGAAGAGCTAAACATCTCCAGCTGTCTAAAAAAGAAAAAAATGGGATCAATTTGGGTATCAAGCAACCAGATCTGTCTTCTCATCTGTAAGAAAATGCATGTTTATCAGGAAAGGAGGCTTTGGAAAAAAATATGAAGCTGGACACAATTCAAACCATAACCAAACATCCTTTCCAAAAATAATTATACCATATTAAAAGAAAAATTATCTAGAGCATGTTCTCAAGAGTTCCTCATTATCAACTTGCTTGATACCCTCACAAATAAATATTCAACATAGGAAGTAATCAATTGTCCTAGTTGATCAGAATCTTCAATATTTTAAAAAAGGATAAGAGATTAAAGTAAGCCGGATACGTTTAAGCTATGAATTCAATCTACACTGGTAACTATTTTGTCGTGTTTTCGTTTGATGCAAAGATTTTGAGTATAAAGAATGAAGCGTTCCACCCAAGTGCTTTATTACTTTCAAGCTTTCTTTCTTAACTTTTTTCTTTTCAATGTAATTTTAATTCTAAAAACCCAGTAAAATGTGTATAAACTCAAAGCAACCAACTGTTGGAGTCTCAGCAGGATTCTGGGAATACAAAGATATTTTAAAATCTATGGACGTTGGAGTGGATGAAATGCTTTCACTGTGGTCCTCCATTTAATCTCTCATTTAAAAAAACAATATTTTAATTCCAGACTGCAAAAATATTTTGAAACAGCAAAGAATACTAGCATTATCTCTGTGATCTATTATCTCATATGGTTTCTGCACATAAAGAACTGTTTCCTGGGCAGAAAACACTACAATAGGGGGCATTTCATGCGAAATTCAACACATGGTTGATGGAAATAGGTTTTTTCTGCAAAGAAATCAGCTTTTTATGTGCAGAAAATGTTTCCACGCAGAAACATTGTGTTCTGTGAAGAAAAAAATGGTTTTATGTGCAAAACTACAAGGTTTGAATTTTCAAAGAATAAATCCCTAATTGTGAAATAAGATTTGAGATCTGTGGTTTGCAGTCTTTCTCACAGCCAGAAGAAATCTGAAATTACTTGCTACTACCTTGAAGAATAAGCTTAATGATGAATTATACAGTTAATACATGAAATCCTGTAGTCAGATACATAAGAGGTTTATATTATAGAAGTGAGCTTTTCCTAGTGCAGTCTGAGTATCCTTTATCTAGAATTTTTAAATACAGAATAATCCACAGGAATGGCTGAGGTAGTGATACCCTTGTTTTCTGATGATTCAATGTCCACAAATGTTTATTTTGTTTTGCTTATTTTGTACTACACATGGCATTGAAAGTTTGCCATTTTGTTTTTGGAAGCCGCCCTAAGCCCCCTTGGGGAGAGAGGGCGGGTTAAAAATAAAGTTTATTTATTATATTCCAAAATCGAAAACTCTTCTGGTTCCAAGCTTTTTGGATAAGACGTATACAACTCATATCATAGACAAATGTGTCTCAGGCCCCTTCCACACTGCCCTACATCCCAGGATCCGATTCCAGATTATCTGCTTATCCCAGACTATCTGGCAGTGGTGACTCATAAAATCCAGTTCAGATCCTGGGATATAGAGCAGTGTAGACCCAGCCTCAAATTCTACCTAAGTGTTAGGACGAACTTTCTGATTGTAAGAGCTGCTTTGCTGTGGAATATGCTTCCTCGGCATGTGGTGGAGTGTCCTTCTCTGAAGGTTTTTAAGCAGCGGATAGATGAACATCTGCTGGGATTGCTTTAATTGCACAGCAGAGGGCTGGAGTGGAGGCCCTTGGGGTCTCTTCCAACTCTATGATTCTTTGACTATGACAAAACTTAGTCTGTGTGAAGAGACCTCATGGCTCTTTCTAAACATCTGCTTGTAGATAGAAAGGCAAGGTATGAAATCCAACAGTACAATGTACCTGGGGAAAGCAAGGTAAATGCCACAATGCAACCACTACATAATTAGCATTTAAGGTATCATGGACTATTACTTGGCTTGCTGAAATCTTATTAATAATTTTATTGCCATTGTGTACTTCAAGTTTACTCCAACTTTTCGTGACTCTGTTACAGGGTTCTCTTGGCCAAATTTATTCAGAAGAGTCTTTTGGTTGCCTTCCTCTAAGGCAGAGAGACTATGATTTACCTAGGGTCACTTACTAGGCTGGTCTCCCAGTAGCCTCACATAATACTCAAACCGCCACTCTGTGCTGCCTCTTCCAAACTAAATACACTGTCAAACACTAACCACTGAAAAACCTAATATGGCAAAGGAGGTAATACACAATATGTTGGAAAGTCCATAATCTATTGGAAATTCCAGTGCACCATAACCTTATTGCAAAGGTAAAATGATGTCACCTCCTTTTGGTAAATGTGAACTTTGTCTTTAAGACATGCACACAAGAAACAAAACAAAGTAGTCTTCTTTGAGAAATAACATCTGGTTTACTAACAAAATTGCTGGTTCATATTCCCATACAGACACATAGTCTTGAAGTGTCTTTAAGCATATATGTACTCACTAAAGTTTATGAGCACACATCCGCCTCCAATGAAATGATTAGCAGACTTACTACACTGAAGTCCATGAAAACACATCTACCTCACTGAAGTCCAAAAGCAAACTGAACACAAAAATGGAGTCCTGAGTTTGCACATGCTCAGTACAATCACATCTATAACTCCTCTCACATCAAAGAGATAAGCCAAACTGGCAAATCAACATACACATAGAATGCAGGCTAACAATTATGTCTACATTAACAGTTAGTGGAAGCTTGGAAGGTTGTTATTTCCAACACAATAGGATTCATACAGTCTGCAAAATGTTCTTGGGCCACAATTCCCAACCCCACACTATTAGAGTCTATGCTCTCTAAAGGATTTACAGTCTAAGAACCACTGCAATTTTCCCACATCTGGGCTCAAATATCTGATTAGCCATAGGTCATAGGTCATTTGGTGATCAAATAAGCATTTTTGCCTTTATTTTTAAAAGAACAATAAAATAGAGCTGTAGGATATGAGGACAAATAAGCTCCACATTTAAATTTTCTGGTTGCAAGAGAAATTCAAGGAATATATTTCTATATTTATTTCTCAGACCTATTTGACAAATGATTTGTCATCTTAATTTAGGAAACAACATCAGGTAGGCAGCTTACAGTTACATGTCCACAGATATCAGAAGGAGGGGTGGGGAGGTGAGAGAGAAATTCTTAAAGCAGCCACAAGCAGACTGAAGGGCATCAGAAAAACTGCAGTGATCTAAAGGCTCACACATTATTTCTGAAGATCTGGGGAGCACCAACGTAAAAGGTAAGACATGGACAGTAAATTCAACTGGCAGCAAATTGATGGTTGCTATAGCAATCTTGACGTTTGACATTTCTTCCTCTTTATGATCGTCCTCGACTGAATGAATTAAATATGAAGCCAATGGCAGATTCCCCCCATTTTCCCACCATTTCCTCCAGACCAGTGTTTTACCTCTGACCAAGTATTAAACTCTGACACGAGTCATTCTGAAGCCCCCGGGCACTGTGTGTGGGGATGGGAGCATAGCAGGCCTTATTATTGCACAACGGCCACTAACAAGCAAGCCCACAGCTAGAATTTTGACCTGAGGTGATCAGAGTATAATAAGAATGGCAAACACAGTTGAATGAAAAATAAGTACAGTTCAACCTTTATATCTGGGGATTGATGCCGATGAAATATCCCTCCCAATTTGATCATCAAGTTCAGAAATGACCCCAAATTGGGAGGGTTAGCCAATATTCCAGACAACAGGAGCAGAATTCAAAACAATCTTGACAGATTAGAGAGATGGGCCAACAATACCAAAATAGAAGTCTAACAAAGACAACTGCAAGATACTCCACTTAGGCAGGAAAAAAATGTAATGCAAAGATACAGAAAGGGGGATGCCTGGCTCAATAGCAGTACGTGTGAAAAAGATCTTGGGAGTCCTTGTAGACAGAAAGGTGAACATGAGCCAACAATGTCATGCGGAAGCAAAAAAAGCTAATGGTATTTTGGCCTGAATAAATAGGAGCATTTACCTTTGTTTTCTGCAGCAGCAATGAATGTTTGCCATGTATATGTACTGTGATCCGTCCTGAGTCCCCTTCGGGGTGAGAAGGGTGGAATATAAATAAAGTGTTGTTGTTGTTGTTGTTGTTGTTGTTATATCCAAGGAAGAAATACTATCCCTCTATTCTGCCTTGGTCAGACCACACCTAGAATACTGTGTCCAATTCTGGGCACCACAGTTTAAGGGAGATGTTGACAAGCTGGAATGTGTCCAGAGGAGGGTGACTAAAATGATCAAGGGTCTGGAGAAAAAGCCCTATGAGGAGCGGCTTAAAGAGCTGGATATTTTAACCTGCAGAAGAGAAGGCTGAAAGGAGACATGATGAACAAATATGTGAGGGGAAGTCATAGGGAGAAGGGAGCAAGGTTGTTTTCTGCTGCACTGGAGACTAGGATGCGGAATAATGGCTTCAAACTACAAGAAAAGAGATTCCACCTGAACATGAGGAAGAACTTCCTAACTGTGAGAGCTGTTCAGCAGTGGAACTCTCTGCCCCGGAGTGTGGTGGAGGTTCTTTCTTTGGAGGCTTTAAACAGAGGCTGGATTAGGGTGCTTTGAATGCCATTTTCCAGCTTCTTGAAAAGGGGTTGGACTGAATGACCCTTGAGGTCTCTTCCAGCTCTATGATTCTAAATATGACAACTTTTTAGTTTCTCTAGCATGACTATATGGTATTTTGGATTGGATGTATTTTATTTCAATAAGGAGATTCATAAATCCAAATGAAGTCCAGGAAAATATCTCCCTGGATATGGGGTGGGGTGGGGGGTCATACTGTAAAGTGTAATCCTTGTAAATCCATTAGTTTCCTCATAGAAACTGTTTCCCGCCAGAAAATAAATATATATGCATACAGAACAAGAGCAGCTCAGTGAGTTCAATAAGCTGTCTGTCCCTATCACTGTCATTCTTATTATTAATAATGGGAATCCTGTTAAGTATACTTTACTAAGTGGAAAGTGAATCCGCTGATGTGAAATCTATGTCTAATGGAGCCATTGGTATTTAACTAAGTAGTTGATATACTATTCCAGGTATTAACATTTTTCATACCCTGCCCTTTCTGCAGAAATGGGACAAGGCAGTTTACAAATTAAAATGAGTATGCTATAGCTAAAAACACATAGTAGAGCAACATTAAAATTAAACTGTTTGAAATATTACATCATTTAAAAACATACATTTGAATTAGATAAAAAGCAGTTAAAAATTGAACAGTCTCAAACATTACAACATACTCTGAAAAATCCTTTGATGTCCTGAGGATGATGATCCCCTGAAACATCATAGGAGCAATGTTACAGAGCAGTCCTTACTAATGTTATTGAGTATGATATGCATACATTAAGCATGCAAGTCTGCAAAAGACTACTGATGGAAGGACAGCAAGAAAGGGGCCATTCTGACATGCAATGGAAGAGACACCTAGAGCCTTGGGGCAGTCTCTGAAAAGGCCTTATTTTGCATTCCCACAAGCCATGTTTAGGGTGGCCAGACCACCGTGGCCGCATTTCCCATAGTTACATATTAGAGCCAGCATGGTATAGTGCTTTGAGCATTGGACTATGACTCTGGAAACAAGGGTTTTTAATCCCTGCCCTACCACGGAAACCCTATGGATAGTGTTGGGCAAGTCACATTCTTTCAGTCTTAGAGGAAGACAAAGAAACACTTCTGAGCACATCTGGCCTAGAAAACACCATGCCTGGTTTGCTTCATAGTCGCCATAAGCTGAAATTTATGTATTTATTTACTATATTTATATCCCTCTTTTTCTCACCCCGAAAGGGGCTCAAAGGAGCTCACAGTATGGCAAAATTCAATCCTCCATATACAACAGGAAAAAATACATCAAATATAAAACCAATTAAAAACATATAAATACTATAAAACTGTTTTTTATTTTAAAAATTACCATGAAACCAAGTCAGAGTTATCATCTGTGTTGCTACAATTATGCCAGTTCTCTATTGCACCTATCCAAATGCCTGCTCCCACAGCCAGGTCTTTACTCTTGTCCTGAAAACCAGGTGGGAGGGGGGCAATCTGATATCACTGGGGAGGGAGTTCTACAGCCTAGGGGCCACCACTGAGAAGGCCCTATCTCTCATTCCTAACCATCATGCTTGCGACGGCGGTGGGAGTGAGGGCAGGGCCTTTCCCAGGAGAGGGGAAGCGGCCGCATGGGGCGCCATCTGGGAAGGGGTGAATTCCCCCGCCCGTCGGGCGCCGGTGCCAGACAGCGTCCTGGCCCTGCCGATGTTCTCAGGCAGCGCCGCGGCTGCCTGCTTTTGGGCCCCGGCCTTTGCGCCCGACACGGCTTCTGGGCACGCGTGGAGGTTGCACAAGTTGCTCCGGAGCGGAAGTTGAGCGCAGGAGCAACTGCGCATGCGCGAAAACCTCCACACATGCCCAGTAGCTCCTATGCGCAGAAGCCTATAAGCAAAGCACTCCCTATTGGGCAGGCAGGGAGTCCTTCCCCTCTCACTTTGTCTCCGCCCTGCAGCCGAAGACGGTGACTCAATTGGGCAGACAGGGGGCGGAGACAAAGGGAGAGGGGGGCGGAGCCAAAGGGATATTGGTGACGTATTGCCTCCCTGACAGCCGCCACCGGAAGTAGCCGCCGCGCGCTGAGGCGAACTCCCTCGGCAGGCCCAATCACGTGTGAACCCAACCACACCCGCCCACCTCCCTGCGCGCGCGCCGGCCGGGAGCATCAAGGAGAGACAGGCGCAACTGCGCAGGCAAATAGTAATATATAATATTTTATTTTACTTTATTTTGGGTTATCTGAGTTTTATAGGAGTAATGAAAATATTTAGTAGAGGATAATTTTATTTAAATAAATAATTTTATTTATTATTTTATAATAATAATAATATAATAGAGTGTTATATTATATTATAAAGCCAGTATACAGTATTATAATATAATTATATTGTAATGTAGTATAATATAATTATGATATAATATAGTATGAGTATGTACTATAATATATTGCATATACATTGATACAATATAATACTACTAATGGTATTGTGATATTATAATTGTATATTTGTTTGAAATGGGGGCGCCAAAATAATGTTGGGGCGCCAAAATAATGTCGCTTACCATATAAAATTACCTTAGACCGCCCCTTGAGGAGTAATATTACAAGGGCAACCCCTACAAATTTTTTTTTTTTTATTATAAATTTTTATTGAGTTGCAGATAAAAAAACACTTAAAACACAATGGCATTCCCGACGCGGTAATGGTGTACAATGTCCTGGCATTGCAGGACTAGGGAGTGGCATAATACATCCAACCCCTTTCCCAGCGCCGGCAGGGATAGCAAAGAGGGGAAGGGGGAAGGGAGAGAAAAGTGAAAAAGGGAAGGAAAAAAGGGGGGGTAGAAAAGGGAATAGTAAAAAGACAGGAAAGATTAAAAGGATAGTAGGGCTGACCTTGGTTGAGACCGTTTATTGGTCCCAGCTATTTCTCTTTTTTTATTTTGTTTTTAAATAGTCATATAAACCTCTATTAGGGACTTGGGGTGGAAGGAGGGAAAGAAGAAAATCCATACAATTCTTAATTTCTATTTTCCTCTTTTTCTTTTTCTTTTCTGCCACTCCCTCTTATACATCTAAATCAAACACTAATTCATATTCATTCTTACAATATTGAACAAAAAGATCATGGCTTTTTTTTTTGTATATTATCTTTTGTAAAGTTTTCTTTCAACTTAGTTGTCATCCTTTCCATTTGGATGGTGTCCATTACTTTGAAAATCCATTCTTCTTTTGAAGGTGTTTCTTGATTTCCAGTGTCGCGAAAATCATTTTCGCAGCTGTCGTAATTAAAATAAAGATATTTTTTCTACTTTATCCAACTCAAAATCAAAAATTCCTAATAGGAAGCTTTCCGGTTTTTTACTTATCGATTTTCTCAGGACTTTTTCAATCTCCCTATGGATCATGGACCAGAATTTTTCTGGCTCTTCCACATAACCACCACATATGAAAATATGTTCCATTTTTCATTTTACAGTGCCAGCAATGTGGTTTAGCTGTCTTATATATTTTGGCAATCTTCTCTGGAGCCAGGTGCCATCTGTATAATATCTTCACCCAGTTTTCTTTATAATTTTGGCTATAAGATATATTTACATTTTTCTCCAGATTGTTCTCCATACATCAGGTTTTATTTTATACCCAATGTTTCTGGACCATTTTATTACATGATCCTTCCCTTGGTCCTGATTTCCTCCCCTGATTTGAAGATTTTTATATAGGTTACTTATCAACTTTTTTATTTTCATTTAAAAGTATCTCTTCTATTTCGTATTGGTGTCTGAATCCTATTTTTTTTATCTTCATTGTAAATATTCTTAATCTGGGTGTATGGAAACCAGCTCAGATATATATTCTCTTCTTCTAGCTGTTGTCTCGATTTTAAAATAAAGTCATTTCCATCCCACTTCAACAATTTATTATATGTTGACCACTGTTGATCGTCTAGCTGTCTGATCCGGAAGGCTTCTACAGGAGATATCCACATGGGTATATTTGCCATACTCTCATAAGTGTTTTCCTTATATAGTGATCTTTAAAATTAGAGTCTATTTTGCTTTTATTGTAACACATATAAGCATGTAAACCAAACTTTAAATTAAACCCTCCAAATTTAATAACCTATCGTTTTCCAGCCTCAGCCATTCCTTTAACCATTGTAGGCAGCTCGCATGAAAGTATAGTTTCAGATTTGGGACTCCTAATCCTCCGTTTTCACTACGTTCTTGTATATATTTTAGTCTCACTCTGGGCTTTTTCCCGGACCATATAAACTTAGATAATATTCTGTTCCAAATATCCAGTTGACTGTCGTTTTTGTTATTGAGCATGATATGCACACGCTAAGAATCTACAAAGCCTACACATAGTTATGCCAACTCAGTTCTTGAGTTTCGAGGGCAAAGAACTAATATTTTGGCATGGCCCCATTACAATTTCACTGGACGTAAGCCCTGGTTGATGTTACAGAGGCCACCTTTGGTGTTGCCGTGAATCAAAATACCTTAAAGTATCCACCAAGGTTGCTCATAATATACTATTGAAATGAGCAAAAAATCAAGCATAACTAATGAGAAACACACACACATTTAATTGCCGTGATGTTGCACCCTGTCATTCCTCCCACTTAACATGAGAACTGAAGAAGGGAAGCCAAGTACTGAGATATAAATTAAAAGAACATGCTATTCTGATTAGAAACAACAAGGCTAAGTCTAATAAATGATGAGCATACATATATACACGCATTTTTCAAGGCAATGCTCTTGTCCTGAGATTTTTTCCCTTTGCCCTGATGTCCAGCCTCTCCGTTGGCACCCCCTTGTTATGGGGGAGAGGCTTGCGTAACCTAATGAAGTTGTGAGCTATGCTGGCGGTGGCATAATAGCCACCGGTAGGGCCTCCCATGCCAGACAGGTCACAACCGAAGGGTCTGACAAACAGCGTCAAAGGGCAGGATGGGCTCTCTAGCCTTTTGGCAACCATCCTAGGAGAAGAAAAACTATGATTTCAAACCTGGGCATATGGTGCTCGTTTAACCCTGTAAGGTCAACCATCTAAGAGAGAGAAACTCAAACCAAACCTACAACCTAAGGACCTCGCTGCCACCGTCCTAAAGTTGCTAGGCCCCGGCAGACAAACCTTAGGTTTAAAGGGTGAGGCCAGTTCTGTGCATGCTGCGCTCCACCAGAAAGGTCCATTGCACAGGCTTGAAGGACACATCCAACCTCTGAATCATCAACGTGCTTGTAGAAAGCATAGGATGAGTCCTTCCTGAATCCTCATTCACAAAGAAAAGCTGAGAGGGGGGGGAGGACCAGGGAGCACTTAACCAAGGACCACTCTCCAAAATTAGTAGTCAGTCGGTCATTCAGTCAGGATAGCTCAGGTTTCTGAATCAGAACATATGCCATCCAGTAGTAGCCATCTGTTCACCCACAGAAAGCCATATTTAATAATATAGAGCTGCGGACTTTATTTTAGGTCTCGTGGCCCACCAGTGGTCCATGGCCCACAGGTTGAGAACCACTGTTCTAAAGGAATTCCACTTACACCATGTATAGCCATTCTTTGCCTAGTTTCAGCAAAATGGCTACATCAACATGGAGGCAAACACCTTATACCACACTCTTGAGGTAAGCGCCAGATTTTAGCTTAGGATGTATAGATGTGCCTTCAAGTCAACTGGTGACTTATGGTAGCCTCATACATTCCATAGGGTTTCTTAGGTTAGGAATACTCAGAGGTGGCTTTGCCAGATCCTTCCTATGCAATATATAGCATACAGCAGCTGGTATTCACTGGAGATCTCCTATCCAAGTACTTCCCAGAACTGCCCTGCTTAGCTTTCCAATATCAGATGCGATCTGGAGCCTTTAGGCCCCAAAGGAAGGCATATTTCTGCTTTGAAAAAGGTCCCTCTTGGCCTTGGGTATAAAACATTTAAAATGGAAAATTACCTTGGAGCCCTTTTGGGATAAAAATGAGTATCAATTAATTAATGAAATTAAATGATTGAATGCAAAAGAAAGTGTGTGTTCTGTTGTGCTGAGCTTCTAGGACACTACCAAAGGGAATCCTTGAGTTGAAAAGCCTACAGCTGTGTTCATCCACTGAAGGATCCCAACTCTCTCTGTTCAGTTGAGTGGGAGACATAATGGGAACACATATGTGCAGGGAAGGGCAACCCAACCCTTTTTCTAATGGCTCTCAGATGTATACCTTAGGAGCAATGCATTGCTCTTCCTCTCTTCCCAAAAGCAAGGGAAAGAGATTGGGGCATTTTTGTAGGATCTTGCCTTCAAAGAACAGGGTGGAAGAAGGGTTCCTCATTGGGAAAGTATATGGATTTTCTATGCCTGTCCCCCACCCCACCCCACCCCCTTATATCTTTTTATTCTCAAATCAAATGGGAGTTTTCGGAAGAAGTTTTCAGCAAGCATGAATCGTTGCTATTCGCTTCCACCCTAAAGAGGTTTGCTGTTGTCCTGCTTTTTTTTTGCTGACGGAAGCAAAAGAATAGCAGAAGAACCTGGTCAACAACAAAAAAAATCCGAAATCTAATAAAACAAAAGAGCCAGTCAGCTGTCATTTCACATTTGTTAATATTCTCTACCCAGTTCTATGTATTTGTATGTGCACAATCACCGCCATACATTCCAGCCCCCACATAATTCAAATAGTTGTTGAGTTAATGCTTTCCTCCTACAGTTCTTTCTGCCAGTCACATTTTTATTTCTCTGGAGGGTTTTTCTTTCAGGCACTTCAACGGATACTAAATCACAGGCACATGTGACAACATGCCCCAGAAAAGAGATATAGCACCAATATCAACAAGCCCGAGAAGCATCGTGTGTTTAACCAGCATTAAATCTTTCTACACTTCAGAGATTTTTTTTTTTGCTAAGGCAACAATTGCAATTTCATGCAATGCCATAACATGATTGAATACATGACAAGACATCAGGAATTAATGTGTGTTTTTTTTCTCTTTAAAACAAAGTACTTCCAAATCAAATCAGTTTGCTGGGTAATTTATCTGGACACTTTCACTGAAAATCTAAGTTAACACTTCAGAGAAAAGGATCAAACCACAAAAGTCAGGCATGAATCTAAGACAACCTCAGGAAATCTAAAATGGAATCGTGTCTCTCATCTTTGCGCAAATATAACTAACAGGGTACCAGTTCTGGCCTTTGATATAGCCTCACTTGGAGCAAAAGGCAAGAATTTATTTCCATACATACTCACACACTCATCCTTCTCAGTCTCTGGTTTTTTTGAGATTTTGAAATCAAAATCTCAAAAATCAAGGCTGTCTTACAATTATACACTTATTGATTGATTGATTTTGGAAATTTCTATATCACCTTTCTCCGAAGACTCAAGGCTGTTTACAACCACAGTTGAAACATATCGTATACCATATAAAATCCACAGTTAAAATAATCCCTAATTGGTCCATGCCCATGGAGCCCCTGTGGCGCAAAACCCTTGTGCCGGCAGGACCACTGACCAACAGATCAGCAGTTTGAATCTGGGGATAATGGGTTGAGCTCCCTCTGTCAGCTCCAGCTCCCCCTGTGGGGACATAAAAGCCTCCCACGAAATGATAAAACATCAAACATCCTGGCTTCCCCTGTACAATGTTATTGCAAATGGCCAATTCTCTCACACCAGAAGTGACTTGCAGTTTCTCAAGTCGCTCCTGACATGAAAAAGGTCCATGTCAGATGTAAATTATCATAAATAAGTAGAACAATCTAAAATTCCCACAAAGATAAAATATTATTATAAAGTGCAAATTCCAGGTTTGTGTCACCATTAATTAAAAGCTATTTCACACAAGAAATTTTGCAGTTCATCTCTCCAACAACAACCCAAGTGCCTGTGCTGCCTGAACCATGTTTCAAGATTTTAAAGGGTGTCCCATTGAAGAGGAGGGAGGAAACTGACATTCTGCTGCTCTAGATACCAGGGTCAAATGGTTTCAAATGGCAGGGAAAGAGATTCAACTGAAAAGATTAGGAAGAATTTCATGGAGAATGGCATTGGCTGCCTCAGAGTGTGTGGAATCTTCTTCTCTCGAGGCTTTTCCACAGAGAATGTCTATCTGGAGTGATTCAATTTGCCTTCCAGGATGGCAGGGAGTTGGACTGGGTGGCCCTTGCGGGTCTCCCCGCTCTAGAATTCTAGGATTATATATCAGGAGTAGGCAATATAGGGTCTAATGGATATACGTTTTCTCTCCTGTCCACCATCTGATTCTGACCAAGGCTAACCCTTTTGGGATCTAAACATTTCCCATCTTTCCTTCACTTTCTGCCTTCAAAAGAGAAGAGGAAGGGGAGGAAAAGGCAGGGAAGGGACTAGGGGAGAACCCTCTCCCTCCCGGCCTGCCCACCCTGCTCTGGTCTGCCATGCGGCCCCCAAGTTAGAAAGTTTGCCCATGCCTGGTCTGAAGGGTTTCTTGCTCAATTCACATGGTCAGTCCTTGCAACAGCATTGTGGTATTTCACTGATCATGATCCTCATGACTCAGGAGGAGGAGGAGGAGGAGCAGCAGCAGATTTTGCCTCTTCCTCAATCAGCAAAAAACCTTGGGATGGGCCCACAAAAC
Source organism: Anolis apletophallus (assembly GCA_030556195.1). Classification (NCBI taxonomy): domain Eukaryota; kingdom Metazoa; phylum Chordata; class Lepidosauria; order Squamata; family Anolidae; genus Anolis; species Anolis apletophallus. Next base: position 96,311,190 of record JARBWK010000012.1, read on the forward strand.
AATACAAAAAAACCAAGACAAATTTGTAATGTATTGTTCTGCATCTTTTCACAGGAAATTGATGCAGAAGAGTGCAGCTTGCCCAGAGCTTAGAAGACATCTTTTGATGGGACTACATAATCCCATTTGAAATGTTCTGTAAATTATAGGAAAAGAAGAAAGGCTTTCCAAATTCCACTCCTACCAAAAACTGTTCAACAGAATCTTCATTGTTGATATTGCAACTCTCTTCATTCATGCAATTGTACCAACACAACATTCTGTGGTCCCTTGATTGTATTTCCGCGTATCTTCATTATCCCACCTTCCTGCACTTCTGCTGCTCTGTAATTTTGGGGGCTTTTCCCCCAATTTCCCAATTCCAGCAAAGAAAAACAATATAAAATAAACAGAAAACACATGTGTTGTCGAAGGCTTTCATGGCCTGAATCACTGGGTTGCTATGAGTTTTCTGGGCTGTATGGCCATGTTCTAGACAACAGATAGCTTGAAAACAATAAGGGGAGAGGGGGAAGAATGGGATAGGAGGATCATCCCACCCCTGGTGTCACTTTACTGTTTGCATGCAGAAACAAATCCATCACTCCAAGATGGGTGACCTGAACATTATGGGATTGCATGTTATTGATGGGTTTTGCCCATCTATTGCAAGGGACAAGTCAATCATGGGGAGGAATTAGACTGGTAGTGGGGTGCACATGGCATTGTGTAATAAATTTTGGAAGAATGTCTGCCTTTTGAGATAAAGAATCAAAAGCACAGGAACCAAGTGAATGCAGAATAGTAGCAGACATTCTTCCATAAAAAGAAACCAAGCTTCAGCTAAACACTGTGGCCAAAACATTGATTCAGTTGTCCTAGCAACAGGGCAGAGTGCTGATTTTTCCATTAATTTGGGGAGGGCAGCAGGCATATAACTGTGCGAACTGATACAAATCCACATATGGATTCAAGGAATCTCTTGAGCCACATTCATGGATAAAGAACCAGTCAGAGATGTAATCATCAGAAATAACCATGTGTGCCAGGTTATTGTAGGTTTCTCGGGCTGTATGGACATGTTCTAGAAGCATTCTCTCTTGATGTTTTGCCTGCATCTGTGGCAGGCATCTTCAGAGGTTGTGAAGGAATTCTTTCTCCCACCTTGGACTTTCCACAGATATATAAATCCAAATTTCCTAGTTTCCAACAGACCTCACAACCTCTGAGGTTGCTTGCCAGGCGAAACATCAGGAAAGAATGTTTCTAGAACACAGCCATACAGCCCCAAAAACCTACAACAACCTGGTGATTCCGGCCATGAAAGCCTTCGGCAATACATTTAACCTTGTATACATAAGCAACATATAATGAACCATCTGAACTACAACTTGAAATATAATCCCCGGAGTAATAAATTCTGAGGTTCTAAGCTAGCTCAACCCTAGTAGGCTATTTTGGATAGAAAAGACAATATACAGTCCTAAAAGACACTGCCAGGGTATTCACCATAATAAATATAAGTAATATAATGAAGAATTGGAGGGGATCAACCCCTACCTACCCCCATGGTTACAGCCCGGGTCTCAATAAAGCCAATAGAGTTGACCTTCTCCCCATTTTGTCAAACTGGGAAGTGAGCCAAACTGAGCACCATGGATCCTATTTCTGAATAAAAATGTAAGGCCGCCCTGAGTTCCCTTCAGGGTTGAGAAGGGTGGGATATAACTGTGGTAAATAAATATATAACTTCTTTAAAATCTGATCGTGATTTAACTGAACCAACACTGCAGTTCCATTTGTAATATCCATCCCACAAAAGGCACAAAGCTCCCTTTTTTCCCTGCCTAATCCCGTAGAAGTTAATTTGTGCAAAGTGCTTGTGGCATCCAGTTCCTCTGAGTTAAGGAGTCATTGTTTTATGCATGTTTTCTCAATGTTCTTGCCAGAGAGAAAATTTTGCTATTTGTGGCGTACTCGCAGCAGATGGGAAGACACCAGAGCTCATTTTGCTATTCATGGGCTGCCGATTTCTCTATAAATAATGAAACGGTATATCACTAGAGCTATTCATTATTAATTTGTTTCACATAAACAACAAAAAAGGGACAACTGTATTGATTTGCTGGCTTTTGAACCTTGAGCGTAATATGCACTCAAGGTTCTCAGAGAAAATGGGAAAAGTGCAATGTGCATAGCAAATCTGGCATTTTTGTCTTCAGAGGAATATAACAACACAGGAAAACGGAGAATGGGCTAAAGGTTCCTGCATATATTTTGTCAGATTACATTTCACTGAACTCAGAGGCCTTTTACTCTGCTACAATCACCTTCTCACTGATAATCTCAAGATCTGAGTATTCCTTGAGGCTGCTCTTCTGAAAACAGCATTTCTGATCTGGTTTTGTAAATTCTTAATTGCTGTCAAGTTGGCTTTGACTTCTGTGAATGAGAGACCTTTAAGATGCCCTGTTATCAACAGTCCTGCTCAGAACCTGCAGATTGAGTGCTGCTGATTTCCTTGACTGAATCAATCCGCTGTCATCCAGTCTTCCTCTTTTCCTACTGCTTTCCACTTTACTGAGCATTATGACCCTGTTATTTCATATGTCCAAAGTGCAATTACCTCAGTCTACCCTAGTCTATTTCTATGGAGAAATCAGGCTCGATTTGTTCCTGGACCCATTTATTTGCCTTTTTTGTGAACGTGCTTTTGTGGTTCTATCTGTTGCTATTGTGTGACTTCAAGTTGTTTCTGACTTACTATCATGTTGTTGGGTTGTTCTAGGTTTTTCAGGCTATGTGGCCATGTTCTAGAAGCATTCTCTCCTGACGTTTTGCCTACATCTATGGCAGGCTGAGGATGCCTCTGTTGTGAGATCTCACAACCTGTGATTATGCCTGCCATAGATGCAGGTGAAACATCAGGAGAGAATGCTTCTAGAACATGGCTATATAGCCCGAAAAACCTACAACAGCCCAGTGATTCCAGCCATGGAAGCCTTCAACAATATATAATGATGTTAATTATGCAAAGTTCATCCAGAGGGCGTGTACTATTGCTTTCCTGTGGGGCTAAGAAAGTGTGGCTTATTCAAGGTCACCCAGTGAGTTTCCATGACTTTGTGAGGATTTGAACCCTGGTGTCTTGGAATCGTCATCCAGCACTCAAACCACTACATTGCACAGGCACTGCAGTCTAGCCAAGAATTTCATATTTTTTTTCTGCAGAAAATGCCCCATCATTCTCAAGAGCTTTTGCCAGTGATTCCAATCAGCCATAGACAGCTGCCACAGAGAACTAAAGAAACTGCCTGGTGAATTGGAATCCAAAAGCTAGGAAGGCCACTGTAGCGGAGCAAAGTTCCAGTCTGAACAGGAAATCAATTACAAATATCTTGAATTTTGTTCATCCAAAATATTTGGGATTAGAGGTGTTTTGGATTTGGGGAGGATTTTGGAATCCTTGCGTTTGGATGTATGTACATGATGACATATTGTGGAGATGGGACACAAGTCCTAACATTACATTATTTTATGTTTTATATATATCTTATCTCCATAAGTGATAATTTTATACAGTGGTAATTTTATACAGCCTTGAGCCCCATCTCCACAATTTCTCATTATGTACATATGTATTTATACACACACACGCACGTGTGTGTGTGTGTGTGTGTGTATCTGAAATCTAAAATGATGACTGGTCAGAAATGTCCACGTCGCCCAAGTCATCTTAATTTGGACCATACTTTGGATGATTTGGTACTATTCCATTTGTAATACAATAGAGTCTTGCTTATCCAACCTTCACTCATACAGCGTTCTGTATTATCCAACACTGTCTGCCTCTTGTCTGGATCCACAGCTGTTTCAATACATTGCGATGTTTTGGTGCTAAATTCATAGATACAGTAATTACTACATAATGTTACCACATATTGAACTGCTTTTTTTGTCGATTTGCTGTAAAACATGTTTTGGTGCTTATTTTGTAAAATCTAACATAATTTGACATTTAATAGGCTTTTCCTTAATCCCTCCTTATTGTCCAACATTTTTGCTCATCCTACGTTCTGCCAGCCCATTTATGTTGGATAAGCAGGAATCTATTGTATTCCATTTCCTTCATTTGGCTCCAAAGTAGGACTGGTTTACAGTCTTGATTCCTAGGAACAACAATTTAAAACACTAGAAACAGGTTATTGGTTCAGACTAAATAAGTGGTCCTGACTCAGAGCTGTAGTCGATCCTCCTTATTTGCAGGTTTGATGATTTATGCTTTTTATTAAAATGTTCTTTCATGGAATCTCAATGTCCTCCAGTGTGATTCTATGATCAGTTTCCTCCACATAATCACAAACAAATGCAGCATACTAGCAAAAGGAAATCTAGCATTGATCCTTACTACTTTATTGCAGGCATCCTTCCTTGGCATCCCCAGCTATCATTTTCAATCTGCTTTAGGCTGAAAAGCTTCTTGAGTAGTCAAATATAAGCTCACACTGTTAAGCTTTTTTCTATAAAAAAAAAATAAATCTAAGGTTGCAACTAAACCTGGGAAGAGTAGATATGGAATCTTTTAGAGAGCAGGTGATGTTTGTCAGACAGCAGATTAACCATGACAGCAACAAGCAGACACAGATCACAACAGTACAAGATTCACAACAGTATAACATTCACAAAACCACTTACAATGAAACTGAACTGGGGAGGGAGGTACCAAAACTCCTACATAGTTGTGCCTCAGCAGGAATTATCAATCAGATGTGTGCCAAATGATCAAGCACTAGAAATACTAAGATTGCTGTCAAATCTATCCTATACACTCCTACTTGGGAATACATCCTTCTAAGCACATGAAGAGCACTTCTAATTACAATATGTGACACAATTTTTGTTCCTGGGTTACAAATGTCATTTCCAAATGGTTCTATCATAAAAAAAACATGGGGAAAGTTTATTAAACTGCAAAAACTTTGGTTTTTTTGCAGCACATTTCTATAATTTTTCAATTAATATCTACTAGTCTTAACCAATTCAACATAGTTTATGTCAGTCATGAAAACAAAGTTTCTGGAGTATAACAACTACTTTCAAAACAAGTACTGCACAATTAAAAAAAATAACACTTTCAAAGCAGGAACAGATTTTTTTTTCAAATTTTGCTACATAGACTTAAAGAAGGTAAAGCTAAAGATTTCCCCTTGACATTAAGTCTAGGAGTGTCCGACTCTGGGGGTTGGTGCTCATAATCATTTCCTAAGCCGAAGAGCCAGCATTGTCTGTACATGCCTCTAAGGTCATGTAGCCGTCATGACTGTATGAAGCACCATTACCTTCCCGCAGAAGCAATACCTATTGATCTACTTGCATGTTTTTATGGACTGCTAGGTTGGCAGAAGCTAGGGCTAACAGCGGGTGCTCACCCCACTCCCTGGATTTGAACCACCCGTTCGGTCAGTAAGTTCAGCAGTTCAGCTGTTTAACGCACTGTGCCACTGGGGGCTCCTTATATATTGTATGCCTAAAAGTCTTCATTGTTTTTCAGTGGTGGTGAATGGGGGGAAAAATGACCGTCCCCTCAAAAGTGCTTGCAAGTAGCAAAAACTAAAAATAACCTGCCTGTCTGAGCTCCCATCTATCTCAAAAAATACTTTGCTATTTTCTGCTAATATTATGGTACCATCTGCTTAACTTAGATTGTTGATGTTCCCTCCTTCAATTTTCACACCTCCTTCATCTGAATCGAATCTCATTTTACATATATTTTTTATATAAAGTTAAACAGATAGTTGTAATATGCAGCCTTGCCTGCCAATTGGAAACCATTCTGTTTATCTGTATTCTGTCTTAACACTCACCTCTTGTCCTAAGTACAGGTTACGCATCAGGAGAAACAAATGTCATTGCACATTTGTATCTTTAAGAGTAATTCATAGCTTTTTGTGATCTGTTACCAAGTGACGCAACCCTATGATTCCATGAGATTCAGCCATGGCCCTTAAAGTAGATTCATATCACTGTAATTGCATAGCATAAAAGGAAGTCAAATGTAGCTATTCACATAACTTAAATCAGTGTTTCTCAACCTTCCTAATGCCGTGACCCCTTAATACAGTTCTTCATGACCTCCAACCATAAAATTATTTTTATTGCTACTTCATAACTGTCATTTTGCTACTGTTATCAATCATAATGTAAATATCTGATATGCAGGATATATTTTCATTTGCTGGACCAAATTTGGCACAACTACCAATATGCCCAAATTTGAATACTGGTGAGGTTTGGGGGATTGATTTTGTCACTTGGGAGTTGTACGTAGTTGCTGGGATTTATAGTTCACCTACAATCAAAGAGTATTCTGAACTCCACCAATGATGGAATTGAACTAAACTTGGCACACAGAACTCCCGTGACCAACAGAAAATACTGAAAGGATTTGGTGGACATTGACCTTGAGTTTTAGAGTTGTAGTTCACCTATATCTAGAGAGCACTGTGGACTCAAACAGTGATTGATCTAGACCAGGGCTGTCCAACTTCTACCGGACCTTGGGCCCGGAATTCCGGTCACTGATCACCTGGGGGGCCAAGCCTTGGCTCCGCCCCTCCCCTCCCCTAGCTCCGCCCCCTCCCCGCCCCCGGCATTGCATAAATATACAATTAAATATTATATTATTTAAATAAGGGGAGAGGGAGGGATGGAACACATGAGGGGCATAAATATACAATTAAATATTATATTATTTAAATAAGGGGAGAGGGAGGGATGGAACACATAAGGGGCATAAATATGCAATTAAATATTATATTATTTAAATAAGGGGAGAGGGAGGGATGGAACACATGAGGGGCATAAATATACAATTAAATATTATATTATTTAAATAAGGGGAGAGGGAGGGATGGAACACATAAGGGGCATAAATATACAATTAAATATTATATTATTTAAATAAGGGGAGAGGGAGGGAGGGAGGGAACACATGAGGGGCATTAATATACAATTACATATTATATTATTTAAATAAGGGGAGGGGGAGGGATAGATGGAACACATGAGGGGCATAAATATACAGAATATCAAGGCAGAAAATCCCACAATCTCTGCTTTGAACTGGAATATATGACTGGCCACATTGATCAGCATTGAATGGCCTTGCAGTTGAAAGGTCTGTGTGCTTTCATTCTGCCAGTTTTCCCCTGGCTGATTCCATTCAGTGCAAGTCATCAAAGTAAACTTAGGTAATTGCAAAGAATGTAAATAATTCTGGGGGGAGGAAAAGGAGGGGGAAAGGGGGTGGGGAGGCCTTTCCTTGAGCTCCCTCTCATTCAATTCCCCCCTCCCTCCTTTTCTCCTCCTCCCCTCTCCTATGGCTGGCCGGTTCTCTCCTTTTCATTAAAGAGACAGTAAATGAAACGCAAATGAAGGGGTCAGAAAGGAAGGGGCGTGTGTGTGTGTGTGTGTGTGTGTGTGTGTGTCTGAGAGAGCCAGAGAGATCTTCCCTTTGCGCTGGGGAGAGGTGTGCCCAGGGCAGGTCCCCCTCCTCTCTCTCTCTCTCTCTCTCTCTCTGTCACTCACTCACTCACTCACTCACACTCTCAGACACACTCCTCCCTCCCTCCCAAACCCCTTTTGCTTCCCTGGCGCTGAGGGCCTGAGCACCTCCCAGACAGAGCAGCAGAAGGAAGCGGCGCTGCCGAGGGGGAAAGCCATGCAGCCAGGTCGCTCTTCCTGTTTGCTGCCAAGGGGGCGGGGCCCGAGAGACGTCACTCCCTCCCATTGGCCCCCTCCCTCAGGAGAAGAGGAGGCGGCCAATAGAAAGCCAAGGGGCGGGACCAAAAATAATAATAAAAATAATATTTTAATTGAAAAAATATTTTAAAAATATTTTTAAAAATATATTATTTATTGCAGGAGGGTAAGGGGCCATAGCCAAGGGGCTACGGGGCCGTGTACGGCCCCTGGGCCACCTGTTGGACAGGCCTGATCTAGACCAAACTCAATATGCCCAAATGTGAACACTGGTGGAGTTTGGGGAAAATAGAGCTTGCCATTTGGGAGTTGAAGCTGCTGGGATTTTTTTTAGTTCACCTACAATCACAGAAGGAGAAGGGCATTTGGTGGGAGGATTTGCCTTCTACTTCCAAAAAGGAAGAGAAGGACAGGTGGAAAGATCTTCAGCCTTCTCTACCAAAAAGGTTCCTAAGACCATCAGAAATATGTTCTTCTAATGGTCTTTGGCGACCCCTCTGAAATCCCCTCATGACCCCCCCAGGGGTCTTGACCCCCCAGGTTGAGAAACACTGACTTATATGATACCAGGAAACCGGCAGAGCAAAACACTTGTAGTTCTCTTCATTCAGCACCAACTCTCATCCAGAGCTGCTTTCACAGCATGCTCTGGCCTTTCTGAAAAGAGATAGTTTGGAATACAGAACCAATCTTATACAGCTGGCAGTCAGACATGCTCAGTTTGTGAATGCATGGAAATTGCTGGCTTTTGTCCTCCATGCCCTTTATCTAATCCTTTTTTTAAAAAGTCATCCATGCCAGTGTCAATCACAACATCCTGTGGCAATTAATTCTGTCTTCTGTTTGTACTTATTTTGGATCCCTTTTTCATTTAACAGAGTACTAAAACTTGCAGTGCCATGGCATTCTCAGTCAAATGGTTTATAGAAGGCTCCTTTAAACACACACATCTCACAATTACATTTCATAACATAACTAACTTTGTAATTTGGAAAGGCTTTCTTAGGACTTCATGGGGTAGGGAAAGGAAGGAGGGGTCAGGCTTTCCATCAGGCAAAAAATATTATTTTTACATTTCTTCCATATTTTTTTAGGATGGAAAGACAATGAAAAATTACTGAATTCCTTCATGGAAGAGAGAAAGAAAGCAGGGCAGATTGCTGGTCTCCAGAGGTTATAGAGATGTTCTGGATTTTAGCAATATTGCAGTATAGTGGTATAGTAATAAATAATAATAATAACTTTCTTTCTAGACTCGGGGTAGTTTATTACAATAGAAGAAGAAAAAGAAGTAGTAGTAGTAGTAGTAGTAGTAGTAGTAGTTTATTTTTGTACATCGCCTCCATCTCCTCAAAGTGGAAGGTGGTCCCGGTCAGGGTTGGCTTGACATGCCTTCCTCCAGGCATGTTTCTCCCTTTCACCCTCCATTTGTGCCTCTTTAAATTCTGCAGCACTGCTGGTCACAGCTGACCTCCTGTCAGAGCACTCAAGAGCCAGGGCTTCCCAATTCTTGGTGTCTATGCCACAGTTTTAAATCTTTAAATCTCTTTTCGTATCCACCAACATTACATTTCCCATTCTAACGTTGGGAGTATAGTAACTACTTTGGAAGACAGTGATCAGGCATTCGGTCTCTTTCCCTAAAAAGGTTTTATGTACTCAGAGGGTCACCATAAGGTGACTCAAAAGCATTCTTGTACAAATACATATTTTGGAGTCACCTCCTCTAATGCGCAGTTCACAACACTCTGACCTCCTAGTGACACCACAAGTTGTATTTTATATTTTATTTAACAAACGTGCTCATTCCATTCTGTGTAACTTGTAACTTTGTAACACCCATAGCAAAACAGTTTGAGCCTGTGCCATGCCCAAAACGCCCAGCCACTCATACAGCTTACAAATGCCATGAATATTTCATGGAAATATGTTGAATAATGGATATGTTAAAATTGCAATTTGTATGTGAGCATTTTCTAGATAGAATACATCAGGATGAATTATTCACAAACGTCCAAATTATTTGCTCAGCTTTCAGTTCTAAATCCTTGCCACATGAAATGGGAACAGAGAGTTTTGCATGGAAGAAACAATGACCTCCAATCCCAGGAAATCTCAACTTTGACCACAATTGACAGCTTTCAAAAGTATAACTTTGTTCCTAATTTTGGGCATAATGTTAACATATTTTGAATCTCATGGTTTGTTGCTGAGTAACATGTTCGTTGATGACCTACAATCTAACATTAATTTAGGATTTAATCACACAAATACACTATTTTGATACTGTTGCATTATTGCTGCTAATGGATGTGCTGATTTGCCATTCCAAGATCCTGCAGTCATACTTCCACTCTCTGCACTACTGTGGTTCCCTAATTTTCTTCATTATTCTGCAATTAGACTACCGTATATACTCAAATATAAGCCAAGTTTTTCAGCCCTTTTGGGGGCTGAAAAAGCCTCCCTCGACTTACAATGCATTCAAGATTCTGACAGCTGTTTCCAGCCATTGCTTGCAATATATGATATATTTCTCTCTCCTCTTCCCCTCCCTTAACAGTATGTTTTCTTTTCCAAAGCCTCCCTCACTCTCCTCCCAGGCTGGAGTTGGCCATTTTGGAAACTTTTTTAAGAGAGAGAGAAGAAGGGAATGTTTTGAAAAGGGAAAGGATATATAGGGCTTGCAAATATTACAGGGGGGAATGCACACACAAATATATACAGACATGTCTAGATAGATATAAATATAGATATGTAGGGATGCAAATATTGAAGGGGAAATACACAGACAGAGAAAGGGAGAGAGAGAGATATGTCTAGATAGATATCACCATAGATATATAGAGCTTGCAAATATTGCAAGAGGGAAATGCACATATAGAGAGAGGAGATTTGCAAACGTTTCGGGGGAAATGCATATGTGAAATTGGTATGTATAATGATAGATCTATATCTAGCTTTGCATTGTTTATACAGGCATTGAATGTTCGCCTACTACTATGTTGGAAGCCAGTCTGAGTCCCTATGGGGAGATAGGGTGGGATACAAATTAAGTTTATTATTGTTGATACCATATTGTTTTGTTTTCACTTACAGAGCTAGTTTACAGTTTTACTTCGAAATATGTTAAATATTCAAAAACACTTAACCTACTGATGCCTCAATGTAATTTTATTGGTATTTATTTTTATTTTGAAATATACCAGTAGCTGCTGCATTTCCCACCCTCGGCTTATACTTGAGTCAATAAGTTTTCCCAGTTTTTTGTGGTAAAATTTGGTGCCTTGGCTTATAGTCTAGTATCTATGGTGTAAAGAAATGAAAATAGCCACCTTGGGTGTAGGAATAGGGAGAGCAGGAGTATCACACTCCCTGGGGTCACATTATTGCTGGCATGCTGGCACAGAAGTGGAAGGACCCATTGCATTCAGTTAAGTTACATGAGCATTATGGGATTGGGAGCTACTTAATGGGTTTTCCCATTAATACATATGGAAGAATCAAGGGTGAGAGGTAAACCCACAGCGGGATGTACATGATATTAGTGATGGTACAGCTGCAATCGTGGTTTGCCTGACTTCTGCAACCACATCCTTCGTCTTAATGATCCAACAGAAGTTACCCCAAGACACATATGTTTTGGATTAATTTGCAAAATCATGTGAATTTCTTTTAGCAGCTAATTCAAATCTATCCTCATACATTTCAGGCAGCCATTCTATACACAAAAGCCCACACACACTACCACCAAACCTTTAACGTTGCTTTTCAGCCTATATCAGACAGAATTTTGCCTCTAGTTTCAGATAGTCAATTTATACAGCAAATCTGAAGCACAGTCATAAAATGTTCTGCTGTACTGTGAGTAACAAATTAGGTGGGATTCATTTCTATAATAAGGGCATGTAAGTTAATAGAGCTACATGACAGAGCGATATCAGTACATTTTTTTTCCAGGAGTTCCAGCACCTTCATAAATAAATTATATAGAATGAAAATTGAAAAGAGAACTAACGCCTTCGTATTCTTTGCCAAGGGAGAGAGGAATTTGAGTTAGCAACTAAGATCCTCTATAAAAGGATTACCAGGTTATAACTTCATATTCAGTATACAGGTTTATTACCTGGCTCCATAATGGGATTTTTCATCATGCTTAGCTTTTTTTTCTCCTAGAAAGAAGAGCATGAACTATGATGACATATTGATCCTTCATTCTATTTTTATGACATATTAAAGCTGGCACGCTCCATACACAAATGTGGGAATGCAAGATCCATTAGAAACAAAGGGACTTGTTTTCATGTAAACAAGCATAGGAAAAACTGTGCTGTTAAGAGAATGGAAAGACAAGAAGGAAGTTATGATTTGTGTTTGAGCAACCTCCATTATATTGCAAGAGTACAAAAGCAGCAGCAAGGGAAATATGACTGTGTCCAATCCATTTCTGGGGGAAATAATCTGTATTGTTTAAGATGACTTTTTATGGCACTGCCTTAAACCAGGTCTTGAAGTTGCAAAAGTCCCCCCTAAAGTTACTAGGCCACAAAAATTTTATTAAGCTGGCTGATCACATATATATCCATGCGAGTCCCTTGTGGAACAGTGATGGATTAAAAAGGACTGTTGCCATTCGTTTCACAAACTACAGTGTTGTATAAAGGAGTTTTTACAGCACAGTCTATGCATCTCTTTAAAAGCACTACCCCAGTCCAGAAAGTATCAACTGTGGAGAAAAGCCTCCTTTTGTACCATTTCCAGTAAACAAGGCTTAAAGTGTTTATGACTCAGTTTCTGGGGAAGTGAAGAAGACGCACAGTGTCCACATTCGCAAACAAAAGAGACGCTCCAGCTGGACCTTGACTCATAACCCATTCAGACTTTCAAAAGGTCTAGAATTATAACTGAGTTACTTAGGAGACTTTTTAAAGGGAGGATTCAACTGGTCTTTACCATTGCTGGTCCTACAGTTTCAATGGGGGTGGGGTGAGAGGAGATCGGACAAATACAGTCAGCCCTCCATATCCATGGATTCTGCATCCATGCATTCAACCAACCATACTATGGAAATGTTTGAAAAAAATCCAAAAAGCCATTTTTGATTTGTCATGCATTGTGTTGATATTTGAGCATACTATGCTCTAGGTTTCAGCCATTTCACAGATTCTCAGGCTCTCCAGCACTCATTTGCATTGTCTATCATTTTATTATCTCGTTGTATGAAATGGAACTTAATGGGGGTCCTGGAACCAAACTGTGCAGTTGAAACTAGAAGGTATTTCAGAAACCTGGGGAACTTGAAAATTTGCTCTTTAGGACTACAATTCACCCTGTCAACATTGCTGCGGGGGGTTCTGTGTGCTATTATCCAATAATAATAATAATAATCACAGTGGGTGCAGTGTCTAAAGACCTTGGCCTTCACTTAAAAATAATTGGCACTGACAAAATTATTTTTGTCAGATGCAAAAAGCCACCCTACTTGGATCTACACACATTATTTGTTGATACATCACACAGTCCTAGACACTTGGGAAGCGTCCAACGTGTGATCAAATACAAAAGCCAGCATAGTGGTCTTGTTTGCTGTGTACTAATCTTGTTGTATATCCAATGATAATACACTTTATTTATATCCTGCCATTCTCCCCTAGGGGACTCAAAGCAAATTACACAATTTTACATAAGCAAACATTCAATGCCTTTACAGTCAAATACAATGAGACATACAAACAAAGGCAAGGTTTCTCTTTTCATTTCCGGCTTTCTCTGGGGAGGGGCTTTCTCCATTTTCAAGCTGAGATGTGGCTAGCAAAGTTGCTTGGAGCATCTCTCTGCCTTTTCTCACAGAAGCACTGCCTATTCATCTACTCACATTTGCATGTTTTCGAACTGCAATGTTGACAGGAGCTAGGGCTTAACAGGAGCTCACCCCATCTCATGGATTTGAACTGTCAACCTTCAGGTCAGCAGTTTCAGCGGCACAAGGTTTAGACCCATTGTGTCACTGTGGTTCCTTCTCCAAGTTCTGGCATGGGCATGCAAAAATGCCAACGTATCCTAAAGGTCCCTTTGGGACTGGCAGTAGCCTTTATCCTTTAACATCAAAAAATCAGAAGTGAAATATTTACATCAGGTGAGCAGGTCAGGGATGCTTTGAACGCAATTTTTCTGCTTCTTGGCAGGGGGTTGGACTGGATGGCCCACGAGATCTCTTGCAACTCTATGATTCAATGACTTTCATGATTGCTAAGATTAATCTGAATGAATCAAGGCTTTGAGCATCCAATTAAGTAGCTCTGAAGCAACTGCCATACACCTTTGTGATCCTGCAATGCAGTGTTGGGAAGGAGGGAGTCGGGGGAAACAAGTCTTTGAGGAAATACCCAACACTGGTGGCCACACTGGGTTAGATGGGCCAATGATCTTAACTCAGTAGGAAGCAGGTTATTATGATTGCATCTTGCCTTGGCCAGCAAATGGGTGCATTTAACTTTTGAGCTGTAAGTCCCATAACCCACTGTTTGTTCCAACTTGCACTGCAGGCTGGGAAGGTTATTGGGCAAGGAGCTGGATTGCCAACATTTGAGTCTCAGAAAGGTAATTGGATCATGAAGTACCTGGCTGAGAATGACTGAAGGGGATGGAAGGGATGTATCACGCATGCCAGAGATACCAGGGGAAGGGTAGGATATGGTGGGGGGGGGGATACCACAGAAGGCATTGTTCAGAGCCCCCAAAAATGAGCCCAACACTTTTAAAACTGCTCTCATCCACTTCCTACATATTTCACGCTCAGCCTGAATACTCAGGAGGTACCAAATCCCAGAATGTGAGCATAGTAAAGCCTGGTTAAAATTTAGAAGGAATTCTGCCAGTGAATACTCCATGCTGTATACAGTATCATTCCCACATCTGTGGGAACAATACCTGTGATTTCTCCTACATGCGACTGAAAAAGAAAACTATTCCCATTTTCTATTTTCTCCAATGCTTTCCCCCCAAGTGAACCATAAAGAAATGGTAGAAAATATAGAAAGGTCTTCTCTCTAATCATTTTCTAGGTCATTCAGCACAAATCTATAGCATGTTTTCTCAATAATCATTCATTTCAATAGGGTTTGCTGTGATATATAGTTTCACATTGTTACCATAAATCCAGGAGTATATCCTGTCTGTAACTGTACTGTATTCAAAGGAAGACAATAGCAAACCTTCTCTGAACAAATCCTACCAAGTGTGGCTATAAGTCAGAGTTGATTTGAAGACAGATGACAACAACCTCTATTACTCAAATATATTGCTACAAATACGTTTTGTAGCATCCACAGAAAAAACTTTCCTGACTTACTTACTGATTTAGCTACAAGCAGATTAGGGACAGCTCCCAACAGCAGGTACAGTAGAGTCTCGCTTATACAATCTTCACTCATCCAATGTTCTGTATTATCCAACGCAGTCTGCCTCCTGCCCAGATCCACAGCTGTTTCAATACATTGTGATGTTTTGGTGCTAAATTCGTAAATACAGTAATTACTACAAAACATTACCATGTATTGAACTGCAACATTTATAACACTTGTCTAAGTCTGGGAAAATAGTTGCCGAATATGAATGCAAATATACTAGCAAATATTACAACATCTGATTTTCCCCAGACTGACAACAGCAACTGCAGGGCTCACAGCTGGTGGCTCTTACAGTTCCATACTCGTGATCTAGCCTTTGAATAACCTACAGTTCATGCCCTTTTAAAAAAAAGAAATCTAACTTCCTCTGCATTTGTAAAAATGGGGGAAAAATACATCAGGAGTGGGCAGCCCATTTGGTTGTTTTTCTCTTTTAGGAGTGTACTGTTTTCTAGGCGTCCATCTGTTTTTAAATTAAAGTTTGATATAGTCTGAATTCAATAGTAAAGGTAAAGGTTTTCCCCTGACATTAAGTCCAACTGTGCCTGGGGGTTGGTGCTCATCTCCATTTCTAAGCAGAAGAGCCAGCATTGTCCGTAGACATCTCCAAGGTCATGTAGCTGGCATGGCTGCATGGAGTGCCATTACCTTCCCACCAGAGCGGCACCTATTGATCTACTCACATTTGCGTATTTTTGAACTGCTAGGTTGGTAGAAGCTCGGGCTAACAGCAGGAGCTCACCCCACTCCCCAGATTTGAACCTGCGACCTTCTGATCAGTAAGGTCAGCAGCTCAGCAGTTTCCTTGTGCTTCCTTCCTCATGGACAAGCTTTGCCATCTTGATCAAATTCTGAAATTGTCTGACCAAACAGGTCCCAATTTTCATTTGTGAAATGTTGGAAGTTATGGTATAGCAGAACATTAAGCTACAGTAGCCTTGCTTATCCAACATAAACAGGCCAGCAGAACGCTGGATAAGTAAAAATGTTGGATAATAAGGAGGGATTAAGGAAAACCCTATTAAACATCAAATTGCATTATGATTTTACAAATTAAGCACCAAAACATCATGTTTTACAACAAAATGACAGAAAATGCAGTGCAATACGTGGTAATGTTATGTAGCATTTACTGTATTTATGAGTTTACCACCAAAACATCACAATGTATTGAAACAGCTGTAGATCCAAGTGGGAAGTAGACTGCATTGGATAACACAGAATGTTGGATGAGTGAAGGTTGGATAAGTGAGACTCCACTGTATGTGCAAAATCATGTACTTCACTGTGAAGAGGGGACAAAGGGAAGCAATTGATGGGGAAGACCTGAAAATGAGAAAGAAAAATGAGGGCTATGACTGCAGACCCGGACTGTCCACTCTTGCCCTCCAGAAAAAGATAACATGTTTTAAGTTATCTTGACAGTAGTGCTTTCTCATTCACACTAAAAAAAATTAAGCAAGCCTTGACCAGGGAGTGGCATGAAATATTGGTATACAGGCAGCCCCTGAACTACAAACATCTGACTTACAAACAAACAGTTCAGAACAGGGGTGTGACAAGAGGAAATGAAATAAACCTCCCCCTTGAACAGGAAATTCACTCCTGGAAGAGTTATTATCATGGGGAAAAGATGTTTCAACTGAAACTTTATCACCAATCCTTGTTTCCACAACAAGCCACTTTTTGCCAAAGTCCAATTGTCACAGAGACGGAAAGTGTGGTGAAATCTTCTGAACAGGGGCACAGACAGCAAAACAGGGGTGTTAAGCTTTCTCTATGTTATCCAAAGCTTTTACACATACACACATATGTAAAGGTTTTCCTTGACATTAAGTCTGGTCGAGTCCAACTCTGGGGGGCTCGTCTCCATTTCTAAGCCAAATAAGTAGTGTTGTCCATTCATGCCTCCTAGGTCATGTGGCTGGCATGACTGAATGGAGCAGCATTACCTTACCACCGAAGCGGTACCTATTTATCTACTCACATTTGCATGTTTTCGAACTGCTAGGTGGATAGAAGCTGGGGCTAATAGTGGGAGCTCACCCCATCCTGTGGATTCAAACTGCTGACCTTCCAGTTCTGCAGTTTAACCTGCTGCACCACCATGGCCTTCCCTCTCCCTCTCTCTCCCTCCCTCCCTCTCTCTCTCTATGGAATTATACTTGAAAAATGTACCTGAACCAACTTACAAACTAATTCAACTGAAGAACAAACCTCCAGAACCTATCTTGTTTGTAACTTGGGGACTGTCTGTACTTTGGAAAGATTTGCCGACAGTCTCACAAAGGTCTTTCTGTCTTACATACACATCTTGTATTTCAACTAATTACTAAAATGCCTGAGTCATTACTGAATCTGTGCAGAATGGCAATGATAAATTATCCTAGTTTTCCAATGCATCACAGAACATGTAAATTATGGGTCAGTTCCGGGTGTGCAATGTAAATGTTCCTCAATATATTAGCCGAGTTCTTTGATGCCACTAAACTGGAGGCATGTACTAGAAAAAGAGAGTGGAAGAAATTGACTCCATACAAGAAGAAATGTTTTCTTTGTCTGAGGGTGTCACTTTATTCCATGACTTAAGGAGGAAATCACACCATGCACAATTTGACAAGCCAGTCAAAGAGCTTCTGCATCAAACACAGATATCAGATATATGTGACAGTTTCAGGATCCTGCTGGGCAGCCTCACTGATGTAAATCATAGGAGCAGAGGGGAAACTCTGGCCTCAGGGCCTAATCTGGTCAATGAACATTTCTTATTTGGCCATGTGTGGGTTCAGAAAGCCCTCTTCCACTTCTCCAGATGAGACCAGGCCCCAATTTACAATCCTCTCTCTAATGTACAGGTTTTCCTGCTAATAGGAGGAGGGAAATTACTCACCTTAGGTCTTTTCCCTTTGGGGAAA
This sequence comes from Anolis apletophallus, assembly GCA_030556195.1. Classification (NCBI taxonomy): domain Eukaryota; kingdom Metazoa; phylum Chordata; class Lepidosauria; order Squamata; family Anolidae; genus Anolis; species Anolis apletophallus. The sequence goes on from JARBWK010000012.1 coordinate 96,329,254, forward strand.
ATAACAGTGCAAGGACTGATGATGTCTGGAGAATATGACCATGCCTCAATATCATCTGGCCTGCTTTTTAGTCTCCCTGCAACTCTTCCCTCTGTCCTCCAAAAAAATTCCTCACTGCAATATAAGAGCAGGTTGATGAGCTTTGACGTATAACCTAGGGTACCTGGTATTTCTTGGCACTTCCTTGTCCAAATACTAACCAGGCCTGGCACAGCTTAGCTCCCAAGATCAGATCTGGTACCTTCAGGTATTTATACCAGTATAATTCCATTTTTTGCATTGTTATGGATGTTGGTATTCCCTCCCTTCCTTAACAAGCTTTGGACACTATGATACTGCAATGCCACTTCCAACCTCCATTTCCTTCCAAGGAGAGGAGGTCAGTTGAATATCTGGCTATGTTATTATAGCTAGACATATAACAATGGCATAACTTGCTCAGCATTCAAATGAACTTGGATATTTGTGAAAGATGTTCTCAGTTTGCATCTAGCTACAGGTACATAGCCAACTAATTCTCCAGTCCCACTATTATCCACCAGCAACAGGATGCCTTTGTGGGACAACTACTTTGTGGGAGTTTGAAAGTGGTATTGCAGTATCATGATTTGAGTCCTGCCTATCTTCATGATTGCATCTTCCCCTATGAACCTGTGTGGGCTTTCAGATGTGCTGGGGATGCCCTTCTCTCACTCCCACCTCTAACATAAGCATGGTTGGTGAGAACGAGGGAGAGGGCCTTCTCAGTGGTGGCCCCCTGGTTCTGGAACTCTCTCCCCAGGGAGATTAGATTAGCACCCACCCTGTCCACCTTCCATAAAGACCTGAAAACTTGGAAGTTTCAATGTGCCTTTTGATTAACCGGTTCATCTATTGGCTAGGTCCCCCTAGCCTTAATTTATTATCTGGCTTTGTAGCACTTCATTACCCAATCCATCCTTATAGCTGTATTGTACTAGCCCTTGCCCCGCCCTCCGAAATCTGAACATGCCCACTGTTCTCTGGTTGATGGTTATTGTTGTTCTTATGTTTTTGTGATGTCTGTTGTTTGGTTTTATTATTTTAATTATTGAAATGCCATGTATTTTAATTGTGCCATATCTTACTTCTGTTTTTGCTGGGCTTGGTCCTCATGTTAGCCACCGAGTTCCTTCGGGGAGATGGTGGTGGGATTTAAGAATAAAGTTGTTGTTGTTGTTGTTATAGCAACATGAAGAGATCCAACCATCCATAATTTGACAATATTTTAAATATATACTTCAACAAAGTAAACCTTGATATTTTCATTTTAGATAATGAACAGCTTTTTACTATGTCATTGTATACAATACGACTTAAGCACCCACATATTTTATTATCCACAAGTGCTCCGGGAACCAAACCTTATGCTACATGCAACAATATGAGCTCTCCGTTTTTCAAAAAAGGTCAAAGCGCAGCACCTAAATAGTGGAATCGATCATTTTTGGATTTAATTTTACTTGAAACCATGTATCTTGTACAATTGACTTCTCCTGAGATGAGAGCATTTATAATGACTGTTGGCTTTACTGATGGGTCTATGGACCGTAATAAAATATTGTTGCTGTTGTTGTTGTTTGCATTTGATTTTTCAAACAATTCATTCAATTGTGAAGAAATTGGTGAATTTGTGAAAACAAAATATTGTGATTGAAATTCAATTTTTACCTATCTCTACCTGCCCTCTAGGAGTGCCACATATGCCCACTGTCATTGCTGTAGCCCAGTCTGGCGCACTAATGGTTCATTCCAGTTTTGCAATGCTCCTTGCTGGGTCTAGCGTAGCACAGATGATAAAGTGGACTACTTGGATGTGGGGTGTCAGGATTCGATTTCCTGCTTGACAAGGAAGCTCACAGGGCAGCCTTGAGCGAGTCACTATCTTTCACCCTCGCCAACCTCATTGGATTTTTGTGAAGATTAAATGAAACAAGACCTGAACATCACTTTGTGCAGTGACAGGTGCTGTAGCAGTGATTAATAATTGCACAAATGCTACCTTTTCCTTCATCTCCAGGATCTTTCCTTTTTTATCTGCTTTTGTAAAAAAAAAATACATGTCAAAGAAATGACAGGCTCCTCATCCACCACAAGCTATAGAATACTTTCTGAGTCTATCAAACATTTCCCTGACTCCAGGCTAGAAGATATGCATGCTTCCTGACACCTGCTATCTAGCACAAAAGTGACAGACAATGCAGCATATGGGTGTTCTAGTCAATCCAGCCATACACAGGATGATATGTGATTTTTTTATCAGTATGTCAAACAAATAATAACAGAACCCATCTGATCTTGGAAATGAAACACAGTCAGTTCTGGTTAGTAGTCGGATAGGAGATTGCCAACAAATACCAGGTGCTGTGGACTACATTTCAAAGGAAGGAACTAGCAAAACCAATTGTGAGTATTCCTGGTCTAAGAAACCCCTTAGGCCCCCCTGGTTGCACAGCAGGTTAAGCCGCTGAGCTGTTGAACTTGCTCACTGAAAGATTGGCAGTTCAAATCCAGGGATCGGGGTGAGCTCCCACTGTTAGCCCCAAATTCTGCCAACCTAGTAATTCGAAAACATGCAAAAGTGAGTAGATCAATAGGTACCACTTTGGTGGGAACATAATGGTGCTCCATGCAGTCATGCCGGCCACATAACTTTGGAGATGAGCACCACCCCCAGAGTCAGATCCGACTGGACTTAATGTCAAGGGAAACCTTTACCTTTACTTTAAGAAGCTCTATGAAATTAATGGGGTCACTGTAAGTCAATAGGCGATTTGAAGGCACTTGCACACACATAATGGCACTGAACTCATACTATGTCCTAACTAGAACACAGATCTTTAGATCTACAGTCCACCCCCAGTTTTTGTATGGTCACTTTCTAGCTCACCAAAATTGAAGGTATGTTGGAATTCCCACTGATAACTTTTCAAACATCAGGACAGGGAAAGAGTTGTATCCTCAGTCTAGGTTGTCATGCTAATGGATAGAGGCAACTTAAAAGACATAAAAGCCTTAACACAAGGGTGAGAAATTGATGTGGTCCAGGGACCACATTCCAAAAAACCAATATTTTTTTAAAAGGACTCAAAAGCCTGTGTCTAGTTATTAAAATCAGTATGGTTTGATGTTTAAACAGTACCAAGATGGGTTGCTGTGAGTTTTCCGGGGTATATGGCCATGTTCCAGAAGCATTCTCTCCTGACATTTCACCCACATCTATGGCAGGCATCCCCAGAAACTGAGGGGTCCCCTCAACCTCTGAGGATGCCTGCCATAGATGTGGGTGAAACATCAGAAGAGAATGCTTCTGGAACATGGCCATACAGTCCAGAAAACTTACAGCAAACCAGTAATTCTAGACATGAAAGCCTTCGACATTACCAAGGTGGCTAGCAATCAGTTCAAAAGGAAAAGTGTCTTTTCTAGAAGTTTCCAGAAGAGGAAATTTACCTTTCACAGTGCCAGAAAATGGCCAGTTCAGAGTTTCTAATTCTTGTCTCCTCCAGACAAGAATTGGGGGGGGGGGACCACATGCATTTTCAGTTGGGTTGCAAGTTCAGGACTGTCTCAAGCTTTGAGATTTTGTGACTAAAATCTGAAAACTAGGGAGAGCCCCCAGTGATGTCATGAAGCATTAATATGCATAGGATTCCAATCTCATTTGCTCGTAGCTTGTAATTCAAACACACAGCTGAGCATGGTAAGCTGACTATGGGATTCTGGATGCTGAAATCCCCATGTTCAAAAAGCAATTCCTCCCCTATCCCCAGAGTCTGTTGGTGATCAGATGAGCATGGGAACATATGCTATCCAAAGTGCATGAATCAAGTATTCAGTCTGCATTTTTAACCTCCCAAAAAAGTTGCAGTTTTGAGGAAATTTGTCCTAAAAATCCTAAACTGCTAACAGACATCCAGCTTTATGCGTAGCTTTACAGCCAATAGTTTTACAACTTAGAAGACAAAGTATCAGAACTCAACACTTCCTTGAAACTTGCCAAAGCAGCCAGAAAGAAAAACTACTTCAGAGGCTGCATGTAGCCAAAAATGATCTGCCAACTCAATGGAGCAAAAATTATCTCTATACAGCATCAAACAATTGCTTTTTTAAAAAAAAATCAACATCATAATGTACTTTTCACATTTAAATCGTTGTAGAAATACTTATAAGGGAAGCAAAGATAAAAGCAAGGGATGTTTTGTGTTTTAGGTCAAGCTGACCACTCTTACAACTTTAAGACAATCATCAAAAGGAAAATGTGCTCTGCTTATTCAGAAGGACACTTTGGATCACATGTGAAGCACATTGCTGAGAAAGCAGAGAAAGAAGTGGATTTCAGATCTCTCGTGCCTGTTTAACAGACTTCCAAAATGCTCAGATTACTGCAACTGTGCAGTTCAAAAGTTCTCATGGGGGGTAAAATTCATTGGTTCTTTCCTCACACATATACACACACACCATCAATGCAGGAAACTGGAAACAGTTTTACTAAGAGCTAGAAATAATGAGCAGGAATGAGATTGTCAGTCTTTTCAGATAAAACAGTTTAGGTTCCTCAACTTCCTTTTAATCTTGCTGTTTTATTCAGTGCTGAATTGGATCAAAATAAGATAAAGGTGTTTCTTTCTTCTCTGCCTGAGAATCAGGGTGCCAAGAACAGCATGCTGCGTGCAGATCATTAAAGAACTAAAGGGTTTTAAAGCCTATTGTGCCAAGAGTAGGAGCAAATGCAGGGCAAGGAAGAAACACTTGAAACAATGTTATATAGAACCATAGAGTTGGAAGAGACCTCATGGGCCATCCAGTCCAACCCCTGCCAAGAAGCAGGAAAATTGCATTCAAAGCACCCCCGACAGATGGCTTGTCATGCATATTTGAAAGACTGAATAACATCCCTCCCTTGATGTGAAAGAGAGACATCTTCATCCACTACTGTTGGTGGTGTCTTGGGGTTCCTAGAAGTTCCTTGTTAGTGGATGGGAAAAGGGGCAGTGAATCCATTCTGGGTTTTATTCCAATCTTTCAAGGAACTAGTCAAGCTGATGAAGAGGCTCTATAGCAGTGTTTCTCAACCTTCCTAATGACGAGACCCCTTAATACAGTTCTTCATGTTGTGGTGACCCCCAACCATAAAATTGTTTTTGTTGCTATTTCATGACTGTCATTTTGCTACTGCTATGAATCATAATGTTAAGATGTATTTTCATTTACTGGACCAAATTTGGCACAAATACCCAATACGCCCAAATTTGAATACTAGTAGGGTGGTTGGGGGGGGGGGGGAGAATTGGTTTTGTCATTTGGGAGTTGTAGTTGCTGGGATTTATAGTTAACCTACAATCAAAGAGCATTCTGAACTCCACCAACGATGGAACTGAACCAAACTTGGCACAGAGAACTCCCATGACCAACAGCAAATACTTGAAGGATTTGGTGGGCATTGACCTTGAGTTTTGGAGTTGTAGTTTACCTACATCCAGAGAGCACGGTGAACTCAAACAATGATGGATCTGGACCAAATCTGGCAAGAATACTCAAAATGCTGAAATGTGAACACTGGTGGAGTTTGGGGAAAAGAGACTTTACATTTGAGAGTTGTAGTTGCTGGGATTTATAGTTCACCTACAATCAAAGAGCATTCAGAACCTCACCAATGATAAAATTGGGACAAACTTCCCACACAAAACCCTCATGACTAACAGAAAATACTGTGTTTTCTTATGGACTTTGGTGACCCCCCTGACATCCCCTTGCAACCACCCTCCACCAGGGGTTTTGACCCCCAGGTTGAGAACTACTGCTCTATAGTGTCACCGTGAGAGCATTAGGTCTCAAGAGACCAGGGTTCAAATCTTCTACCATAGAAACCCACTGGAAGTCACACTCTCTCATGCTCAGGTGAAGGCTGTGCCAAACTTCCTCTGAATAAATCCTGTAAGCGAAACCCTGCAATTATATCATCATAAGTCAGAGTTGACTGGAAGCTATCAAAACATTTTGGATACAAAACTGTATATTGATGCAGAGGAGTCCAATCTGCAATTAAATCAGAGTTGTTTATTTTGGGACTATCCGTTGTAAAGCTGGAGAAGACATATGGAAAGATTGCTCTAGTATACGACCACTGCAGCAAGATTGCTGTACACACAAATATGAAAGAAGTCCATAGTACCTAATAGGGAGTAGTTTTTGGTGAAATTGATAGATTTAGTTGAAAAGGAGAGAGGTCATTAGTAACATTTCTCAAAGACTGGAAAAGGCTTATTGGCTAGTAATGTGTGGCTTTGATGATTAGAAGGAATTGATTATAGAAAAAGAGAAGTTGTATTAATATTAGAGTGTGAGTTATGGATAATTAATGTACTGTAATATGTATACCTGTTGAAAAGATGAATAGAAGTCATTCTTTTCTTGCCTTCCTTTCTTTACTTTCTTTCAGCATGTTAAAATCTTTAATTTTAAAAAAAGAGTTAACTTGAAGGCACATTAGAACAAAAAATCCAATGTGTTGATATCTTACTCCCCAAAATAGGTTGCATTCCATTAATGTTCAGAATACAAACCAGAGTGCTTTTGCTATCTGTGATATATAGCCAACACAATGCATAAGGATTTTATACTGAAAGCAGAGAAGAAACCCTAAATTATTTTTGTCTGCTCTTTTTTTCCATTGATTCCTATGTTGTATTAAAATGCAGCTGCTATAACTATTCACTCCAAACCCTAGACCAGTGTTTCTCAACCTGGGGGTCATGAGGGGGGTGTCAGAGGGGTCGCCAAAGACCATCAGAAAACACAGTATTTTCTGTCAGTCATGGGGGTTCTTTGTGGAAAATTTGGCCCAATTCTATCATTGGTGAGTCCCCCAACCCTGCCAGTATTCAAATATATGAATATTGGGTATTCATGCCAAATTTGTTCCAGTGAATGAAAATACATCCTGCATGTCAGATATTTACATTACAATTCATAACAGTAGCAAAATGACAGTTATGAAGTAGCAATGCAAATAATTTGAACGATGGGGGTCACCACAACATGAGGAACTGTAGGGTTGCAGCATTACGAAAGTTGAGAACCACTGCTCTAGACTGATACGAAAGAGTTAGGATACTAACTGTATTGTCAATACTATTCACAGTTCCTACCTTACATGCACTCCTAACTCAAACACATCAACATCACTTTTGATAGACCTCCAAAATCATATGACCCACTAGGAGCAATGTAGTCCCATTGTGCTCATGCACTATGACCTCTCAAGGTACATACATCTCTCTATTCACAATCCAAGCTGGCAAAATATCACGAAGGTCCATTGAATCTTTGGTAAGTTATCATACATAGTTAGTTGACTCTGATCAGCTAGATATGTTAAAAGCTATAGAAGTCTGGATTATGGGTTTATCATGTTAAATATGGGGCTAGGATGAGGACTAAGCAAGAAAACATTTCTGGGATACTTCGTATGCTGTCAAGAAATAATGTTTTATGGATTCAACCACCACCACCCATAAATGTATTACATATATCTTAGCCTATGAGGTGTCCAAAAATTGCTCAGAAGCTCTTGGCTGAAATATCATTCCATGTCCTAGTATTGATATAAGTCCTAGTGCCAACACACAGTTTTCTGAAGCAGCTGGTCACTATTGCAATAGCATTCACTCTCTCAACCTCTGCAGCCCTGAACTACAAATAGAAAGAATATTCAAAAATATGGGAAACTATTGAAAATGCATTTTCTAAAAACCTTGATGAGAAGAATCTGGGATTGATGAGGATAATTGCCATCTGAGACTTATTCTACAGAAAATTCACATGTGCTTGTTTAGCATAGAAATCAGAGTGATTATATTCTGCTGCTTCCTGTACAGAAATACTTTTCTGTACAAAACTACCATGTGGAGATATGACAGAGTATAATTCTCAAATTGCAAATAAAACTTCAGAATTTTTATAGACTTTCTCACACCTGGAGGAAAAATTCAAAAATTCTTCATTGCATCCTTCAAGAAAACATATTAGTGTACAGTTACACACTATATCCTACATATCGCATGCTAGATTACTTGGAAAAACCATTTTAATCCCACACAACAGCCCTGACATACCACAGGTTGAATGCCACTTATCCAGAATTTCAAGATCCAAAATACCCCAAAGTCCAAAATCATCCACATGAGCGACTGAGTGGCTGTGATCGTGATACCTTTGCTTTCTAATGGTTCAACATACACAAACTTTGTTTCATGCAAAATCATATTTAAAATATTGTATACAAAATTACCTTCAAGATACATGTATATTTTGTATTTAGTCTTAAGTCCCATCTTTAAAGTATCCCAATCTTCACATCTCAATCAAGAGATAAAAGCAGGATGTAAATAACAATAACAACATGCAAGTATTCCAAAATCCAAAAGAAAAATATCAAACATAGAACACCTTTTGTCCTAAGCATTTCAGATAAAGGATACTCAACCTGAATTGCTTCAGAGCAGTGCTGCATAATCTGTGGCCCTCCAAGTGTTTGGGACTCCAACTCCCAGAAGCCCTAGTCAGCTTGTCCAATGGTCAGGAGTTCTGGGAGATAAAATCCAAAACGTCTGGAGGGCCATCGGTTGTGTGCTACTGCTCCAAAGTATAATGTTTATGTCTTATAATGTTTAATTTTTTGCATGGTTTTTGTTTTTGCTCGGCAATTGAATGTTTTGCCCTATGTTGGAAACCATCCTGAGTCCTCTTGGGGAGATAGGTCAGAATATAGATAAAGTTTTATATTTATATATAATGAGAAATTCAAATGACAGATTCAAACCACCAGTTGATCCTAGAGCAGTAGCTTTCTATCAATCCTTGGGAAATCCACTGGGATCCAACAATATAGGAATATGGTTACTAGAAGACACTTTGTCCGAGATCCTTTGCAACCTAAATACTTCATAGAACTGATGCTAAAGATTACTGGGATAAACACGAGAAACATAGAATACTTGAAACCTGCGACATAAATGCCACAGCTCTAACATTCTCATCCCTGCCTTCCAAGTGATGAAGATTGCCGCAACCTTGCATAGCAATACTGAATGCTGAGAGCTGGAACCATGCACAAGAAAAACTCTGCACCCTTGAGTTTGACAGGCCAATTGGAAAGATACCAGTACTATTTCAAAAAGATAGTCCCGAATATACCCAAATTCAGAAATGCTCAAGTTTCCAACTTGTTCAAAGCCCAGCATTTAGAAAGCAATTGTAAGTTTGCAAAGATGAGGGGTAGAAGCAATCAAGTGGGACTGTTATGGGAACTTCAAGCCAAAACATAGACTGGGTTGGGGGATCCCTAATAAGGCTTGTAGGAGGTTCTATATGGCAGAGAGCAAGGGAAGAGGAAGGACCTTTCAAAAAGGATTGCCAGTCCTGAATACAAATATAACCTGGTCTTTCAACCAAAGAGGGGGAAGCAGAGTCAGTGATGTTTCAGGTTGCTTTCTAGCATGCAGCTCTGATGACACAGCAGTCCAGCTCCACCAGGGACATCTAGGAGAAAGGTGCCCTCTTTTGCCAATGATTGACAGGAGCATCACCTTGCTAAGCCCCATCTGTCTTGCCTTGTCATTCAGGAAACAAGAAAAGTGAAGTGCTCATGAAACAGCTGCCCCCCTCCCCGCTTCGGTAAAAATGCCCCTCTGCAGCAATCACCACTTACATCTCACTCTAGCAATGTTACCTTTCGTTCTATTGTTTCCCATGGCTCCCAGTTCATTTAGCACGCAAGGAAAAAAATAAGTCCGCTGATCGTAAATGAATTCCATTTACTGCAGACGCCTGCCAGGTATCACACTGTAATTTAACATTCACCCAGGCAGCAGAAGCAATAGCAGGGAAACCTTTGCCAGGGATCAAGATAAATGCTAGGCGAGAGTTTGCAACTACATAACCAGCAGCGTATTCCGTCTTTGAAAGCTAAGGTGAATTTTTTATCTCTCCCCTTTTTTTGCCTTTCATTCCTTCCTTGCTTCCTACTCACCTGCCCCTTACCCACCCTGATTAATAAGAGAGAGGAAAAACTCACAGTCGGAAGCTTTCCTGTTAGAGGTAGATGGTGAAGATTTCAGAAGAGGAGTCCTGGGAGTGGTGCTATCAAACGCCACATCTGAATGGAACTGAATCACTTCAGAATCCCTTGTTCAGCATGTAGCAACCAATAACAACAACAAGCAAGACGCCGCCTCCACCAAACTAATACTTTGCAAATTGGCTGAGAATAAAGGTGGCTGTAGCAGCATGCTCCGCCGTTCTACGGCACCGGTGTGCGAAGGCTTAATCTCATTACACAGCAAATCACCTCGACCATATGTGCCCATGTGCTGCACATTCAACTTGCTGCTTGAGCCCTTTGCCGGAGTCTTGGTGAAGAGGCGTTCTGCTGGAAGCCCCAGCTTCACACAAACACCAGGAAAGCAGAGGGGATAGAAGAGCTCACACGTGGGGATTTGACATGTACTGAACAAAAGAGGACTCGACAATGAACAATGCAACAGGATTGCACTAGAGGAACTCTGCCTGGCTCAGCTGTCAGCACAGTAGCCTTTTCTCTGCAATTCCTTCCCACTGCCTCTCTCCCTCCTTGCTTTCCCCAATTACCAACCTCATCATAGGAATGGTTGAACTGACTTTCCAGGTGTTGATGGGCCAAAACTTTGACAGCAGCTGGTTACCTATATACCATCAGCTCTTGAGATTTGTATTTGAGGGAGAGGCCATGTTTACCTGGGAAAATTTACATCAAAACCACAATTAACCTTATGCACGATTAACCTTCCCTGATGTGGAAGGGAAAGATGTGGTATGAATTATTGAACATGTTTTTTAAAGTCTTACTCTTCCAACTTTTAGGGCAGTAGTATTACAAGGCATTTGAGGAGGATTGTTTCTTTGCCCAATCAGGTAAACAGGGAGAACACACTTTCTGAACCCTTTCTGAAGCCATAAAAGAAAAACATGAGCCCTGGCTCCACTTGCCTATTGAACTGGTATTAGAAAGGAAGGAGGGAAGCTTACTGTTACAACAGCAGGATAATTAAGCGCAAGGCAAAGTGGATTTTGCTCCACTATGTTTCCAAGAGACACAGCTTAACCTGATTTCTGTGGCAATTCCTGAAAGCGGGGAAGAAAATCTAGAGTTAAAAAAACAAGCTGAGGGGTACATGCAGACACACAAAAGTTGCAGAGGTTAATTTCTTCTCTGACTCTGTTTTAAAGAGACAGTGCCTTTCCCAAGAAAATAACACCAACAAAGTAGGAGAGAGGATGCAAGCTGTCTAAAGTGAGCCCTTCTTCCAAACTTTACCTTCTATCCCCAATCTGCAGTGTCCCTCAAAGGAAGAGAGCAAGGGGTGAAGAAGTTACAATTCTGTGTCTTTGCTCCTGTTGACAATTGCTGGTCAAGGGATCAGGCTGTGACCCAGAGGTAACAAGTAAGATAAGGAACACAGCATAATATAGGACCTGGAGAAGGCCTCCTCGAGAAAAAAGAAGGGGATTTGCCAAGTCAATGGCCCCAATGGAAGCTGGAAAAGACTAGTAATCCTCACATGACACTGGCAAAGGAAGACTCCAATCCATCCTAAGCAGCAATTACAGATCAGAGAGAAGCAGGAAACTTCACACACTATCATAAAATAAAATGCCAGGAGCAAAGGGTCAGGCAATGCCTTGCTCCACTTTAAATTCAAGAGGCTGAGCTAATTAGACCATGGGCTGGTTTAGCACTGACCATAAATTAGCTCAGACCAGTCCTTCTCTTTTCTGCAATTCATTCCTCTAAAATCTCCCATCCAACCCTGTCTAACATTTCTGGCTTTATTGGTCCCTGACCTTCATCAAGTACCTTCAGACTGAACTATCTAACAACACCTTTCTGGGCTTTAGACTCGACCCTCATCGGATGTCCTAGAACAGTGGTTCCCAATCTTTGGTGCTCCAGTTGTTTTGGACTTCAACTTCCAGAAATTCCAGCCAACTTACCAGCTGTTAGGAATTGTGTGAGATGAAATCCAAAACACCTGGAGGACCAAAGGTTGAGAACCACTGCCCTATCTCATGCTTTTTTGTGTAATCCACTGTAAACCCTGCTGGGATTTGTCTGGTCTTCCCCTGCCAGTTCTTGCTGAGTTGACTATGTCAACTTGGGTGCTTGCTAATCTTAAATATGAGCCAGGGCCCTTGTTCCTTTAATGCAGTGGTTCTCAACCTGTGGGTCCCCAGGTATTTTGACTTACAACTCCCAGAAATCTCAGCCAGTTTACCAGATGTTAGGATTTCTGGGAGTTGGTCAAAACATCTGGGGATCCATAGGTTGGGAACCACTGCTTTAATAGTTTATAGAACTGGGCCTTTTGACAGGTACCTTGCCCCTTATTTCACCTGGCAACAGTTTGCCAAGAAGACCCTGGGTAGGGATGAGTGAGAATTTTGTCCCATTTCACTGTTGCCAAAAACCGATCCACACTTGCCTTTTTTAAATGTGTCAGAAATTGAAAGAGTCCTCCTTCCTATTTGCTTCCTTGTTAAGTCAAGTCCCCATCCTATGCCTAAAGCAGTGTTTCTCAACCAGTGTGCCGTGGCACACTAGTGTGCCATGAGCGATCATCAGGTGTGCCGCGAGAAAAGCTCTCTGCCCCCCTTCCTTCCCCCCTCCTCCTGCCAAACTCCTGCTGCTTGGGAGAGGAGGAGGAAGGGCTGGGTTTCCCCAACCAGCCTCCAATCTGTCATAACTCCCGCTCCTTGCTTGTTGAAGCCGCGCGGAGGAGGAGCCCCGCCTACTGAAGCCCATCCACCGCTCATGCTCCTCCTCTGTGAGAGAGCTGAAGCCGGGGGGGGGGATGACACAGCCTGGCTCTGCCCCTCCCCCGGCTTCAGCACTCCCACAGCTTAGCTAGCCTTGAGGGGGCGGTGCCAAGCCAGCGGTGGCAGAGCCCCCTCAAGGCTGGTGAAGCTGTGGGAGTGCTGAAGCCGGGAGAGGGGCGGGGTATGAAGCGGCCTGGCTCCGCCCCCTCCCCCAGCTTCAGCGCTCCCACCATTTTGCCAGCTGTGGGAGCACTGAAGCCGGGGGGAGGGGGCGGGGCATGGCATGGCCTGGCTCCTCCCCTGGCTTTGGCACTCCCAGCAGCTGCTCCCAGCAAGTCACCATACCCCAGGCATTCTTTACTGCGTTACAGTGTCATTTTGTGTCATTTTGGTTGGTGGTGTGCCCCCGGATTTTTTTAATGTTAAAGGTGTGCCGCAGCTCAAAAAAGGTTGGGAAACACTGGCCTAAAGTACTCCAGAGTGAGTTTGGGAGTACAGGCTGTCCCCAAGTTATAAACAAGGTAAGTTTGTTCTTAAGTTTAATTAGTTTTTAATTGGAACAGGTACATTTTTAAAGTGAACTCCAGCCAAATATTTAGGGAAGGGTTAACAGACCCTTGTGGTGTTGGTTTTGCTGTCTGTGCCCCTGTTCAGAAGATTTTCCCTCACTTTCTGGCCCATTCTACACTACCATATAAAATCCACATTATCTGCTTTGATAATCTGGATTATATGGCAGTGTAGAAGAGGCCTCTGTCCATTTGATCATTGGATTTTGGAAAAAAATGGCTTGTTGTGAAAACAAGTATTTGTGAGAAAGCTTCAGTGGAGACCTCTTTTCCCCCATAATAACTCTTTTGGGAGTGGATTTCCCTTGCAAGGGGTAGATTTCTCTTACTTCCTGTTGTTTCACCCCTATTCCTAACAGTGAGTCATTTGTAAATCAGATGTTTGTAACTTGGGGGTGTCCATTATTTTGATTTTTTTAAATGAAAAAGTAAATTTGGGAAGAAATATGGGAACTGCAAAACTTATCCTAAGGACTGCAAATATAGAGTCTATCAACTCTACTTTACCTTCTTTGAATGCAATTTCCTGCTTTTTAGCAGAGGGTTGGACTGGATGGCTCAAGAGGTCTCTATGATTCCTCCAGCATATCATGTTCATCTTCGAGAACATCATGACAAAAACATAGATATGTCCAGCCAAGCAAACAGCTCAATGTACTTCAATCAAATAAAACAAACTGCAAGATCCCATTAATCTCTCTGAACAGGAAGAAAATCACTTCCAATCTCAAATGTTCAGGATTGTGAGATATGGATTATGTTGTTAATATATGTTTGGATTTTGGAAGGTGAGAGCTAGCTCCAGCAAAACATCAGGAAGCAGGAAAGCTTTAAGTATCCTCCAGAATGTGAATTGAATTAAGATAACAGAGGTGATGGATACAAGATGATCACAAGCTTATCAGCTAACAGTGAAAAGGAAAACAGAAAAAGGAAGGTGCAATGAAGGTGCAAGTATCTAAATGGGCCATCTTTAGCTATGAAAGCCCCACATTCAAAATAACATTGTATAATCCAGTCTTTCTCAACCAGTGTGCGGTGGCACACTAGTGTGCCGTGACGGACCTCCTGCTGTGCCGCGAGAAAAGCTCTCTGCCCCCCTTCCTCCCCCCTCCTGCCGAACTCCTGCTGCTTGGGGGAGGAGGAAGGGCCAGGCAGTGGCGAAGAAAAAAGAAGAAGGGACCGGGCGCTGCCTCCTTCGGCCATTTCCACAGCCAGCCTCCAATCCGCCATGACTCCCACCATGACTCGCTGAAGCCGCGTGGAGGCGCGCCCGCCCACTGAAGCCCGTCCACCGCTCATGCTCCTCCTCTGTAGGAGAGCTGAAGCTGGGGAGGCGGGGCATGGCACGGCCTGTAGGAGACCTGAAGCTGGGGGAAGGGGGTGGGGCATGGTGCGGCCTGGCTCTGCCCCCTCCCCCATCTTCGGCACTCCCAGCAGCTGCTCCAGCCTTGAGGGGACAGTGCCAAGCCAGCATTGTGCTGGCTCTGGCTCCGCTGGCTTGGCACTGCCCCCTCAAGGCTGGAGCAGCTGCTGGGAGAGGTGAAGCCGGGGAGAGGGAGGGGCATGGCACAGCCTGGGTCCTCCCCCTCCCCGGCTTTGGCACTCCCAGCAGCTGCTCCCAGCAGGCCACCAACCCCCAGCCATTCTTTACTGTGTTAGAGTGTCATTTTGTGTCATTTTGGTTGGTGGTGTGGCCCCGGATTTTTTTAATGTTAAAAGTGTGCCGCGGCTCAAAAAAGGTTGGGAAACACTGGTATAATCTATCTTCTTCTATCTATCTATCTATCTATCTATCTATCTATACAAATAATAAAAGTGAAAATTGTGTATGTGGGAGAGGTGTCCACTTACACACACAGCCTCCTGCCTCCACAAACAGGCAATAGTTTCAAGTGCTGAGAAGCCCCCAAAGGCATGCTCTCCACTGACATTGCAGGTTATAGCGAGTGACATGAACCTGTAGCCCAAACACTGTCCTTCCCAAACACTACGGCCCATCACCCAAGGAATGCTTTCATTTGGGAAGAATTTCATCCTAGAGTTGACATGTTTCCTCCACCACAGGCAGGCACCCCAGGATTCCTTGTGTGGAATTTGCAAGACTCCACCCACTGCCCCTCCCTTAACCCTTTTCTATGGCACACCGCAAACAGAGAGGAATTGATCTGGAGGGGTTTGAAAGACTGAGGCCAACTACAAATACTGGCAGGATTTTGGGGTGACTGCTCTTGGCATATGGGAGTTGTAGTTCACCCTTATCCAGAGAGCACTGAATCCAACTGATAACAGATCTGGATCAAACTTGGCACACACACCCAACATGGCCAACTGTGCATACAGGCCTGGTTTGGGGAGGATTGACCCACGATTCTGGGAATTGTAGTTTGCCCACATTGTTACATATTTTCTAATGGGAGCATTCATTAAAATGAAATCACATTCTGGCTTTTCCCTAATAAACAGTGTTACTAATTAACTACATGATATTACCTAACACCCCAAAACAAATAATGCCTTTTTCAAATAACCCGGGCACCGCTGGGTACCCAAGCTAGTTCTTAATAAATGGGATGAAAGATGTAAGTCCTGGAGAAAGAAAATGGGGGAATCAGAACTGAAAGTACCTGCCCATCAGTGTCTACAGAGTCAACCACTCCTTGCTTGAAAATATTCCCCCCCCCCCTCCCAAAAAAATCCAAAAGTTAATCTTGGTTTTGCCATTTTATATAAGGGAAACCATTTTGTTATGTTATTGTATGTAATGGGATTTCGTTATCTGTGGGAGATCCCTGATCCAAACCTCACTTGACCCTAAGGACCCATGGCACTATGAGTAAAGAATATTGACAGCAGTGGCTATAGGAAATGCACTAAACCTTTATTATAGAGATTCCATCAGACATAGGAAAGCTCTCTAAAGGTGTTCGGCTAAGCTAGGACAGAACAAGAAGAGGATTACATTAGTTTTACGTTTGCAACAGCAAAGGAGCAAAATGGAGGCAGAGAGAAGAGGTGATGTGATCCTTAAGAATATCCCTTTAAGAGAGGTTAAGATAGATGGATAAGACATGAGGCGATTATAGGTCACTGAAATACTTCTTAATGCCAACACTGCTGTTCTCTCTATGATGCATTTGAGTCTTTACACACTTGTTGGAAAATTGTTGCTTTTTCCAACAAGAATGAGAAACCCTGTGCATCAGCAACGTGAGCAAATCCGGATCTAGCCAGGGACTACTGGTGGCATGGTTTTCTAATATTAGGATTAAGTCAATTCAAGGTTTTGATCCAGGTTTAAAAGGAGCTCTCCTGGGTACTCAAACCTATTGCTAGAAAACATTGCTACTTTCTATACCTCTGGTACTGAAGAAACACGAGGGGTTCTGGAAAGTAAAGTGAGGAGACAGGTATGGATTTGGTGGTTCTTCTTGAGCTATCTGAACCTATTTGACACACAATTCCAAGAACTGGATAGAAAACTGTTTCAAGGATTGGAAAGAGAGCTTCAAAAAAGGATTGAAGAGGATTTTCCTTGTTGGAGTTATCAGGCAACAACAAAAATCAATTTCTCAGTATTTTTCTTTGACCATTTGAATTATATTTATTTGGTTTATTATTTGATTTCCCATCTTTCTCCTTGTACAGAATTCAAGGTGGTTAAACAAACAATTAAAAACAAGGCGCACCTAAATGAAGTCAATTTCCGAGCACAATTCAAAGTGCTAGCCTTGGCCTATAAAGCCCTATACGACTCCGGCCCAGCTTACTTGTCCAAA
This sequence comes from Anolis apletophallus, assembly GCA_030556195.1. Classification (NCBI taxonomy): domain Eukaryota; kingdom Metazoa; phylum Chordata; class Lepidosauria; order Squamata; family Anolidae; genus Anolis; species Anolis apletophallus. The sequence goes on from JARBWK010000012.1 coordinate 96,346,475, forward strand.
CGTATCTCCCTCTACATTCCGCCACGTAGCCTAAGATCCACCGGGGAGGCCCTGCTCTTGGCCCCACCAGCTTCGCAAACGTGGGGACGAGGGACAGGGTCTTCTCAGTGGTGACCCCCATCTGTGGAACTCGCTCCCTAGCAAAATCAGATCGGCATCCTCCCTCCTTTCTTTCAGAAGAAAACTGAAGATATGGTTGTGGAACCAAGAATTTGGCTAATTGGATATAACAGCACCTGAGCATTGAATCAGACCATATGATTGTTGTAATGGACAAGGCTTTATGATTGTTTAACTAATGTTGTTTTAATCTATTGCATTGTATGTTTTTATCCTATTATTATAATTGTAATTTACTGTGGCTTCGAATTGTAATTTATTGTGATATTGTTAGCCGCTCTGAGTCCCCCTGTGGGGGTGAGAAGAGCGGGGTAAAAATATTGTAAATAAAATAAATAAATAACTCTAAATACTCTAAAGAAACCAGAGCCTGTCTAAACATGAAAGCTAAGCAAGGTTAGTCCTGGTTAGTATGTCAATAGGAGACTGCCAACAAGCACCAGGTGCTATAAGCTATATTTCAGAGGCAAGAACTAGCAAACCCACTTCTGCGAACTCCTTGCCTAAGGAAACCCTGTCTACAACATGAATTATAAACCAAAGGACTGCCTGAATACAAAGATCTTTGCTAGCTCAAAGAACGAAAGAAGAGAGAGATTCTTTCCATCTGTAGTTTATCAACACCTGGGCTGATTGAGAGTGTTTAAGGCAAAGGATATGACATGGAGAAGGAGAGGAGAGAATTACCAACAGCCAGATTGGAAAAAGTGCTGGGGGCCACAGGCTGCGACTGATGCTGTATATTTTCCCATCGTCTTCAACAAACACACACTTGTACCGTAATATAGATGCTACGTAATATAGATGTACCGTAATATAAATGTTGAAGAAATCAAGCTGCCTGCGGAAAGCATAGAATCATAGAGTTGGAAGAGACCTCATGGGCCATCCAGTCCAACCCCCTGCCAAGGAGCAGGAAAATTACATTCAAAGCACCTCTGACAGATAGCCATCCAGCCTCTGTTTAAAAGCCTCCAAAGAAAGAACCTCCAACACACTCTGGAGCAGAGTTCCACTGCTGAACAGCAGGTGGTAGACTCTTCGTCTTTGGAAATGTTTGGATGGACATTTTCAGGAGTGTCTTAGTTGTGTTTAGATGGCCCTTGTGGTTTTTAATCTTCAGAAGCACCTCAGAATGACACTATACCTGATATTCTGGGACACTGTGAGATTTAAAACAGTACATAGAGGCTCAGTCTCAATCACTCCTGTCTAGAGATGCGGAGGTCGGGGGATTGAGGAAAAATTGGGGGAAAGTGGGGAAAATAGTTTTTTCCAAACCTACCTGTCTTTACTTCTAACCAGATACCAGCTTCTAACTTCTAACCACATACCAACTGTCTGTGTTACAGATAGCTTACAATTACAGCAACAAACACTGATGCTGGCCAGCCCTGCTGTCTGTGCCCATTGAATCAGATGGACTTTATGTAAATGTTAGATTACAATTGGTTCAACTCTTGTAGGTATCAAACATTGGATTTAGGCCACTATTTACAAGCCATTGAGACAATGGCTACTCCCAACTAGGCTAGTCCCATTGAATCAGATGGACTAGGTAAATGTTGGATTACCATTGGTTCAATTCTTGTAGGTACCAAACATTGGATTTAGGCCACTACAGTGTTCCCTTCGCTACCTTGCAGTTCCCTTATTGTGGACTCGCTGTTTCGCGGATTTCAAAAAATTAATTTAAAATATATATCATGGTATTTTCACTGTTTTGTGGGGGGGTTTCGCCACCGCTCTCCAAGGCGCTATCCCTCCTCAGTCCTTCCTTCCTCCCCCCAGCCTTGAGAGGCCTTTCCTTCTTTTCCTTCACTTTATTTTAAGTTTATAAAGACTCAACAACGTGTATAACTACTAAAATAATGTATAAATATTAAAATAAATAGAGTATCCCTACATCACAGGTTTTCACTTATTGCGGGAGGTCCTGGAACCTAACTCCAGCAATAAGTGAGGGAACACTTTATTTACAAGCCATTGAGACAATAGCTACTCTCAACTAGACTAGTCCCATTGAATCAGATGGACTTTAGGTAAATGTTGGATTACCATTGGTTCAACTCCTGTTGGTACCAAACATTGGATTTAAGCCACTATTTACAAGCCATTGAGACAACAGCTACTCTCAACTAGACTAGTCCCATTGAATCAGATGGACTTCAGATAAATGTTGGATTATCAATGGTTCAACTCTTGTTGGTACCAAACATTGGATTTAGGTCACTATTTACAAGCTATTAAGACAATGGCTACTCCCAACTAGACTAGTCCCATTGAATCAGATGGACTTTAGGTAAATGTTGGATTACCATTGATTCAACTATTGTAGGTACCAAACATTAAATTTAGGCCACTATTTACAATCCATTGAGATTTCACATTTTAAATACTATAAATAATTTGCAAAATCAGCATATACTGAATGAGGTCAACAAGGAGGAACATGCAGTACAAAACCATGCTTGTGACCGCCATTGTTTCAAACAGAAATGTCTTGCCATATTTCTCCTCCTCCACATCCCTTGTTCTGTCCCAATCAACATAATTGAGATCTAAATAGAAATGATGCAAGCCTATACAGGAATGTGTACACATGATGGTGCAGTTCACTGGTAGCTAACCCAAGTTGTGAGACGATATTTCTTCAGAGTCTGATCCTGCCAGGCCCCATAAGCAAGCACACCCCTTTCCTTCCCTCAAGACATAGCTGTCAACTTGCACTGAAATACAGAAGAAGGTGGGGTGCAGGGAGTAAAGGTAAACCTACATCAACAGCTGCACAAATATGGACGGCTGCCAAAAACAAGTGTCTTTTTGGTGGTCCAGGCTTTTCTCAGCTAACAAAAAGGAGAACTGGAAGGGAGAGGGGAGAGGGCAAACAGCCAAAGCTATTTTTCAGTGGATAACCCAGAGGTTCTTCACACAAACAATTCTGATCTTGTTCCCGGAAAAGGAGGTAACACATTCATTTAGGCTCATTCAAAGAGAGTCAAAGAAAACAGCAGCATGCTTGGATGCTCAAAGGAGATCCAAGGATTTGAGGATGTAGTACTTTACAGAGCAAATAAACTTTTTCTGAATTGCTTTGTTTGATTTTCACTGAAGCAGCAAGAATGTAGCATTGACGAACTAGTAATCAACAGAGGTTGCACAAAGAGATATATTCACTTTTTACTGTTTTCCAGGGTCATTGTAATGCTGCATACCTTCATGGGTTGTGTTTAGATTCCAAAAAAGCTGACAAAATACAACAATGCAGAGCATTTCTGTCTTGAGTTTTGTCACCCAGGCAGCCATGAACTTCTCCCAGATACCCCCTTCATTCACTCTTCCAATTTATTTTTCTTCTCTTGTAACTACTGTATTAGCATTCTGTGACCCTTAGCTTGCTGAGTCCTTCTAGAGCTGATCTGTGGGTTTGCTCTCTTTCCACCACACACAGTTTTTCCCCCAGAGTTATTTTCTACTTCTGCAAACTTTGGAGTTTCCCCAAGTCAATGAATACCTCCTTCTGCAAAGAAGTAGAAATTTTATCAATCTAGGTCCTGGCATTGACTTCTGAACAGTTGAAACAGAAGAAATGGTGCCTATGTATGTGTTAGGGTTATCAAACATCACATGCTGTATGGAATATCTGAGGTCTTGAAGTCTAGTCCCATATTGGGGCCATACAGGATGCCCCAAATCCCATATATATTGCCTTGTTGAGACTACGTGCCAGTTGTGCATCCAGCAGACCAACCTTCAAGAATTTGTTATGAATCAATCAGGCCTTACATACCAAGTGTTAGATTCACCTGCAAGGATCACAACCGGTGTGATATCACTCCAAATTGGACCTTCAATGTCAAGTTGTTTAGGACCCAGAGGTGAGAGCCAAAAGAATGGGCACTAGCACTGTTCTCAACTGACAGACCATTCCAACTGAGGCCATCTTGCTATGTTCTGGGACTGATTTGATGTCCTCCTTTCTCTCTGTTGTTGAGTAGACAAAAAATCAACCCCAGAGCATTTGATACACAGCAAAATGGCCTCTAAGGAGAGCTCATCTTTTGTAAGTACAGCAAAAAGGTGACTGAGAGAGTATCACATGAGGCACAGTTATATCCATCAATAGTATTTCCCATATAAAAGAAACACAATAGTTCCTCCATGTGAGGGTTATGAGTGACGGTTCCTCAAAAAAGTAGAAAAACAATGGATATACACTGGAAGACTTAGAAATGCCTACAGAATTCTTCTCTCTATCCATTGCTAGTTCTAATAGTGCAGTTCCATGCTCAACCTCTGGTGGATGTTTACCATAGTATCTCACTGAAGAACTGAGAAATGCCCGGAGAGAACCTTTTTTCAGTTGCATGTAGAGCAGAAGTAGATGTGACGATAAATACAATAATCTGCAAATAACGAAATCTGCCAATACTTAATCTGCACATTTAATGGCTGTAATTACAGTATTACAGACCCCCTTGGTGGCACTGCAGGTTAAATTGCTGAGCTGCTGAACTTGCTGACCAAAAGGTCAGCATTTCGAATCTGGGGAGTGGGGTGAGCTCCCGCTGTTAGGCCCAGGTTCTGCCAACCTAGAAGTTCAAAATCATGCAAATGTGAGTAGATCAATTGGTACCACTTCTGTGGGAAGGTAACCATGTTCCATATATGACCTAGGAGGTGTTGAAAGACAACATTGGCTCTTTGGCCTAGAAATGGAGATGAGACCACCCCTCAGAGTAAGGCACAACTAGACTTAATGTCAGGGGAAACCTTTACCTTTACTACCTACAGTTATTGACACAGTAAGGGAACAATATCCTGTCTCTTAAAATATATTTCTATATTGATTACTAGTCTGATTTTAAATAACTGTTTACTGGGGAGTTGTCCTTCTCCTCTTAGGGCGCTTGTGCCCGCTTTGTGCTGGTCTGTGAATGTAATAAAGTTTTTGTTGTTGACTACTTACAATATGCCTCCTGTAATTGTGGGGGATGCATTCCAAATCCCACCATGGATACCTGAAACTGCAGATAATAGTGAAACTTATATTTTTACTATATTCGAGCTGGAAACATATAATTGAACTATATTGAAGAACCTAGAAATCTGTATCCCTTTGGGGAGAGAGGGTGGGTTAAATAAATAAATTGGTTGTTGTAGGTTTTTCGAGCTGTATGGCGATGTTCTAGAAGCATTCTCTCCTGATGTTTCACCTGCATCTGTGGCAAGCATCCTCAGAGGTTGTGAGGTTTATTGAAAACTAGAAAAAATGGGTTTATATATCTGTGGAAGGTCCAGGGTGGGAGAAAGAACTCTTGTCTGTTTGAGGTAGGTGTGAATGTTTCAATTGGTCACCTTGATCAGCATTTGATGGCCTGACAGTTTTTAGGTGTGGCTTGTTATTGCCTGGGAAATTCCTTTGTTGAGAGGTGATTACGTGTTTCTGATTGTTTCTTGTCTGGAGTTCCCGTGTTTGAGTTTTTTAAATTTACTGTTATAATTTTAGAGTTTTTTTAGTACTGGTAGTCTTCCACAGATATATAAACCCAATTTTCCTAGTTTCCAACAAACCTCACAACCTCTGGGGATACTTGCCACAGATGCAAGCAAAACGTCAGGAGAGAATGCTTCTAGATCAGGGATGGGCAGTTACCGGCCCTCCAGGTGTTTTGGAGTTCAACTCCCAGAAATCCTAGTCAGTTTACCAGCTCTTAGGATTTCTGGGAGTTGAAGTCCAAAACACCTGGAGGGCCGGTAATTGCCCACCCCTGTTCTAGAACATGGCCATACAGTCCGAAAAACCTACTACAACCCATTGATTCCGGCCATGAAAGCCTTCAGTAATACATTAAATATAATATTATTATTATTATTATTATTATAGAAAGGAGGAGCATTTTGAATCCTAGGGGTGTGAATCTGTGAATAATAAATCTACAGACATGGGGGTCATGCTATACCTCATTTGTTGGCTGACCTTTAAACTTAGTCATTCTTTCAAAATTAGGAATAGAGCAAATTTTTGTGGTCTTATTCCTAGTGATGAAAAATTCTGTTTGCAGCTCTGGATAATGAGTGTCTAATAAAGCAACTGTGTTTCTGACAATTGCTAAGATCTATGTAAGAGGAGGAATAGAACAGCAGTTATTTGTTGCAGAAAATGTTACCAGGCAAGAAAATCAGTAGCTTCTACACATTTAGACTGTTTTTCCTATCTAGCTCAGTATTATTTACATAAGCTTTTTTTATATAAAAAAAACGTGAACATATTGGACTACAACAATCCACTATCAACTACTTGCACAGCCATTACCATGTTGGCTAAGCCTGATGGTAATTGTAGTCCATCACAGAAAGCTGGCTGATACCATCTGGTAGCTGTTCTCCGGCATTTCAAACAAGGGACATGCCAGCATTTGTCTGTAAATGCCAAGGAATTAATTTGGCTCCTTCTAAATATGCTTTGCCACTGAATTCTAGGAACCAAGTGGGGTAGTTTAATGAACACCACTTTGATCAGAACTCAGTCTCACGTGGTTCCAATTGCAAATTTTAGAAGCTGAGAAGAGACATTTGTCATGTAAGCAAGCATTTGGGCCAGAATCAGCTTTGCCTTGATTTGACATTCATTTCCTAGATGGTGCAGCTCACATGAAAGTACCCTGAAACTATAGTGACCACCAACTGCTGTGAAAAACAAAGTCCCATTTGAATCTGAAAGTTCCTTTTTTTAGTCCACACACCTGCCAGCACAGTTGAGGGACATTCAAAGGCTTCCTTTAAAGTTTTCAAAAGTGTCTGAAAAGTTTCCCAGTTCACAAGTCTCTCCCTCCCTGAAAACAAATAAGCAAAACTTGGAAACCTTGCTTTTTTGGACTGCTTTCACCAAATCCTGGAAGCTGAAGTCCAGATAGTAACTTTTCTAATTCCTACAAAGCAATAAAATTAGCACACAACCACATGCTCCCTGTTGTCGTTATTATTGTTCCAGACAGATGCTTGTTGGCATGTGCTGTTCACAGCAAACAGAGAAGGGGGTGCCAAAATATCTCACCCTCCACACATAGCTCATGGATATCACATCATGGCTATTCTGGCCTTTCTGGCAGACTGAGAACAGCCCTTGGCAAGACTGAATGTTTGTTTTCATGCATTTCTTTTTCAGTAGCGTGTCAGTAGATATTTGACTCTCCACCATCTGCACAGTCGATCATCTGTTCTGAAGCCTGTTTACCAGCATACGCAGACAGGTCATCCAAGAGCATTGATTTGCCAGAATGCATAAAGGACTGTCTAGGGGTTGGGAAAAGAGGACTTTTTCTCTTCCAGATTTGATAACTGGCTGATGAGGAAGGATAGAAGCAGGGCTGCACACGTTAGCCCCACCCTAAGGATCTTTGTCTCTTCAGACAGAACTTCAGAACTGCAATGGAATTCTACACATGGAGAACTTGGGAACGTTATTTTAAGGTTAAGGTAAAGGTTTTCCCCTGACATTAAGTCCAGTCGTGTCCGACTCTGGGGTGTAGTGCTCTTCTCCATTTCTAAGCCGAAGAGCCAGCATTGTCCGTAGACACCTCCAGGTCATGTGGCCAGAATGACTGCATGGAGCGCCAATACTTTCCCACTGGGGCGGTACCTATTGATCTACTCACATTTGCAGGTTTTCAACCTGCTAGGTTGGCAGAAGCTGGGGCTGACAGCGGAAGCTCACGCCACTTCCTGGGATCGAACCTGTGACCTTTTGGTCAACAGGCTCAGCAGCTCAGCGCTTTTACCCCCTTTATAGAACTACAAAATAATGCATTATTGAGCACACTAGGAGCCTCCAGTGGTGCAATGGGTTAAACCCTTGTGCTGGCAGACTGAAGACTGACAGGTCACCAGTTCGAAACTGGGGAGAGTGCAGATGAGCTTCCTCTGTCAGCTCCAGCTTCCCATGCTGGAAAGAAAGAAAGAAGCCTTCCATAAGGATGGTAAAATATCAAAACATCCGGGTGTCCCCTGGGCAGCGTCCTTGCAAATGGCCAATTCTCTCACACCAGAAGTGACATGCGGTTTCTCAAGTTGCTCCTGACATGGAAAAAGATTGACCACATTATCTGTGTTGGGGATTCTGAGCCATTAGGCTCAAAAATAACCCTTGGTTGGGGCAGTTCCACTAAAAATATAGCAGAGTACCAGGAGTAAACTCCATAACCAGCAGAAATTTATGCATGGTGAGAAGGGATAGCCTTCTATTCCTTAGGATGGCTCAAGATTGCAGACTCAGAACTTTGGTTCAAAAATATTTATTGAAGTAAAAAGAAATAGAAAAATCTTGGAGCTAACTAGCTTACTAAGTCTCATCTTCTAAAGAAGGTAAAAGTTTAAAAGTCCATGCAGCTACATTTTGTCTAGACAGAGAAAAAATATGCATCCTCAAAGGGAGATGGTCAACCCAGGGCAGTTTAAACTTAAAAGGAAGTTCCCTCACAGAAATTCCATTACTACATCATCAAATGGGGAGAAGACAGTGGCTAGCAGTGAAGAGGAAGGACAAAGCCCTTTTGGGAAACATGCATAGGAATGTGGAGGAAGGAATCCCTCAGCTTAGCCCTGTCTCTAGTCTAGTTGGAAGAGACCTCATGGGCCATCCAGTCCAACCCTCTGCCAAGAAGCAGGAAGTCCAGGACTCATTGAGGACTAGAAACTTGATGACACAAAAACTTGTGCAGTCCAGGGATGAAACCCAATAATCTGGAGCATTCTATGCATTGTGGTCCAGAACTTTCTCAAGGTATTAATCTGAATTGACCAGCTCAAAATAGCCAAGTCTGTTTGGAGGTAAATTTCTTTGCCCCTGAAAGTGGTCACCATTTCTTATTACTACTGAAAAGAGAGAACATTGTGGTTTGTAAGTTTCTGTTTATGGTCTGGGTTCAAACGGCAGGAAAAGATATTCCACTTGACTATTAAGAAGAACATCCTGATGGTTAAGTTTCACAGTGGAATGCATTGCCTCGGACCGCAATATTTGTATACCACCCTTCTCAACCCTGAAGGGGACTCAGGGCGGTTCACAGTGTTGGCAACAATTCAATGCCATTGATAAAACAGCATAAAACATTAAAATTGTCCCTCCCCTAATAAAACATTAAACATTATTAAACACATCACATAAAATAACATCACCTCTCACACAGAGACATAGCCGTTGTCGTAAACAGTTCTGGCTCAGTGCACTTTCAACTTTCACTTTAACTTTTTATATTCCTATGATAGGCCGAACGCTTGGTTTTACAGCCAAGTCTTTAGCTGTCTCCTAAAGGTCGGAAGGGAGGGGGCCAACCTGATCTCACTCGGGAGGGAGTTCCACAGCTGTGGGGCTACCACCAAGAAGGCCCTGTCCCTCCTCCCCACCAGCCACACCTGTGAGACCGGTGGGGCTGAAATCAGGACCTCCCTGGAAAAACTTAATCTACGAACTGGTTCATAGAGGGAGATACGTTCGGACAGGTAAGTTGTACCAGAGCCATTTAGGGCTTTTTAGGTTTTGAATCATACTCGGTAGTTAATACGCAGCCAATGGAGTTGCCGCAACAGGGGGGTTGTAAGCTCCCTGTGCGACACCTCAGTTAACAATATGGCTGCAATTTGTTGGACTATTTGCAGCTTCCGAATAGTCTTCAAAGGCAACCCCACATAGAGTGTGTTGCAGTAATCTAGATGGGATGGAACAAGAGCGTGAACTACCGTGGCCAAGTCAGACTTCCCAAGATATGGGCACAGTTGGCAATCAAGTTTTAGTTGTGTGAACAACCCCTGGTCACTGCTGACACCTGGGGTTCCAGGCTCAGCGATGAATCCAGGAGAACTTCTAAACTGCGAGCCTGCGCCTTCATCTCTAAAGAGTGTTTTGATTGCATATTCTTGCATGGTTAAGGGTTGGACTGGATGGTCCTTGGGCTTTTTCTCCAACTCTATGTTTCTAATTAGAAGAAGTGCCAAGCAAGGTGTAGCTGGTTGATGAACATTCATTGTAACCAAAATTAATTTGCACATTTAAAATGGACATGTAGTACAAGCCATTGGCTTCTGAGTTGTGACTTCAGAAATCAATTTTCTTGGGAATTGATGTGCTAGAAACACTCAGGTATGCTTCAAGGGCAGAGCATGCATCATGTAAATGTAACCTTTCCAAAAGCAAATAATGAGTCCAGCTGTTGGGGAAACAAAAGTCTAAGCCCTGGGGCATTGTCTGACAGTATGCAAGGCATCAATTGTGCTGAAGCTGAACAAGTCTGCTTCCATCTCATGAGTACATGGATAGGAGACCATTGGAATCCCTTTGAGTTTCAAGAAAGGGGAAGAAAAGAAGAAAATTAAAGCATTAAGCAAACAAATACATGTTTGCCTTTTAGGCTAGAGGAGAAATGCCCACCTCATGAAGCATACATTTAAAAGAAATGTAAAGAAAGCAAGAAGGAAACCAATTTGAAAACTAATCATGTTGCCAGCTGTCATGATAAATGGCATATGGAGAAGGAGACAAAGTGCCAAATGGTTGCCTAGGCAATGTGTTTCCTTCTCTCACCTTACAATTTCCAAGAGGTAAACATGAAAAAGTGCATGCGCAGAAGTCAAATAATGTATTGGTCTAGTTAACTGATAAATTATGGAGTTATAGAAAAGAGGACATGAGTATGGAGAAGTCCAGGGGACAGGATTGGGATGGAGGCAGACAAGACTGAGCTTCAAGACCTAAGGTTTCACAACCTGGACTGCATTGACCAATAACATGAGCTTTATATGAATTGAACTCCCATTCTTTCATCAGGGTTCACCCAAGGTGCTTTTTCAGCAGCAGGTCATCTCTGTACCTTTCTGGTCTTCATAGTTGCTTAGATCAACCTATCACAGTGATTCCCAACCTGGGGGGTCGGGACCCCTGTGGGCGTCATGAGGGTGTCACAGGGGTCACTAAAAACCCCCCTGACACCCCCTCATGATGCCCACAGGTTGAGTATTTTCTCTTGGTCATGGGAGTTCTGTGTGCCAAGTTTGCTTCAATTCCATTCTTGGTGGAGTTCAGAATGCTCTTTGATTATAGGTGAACTATAAATCCCAGCAACTGCAACTCCCAAATGTCAAGTCTCTCTTCCAAAAACTTCACCAGTGTTCCTATTTGGGCATATTGAGCATTCATGCAAAGTTGGGTCCAGATCAATCATTGTTTAAGTCCTCAGTGCTCTCTGGATGAAGGTGAACTACAACTCCAAAACTCAAGGTCAATGCCCACCAAATCCTTCCAGTATTTTCTGTTGGTTGTGGGAATTTTGTGTGCCAAGACTGGTTCAATTCCATTATTGGTGGAGTTCAGAATGCTCTTTAATTGTAGGTGAACTATTAATCTAGCAACTACAACTCAAAAATGACAAAATCAATCCTCCCCCAACCCCACCAGTATTCAAATTTGGGTGTATTGGGTATATTTGCCAAATTTGGTCCAGTGAATGAAAATACATCCTCCATATCAGATATTTACATTACGATTCATAGCAGTAGCAAAATTACAGTTATGGAGAAGCAACAAAAATAATTTCATGGTTGGGTGTCACCACAACATGAGGAACTGTATTAAGGGGTCATGGCTTTGGGAAGATTGAGAAACACTGATCTGTCACATCTATAACTTCCCAGACAGGTGGCTGTTGAGCTGTTCCTAGAGAACCAGTAAGGGAGAAGACATAGCAGCTTCTTTATTCTAGCACACAATTAGCACCTCCTTCAGTTAAATGCCCACTTGCCTAGTGAACAAAATAACAGGGAGGTGGGTGGGATTTGCTGCCAGAGCATCTACTATAATAAATACAGTAATTCTTTGGCAGACAGCTAGGTGTCATTGGACAGATGCATGCCAGTTGCCTTTCCCAGTCCTTTCTCTTCTCAAGAGCAGCCCCCATAAATGTTGTTAAAACTGCCTGTGCTGCCTCTGATGTCGGACACCTGTTGTGCTTGAAACACATAAAGTCTTATCAAGCAGAAATGCCATGCTACAAACAGAAAAGACAACGTCAGGAAAGTATGCTACTAGAACATATAGCCCGAAAACCATATAGCCCAAAAAAACTACAACAACCCAGTGATTCCAGCCATGAAAGCCTTCAACAATACAGAAAAGACATCCTCGCAATCAGAAATATGAGGTACAGGTAAAAAAGGTGGTTGTGCTTAATTCTCAAATCTGATCTTTCATACAACACTAGTGCTCTTTAAATATTCTTTCAGCCCCATGGGAGATGATTTTCCATTAACCGATCTGACATGGCTGGGAGAATGTTTTAAAGGGCAATCAAGCTTTGATGCAAAAGTTTCGGAGTATTGCTATACCATTGCCAGAATGGTACTAGAGTTTGGAAATAAATAAGCAGACTTGGAGGAAGGATTACATTTTTGGTACTGCAGTTCCAAGAATCCTGTAGTCATCAACCCAGAGTAACTGGGGCATTCTGGAAGATAAAGACCAAAAATAATGGCTCATTGTTCTATTTATTTATTGACATCATTTATATTCTGCCCTTCTCACTCCGCAGGGGACTCAGGGCAGATCACAATACACATATACAGGCAAACATTCAATGCCCTTTGACATACAAACATGTAAGACAAGACACTCGGAGACAATTTAACATTTCAGCTTCTGGCCACTAGGGGGAGCTGTCGCACTCCTTCACTCCTTTTACACACTTCCTGGAGATTTATGGCCTTGTAAATTACTTAAACTAGCCTCCCCACAACCTGGTACCTATATTTCCTACTTGACAGATGCAACTGTCTTTCGGGTTGCAAAGGTCGACAACGAGCTACACAAATGGTCGAGCACTCACCCCGACCCGGGCAGGCCTCAAACTCATGACCTTCTGGTCAGTAGAGATCTTATGCAGCTGACTCCCAGCCAGCTGCGCCACATTCCCAGTGTTCTGGTTAATATTATAAGTATGCAGGATGTGGCATGACTCTGTACTTCATATCCTGCAACAGATTGCAACAAGTTAGCATTTCAACCCTGTGGGTTTGAAATAATTTTGTACTGTTATAGATTTATAGCTCAGTAGAGGAACATATGCATGTTGCTCACTGATGTTCCAAGGTCATCTCCAGTTAGAGGTGATCAAAGGCCTAGCTGATAAGCCTGAAGAGTTTCTGCCAGACAGTGAGTAGACCAGTGGTTCCCAACCTGTGGATCCCCAAGTGTTTTGGCCTACAATTCTCGGAAATCCCAGTCAGTTTACCAGCTGTTAGGATTTCTGGGAGTTGAAGGCCAAAACATCTGGGGGCCCTCAGGTGTAGACAGTACTAAGATTTACCAACAGTTTGATTAACTACATGACAGTTTCTCTTGGGACAATGTAAGGAAGCTACATACCTGAACAGACTGAATTGCTATCCCCCTAAGAAAAGGCTGGTCCTTAAAGTTTGTCTCCTCCATTAGTGAATGGGAATGCCAAGAGCAATGTGTTTGTGTGGAAGATGAAAGATATATCAATGTAGAAATAATATTGTGAGCATCTATATACAGTGATTCAATTTAAAACACAAGGATATGAATATCATTCACTATGTACGAGGGTTGAATGAAAAGTAATGCCTCCACCTTTGCTACTTGGGTTTGAATGGAAATATTTTAATAAATCAAATGCAGAAATAATCCTTAGAATGTGCTCTTTAACTACCACTATTTGCTTTTCCACATTATCACCAAACAATTGGATACACTTCTGCCAATGATGAACAAATTTTCTGAAGCCATCATGTAAGAAGTCGACACTCTGTTTCCGCAACCAACGTCTCACAATTCTCTCAACGTCTTCATCAGAAGCATAATGATATCCCCACAGATCTTCTTTCATTATCAGAAGCAGATGGAAGTCAGGTGGTGCTAAATCTGGACTGTATGGAGGATGCTGTATGGTGGTGAGATCCAGTCTCTGAAGTTCTGCTGTCAAGCTTTTGCTAGTGAAACTCGGTGGCTGTTGTCACAGGACGTCCAACTGTATCACGCAAGTCAAATGTTCCTACCTCAACATCTTTGAACTTACTCACCCAATGATGCACAATACTCACATCAACACAATCACCATAAACAGCTTGCATTCTCTGATGAATCTCCTTTAGGGTGACACTGTCTGCTGTCAAGAATTCAATGACTGCACATTGCTTAAGTTGCATTGACTGACCGTCTGCACAGGGTTCCATACTTTGCACCTTAACAACAAAATTGTTCAATGCTAAGACTTCCTGCCAAAGGGGAACTGTAGAGGAGAGTCTACTGAACAAGCCAGTACCTGCCACATACCAGTACTACCATCTGTTGAGGAGTTATGAAGGTGGAGACATTACTTTTCATTCAACCCTTGTATCTCTGTTTATTCTCCATTGCTCTGGAAAGGGGAGGGTGCCATTCTAGTCTCAGGACAGGTAAAAACAATAAACCAGTTTGAATTTAAATATGAGATTCCCTATTTGTGGAATAAAGACATAGTGCATCTAAATTGTAGAATTAAGGCAGATTGACATTACTTTTATTGGTGTGGCAACGAGAGCGACTGGACTTGCGAAACCCTCTTATAGTGATGAGGCTTATTTATTTATTTACAGTATTTTTACCCTCCCCCCCCCTTTCTCACCCCCGGGGCGGGGGACTCAGAGGGGCTTACAAGGCAGCAATTTGATTCCGGAGTATACAATATAACCATAAAAACATACAGGATTAAAAACAGACAACTAACCAACATTCAATTAAGTTAAAAACCATGTTCCGTCCGCAGGCCTAGGTTAAAAACAGTAAGCCATATTCTCATCTGTCAGTTAGTCAATCCTATTTCAGTCCAAAGTCCAAAGTGCTGCATTCTGCTATAGTACAAAGGCCTGGTGCCATAGCCACGATTTTACTTTTGTCCTAAATGCTAGGAGCGATGGGGTCTTATTAAATATGGTTTTCTATGAGCGAGCAGATGGCGACTACTGGATGGCATATGTTCTGTATCAGAAACTGCAGATAATGTGGTCTATCCAATGTACTTTTCTGAATCAGCACACCAAACAATCAAACCCAATCTAAAGTTGACCAAAAGCTGATTCGTAACCCTTTTGGTACTAATGATGGAGAGTGGTCCTTGGTCAAAGTGGTCGCTGGTCAAAAAAAGGTTGGAAACAACACAGTTCTATAGTGTAGGTGCACTCTTTGTCTCATGCAAAAAAATGATGTTGGATATCCCTATATCACTAAGCTTGCCATGGAATTTGAAAATCAAAACAGAAGGTGCAACTTTGAAACAATCCACATAGGCAAATGTCAACATTTGAAAAACACATGCAAAAAATACTCTCAGTGGGGAAGGGAAAATGATTTGGAGATTTCTGTCAGAATGAGCTCAGCACTGGAAAAACCAATAACCTCAGTGAGACCTGAACTGGACAAACATCCCCGTCAGCAGATGTATGACAAACATGAGGAGCACAAAACAACCACAAAAAGGGAAAGCCACAGCATGCATACATGCATACCCTTCTCAGGATTCAAATTAACTTGTCTCAGAGATGTCAGCCCCTTTATCTATAAAGCCCTCTGCTCTCACTTGACAAGTTTTTCTACTTTTTCTTGAAACTAAAGAAATATATTTATTGCATACATTTCTATCCCGCCCTTCTCCCCACAAGAGGACTCAAAATTGCTCCACACCGTAGCAGGGAAATGAAAGATGCAATCTTACACCTGCTTATTTGGAAGTAAGAAGCACTGAATATAAGTAAGCATCCATAAGATTGCACTGTTGGGATGATCAAAAGAGAGTTGAAATGACTTTATCACCCAACCTCAGAATAAGTTTGGCAAAAGGATCTCTCGTCTCATTGCCTTGACCAAATATTTGTTATCTTGGCTGTATATCAATACCATCACTTTATACAACCCTTCTTAAGAATACAAAATCTTTTTTATTATGAATAAAGACACAAGTAGAGTAATACAAACCTCAATAATGAAATTCCACTTACACTCTGTTGTTGTGAGTTTTCCGGACTGTGTGGCCATGTTCCAGAAGCATTCTCTCCTGACGTTTCACCTGCATCTATGGCAGGCATCCTCAGTGGTTGTGAGGTTTGTTGGAAACTAGGAAAATGGGGTTTATGGATCTGTGGAATGTCCAGGGCGGGAGAAAACCCCATTTTCCTAGTCTCCAACAGGCCTCACAACCTCTGAGGATGCCTGCCAAAGAGGCAGGCGAAACATCAGGAGAGAATGCTTCTGGAACATGGCCATACATCCTGGAAAACTCACAACAACCCAGAGATTCTGGCCATGAAAGCCTTTGAGAATCCACTTAACATTTTCACTCAATATAATGTATATTATTGACTTAATCTAACCAATCCCACTTGGGATAAGAAATGTATCATCTGTATTGTGTTACAGATGTTTTGGAGATTGAACCAAAACAGTCATTTAAGTCAACACCTTTGTGATGAAAGCCAGCATGGTTTAGTGGTTTGGCATAGGACTATGATTCTGGAGACCAAGGCTTGTATACTATTCAGCCCATAGAACCATCTCTGAGTGCTTGGGAAAGTCACACTCTCTCAGCTTCAGATGAAAACAATGGCAAATGTTATCTGACCAACTCTTGCCTTAAGATTGTGATAGGTCTCCCTTTTTGGAAAATGGAAATCTCCATAATCTTTTTGGAGATTTTATAATATTTGGAAAGGGATGACCTTGTTAGAAGTCACAACCAAAAACACCCACTCTCTCATAAAATATATTATTTACCTTTAAATCATGCTCTCAAGTTACAAGAATATGCAGACTTCTTTAAAAGTAGCATAGTTGGTTTACTCACAAACGTCATGTATTCAGCATACAGGTACTTTGCTTTTCAACCCAGTTACAGACAAATTTGAAGTCATTTCTCAGAATCCATAGTCCAAAGCACCTCTCTATTCTGAGAGTCTAAGAGTCTCTGTCTAGTCTAAACGTCCAATGGAGGCTCTAAGCATATTGTTCCTACAAGTCCAAAACAGTGTTCTAAAATGGGAGTCTAAGTCCTGAATGAACCCAGACTTGATCACATGGCCTGTAGCCCCTCCCACAACAAAGAGTTAAGGTCAAATTGCACACCAATACACATATACAATAAAGTAAGAAAGTATATACATAACAAATAACTAGTGGGGGCTTGAAAGGGTTGTTATTTCCAACACTCTTTAGAGTTGGGAAAGACTTGGAAGTGCAAAAAGTTGACAACAAGTTAAACACGAGCCAACAATGTCATGCAACGGCAAAAAAAAGTCAATGGGATTTTATTTATTCATTTATTTTGAGATTTATTAATCCCCTATCCCAGATGGCTCTGGGCGATTTAGAGTAAAAACACACAGCTAATACCTAAACATCTAAAAACATCTAAAAGCAATTAGCATCTAAAAACATCTAAAAACAATTAATTGTCTAATGGTTCTCAGCCGAATGCCCTCTCAAAAAGCCACATTTTACAAGCCATGTGAAAGTCTTTTAGATCACGGGTGGCTCTGATGTAAGGAGGGAGGGCATTCCAAAGTGATGGGGCGATCACCGAAAAAGCTCTACACCGGGTTGATGTCAAATGGGCATCCTTAGAGCCTGGGACCTGTAGTAGATTCTGATGGTCTGATCAAGGCGATCTCAAGAGTCGACATGGAGATAGGCGTTCCCGTAGGTATGCCGGCCCTTGACCATGCAAGGCCTTAAAGGTTAGAACCAGCACCTTGTGAGTAATCTGGAACTCGACCAGAAGGCAGTGCAGACGGTATAGAACAGGTGTTATATCATTCCTCACGGGCAGGCATGTAGCCGGGGGGGGGGCTAAGGGGGCTTCAGCCCCCCCACCGAAATTCTCAGGGTGATCCGCGAGAAGGCCTTACTGGTACATTATTTAAACTGTTATGTGCACTTATATCATGATCTGATCACCATGCTCATTATATCCCACATTAATGGGGTTATTGGGATAACAATACAAAAGGTTTGCTAGGGTAGACCCTCTTCCAGAAAAAACACACTGAGAAAAAAGAATCACTCTGAATAACCAGTGACTACACACAGGGGTAGCAAAATATCAATACTATAATATATAGCAAAGAGTAAAAAGAACATCCCAATGCCTATTATAGGACAGTACGTCTGGCATCAGTGATAATGCATATCAATGAGAAATACAGTTTACATACATATAATCATGAAATAGATACAATGCCTTCCAGTAGGGAAGTGGAATACAAAATGAATGGCAGTACATCAAACATATGAAGTAGATGATAGTCATGTAACAATCATATCTAAATAGCAATAGCATATATATCAAACCACCAGGTCTCAGCCTAAGTAGAAAAATACACAATATGATATATCACATGTATAATGAAAAAATCAGCGCTCAGAGTTCACGAAGGACGATGCCCAATGTGAGAGGCTACACAATATCTATATGTGTCATTCTAGGCTCTATTAGTTGCTAATAGAGGCCTAGAATGACACATAGATATTGTGTAGCCCTCACATGGGCACGCCTCGTGAACTTTGAGCGCTGATTTTTTCATTATACATGTGATATATCATATTGTGTATTTTTCTACTTAGGCTGAGGCCTGGTGGTTTGATATATATGCTATTGCTATTTAGATATGATTGTTACATGACTATCATCTACTTCGTTATATGTTTGATGTACTGCCATTCATTTTGTATTCCACTTCCCACCTGGAAGGCATTGTATCTATTTCATGATTATATATATGTAAACTGTATTGCTTATTGATATGCATTATCACTGATGCCAGACGTACTGTCCTATAATAGGCATTGGGATGTTCTTTGTACTCTTTGCTATATATTATAGTATTGATATTTTGCTACCCCTGTGTGTAGTCACTGGTTATTCAGAGTGATTCTTTTTTCTCAGTGTGTTTTTTCTGTTCTGTATACCAGTCCAGATTAGTTCTTTTGTTTGTATGTACTATAGACCCTCTTCCACCCAGTCTCACCCCCCCCGAACCAAACTCAGCCCCCCAATCAAAATCCTGGCTACGGCCCTGCTCACGGGGTTCCTGCATTTTTGCCTGCATAAATAGGAGTCCAGTGTCTAGATCCAGGGAATTCATGTTACCCCTCTATTCTGCCTTGGTCAGACCACACCTGGAATCACACTGTGTCCAATTCTGGGCACCACAACTGAAGGGAGATGTTGACAAGCTGGAATGTGTCCAGAGGAGGGCGACTGAAATGATCAGGGATTTGGAGAACAAGCCCTATGAGGAGCGGTTTAAAGAGCTGGGCATGTTTAACCTTCAGAAGAGAAGGCTGAGAGGAGGCATGACGAGGGCCATGTATAAATACGTGAGGGGAAGTCATAGGGAGAAGGGAGAAAACTTATTTTCTGTTGCCCTGGAGAATAGGACACGGAACAATGGCTCCAAACGACAGGAAAGGAGATGTTGAAGGGAGATGTTGACAAGCTGGAATTTGTCCAGAGGAGGGTGACTAAAATGATCAAGGGTCTGGATATCAAGCCCTATGAGGAGCGGCTTAAAGACCTGGGCATGTTTAGCCTTCAGAAGAGAAGGATGAGAGGAGACATGATGAGGGCTATATATAACTATGTGAGGGGAAGTCATAGGGAGGAGGGAGCAAGGTTGTTTTCTGCTGTCCTGGAGACTGCACTTCAGCAGTGGAACTCTGTGTCCTGGAGTGTGGTGAAGGTTCCTTCTTTTGAAGGCTTTTAAACAGAGGCAGAATGGCCATCTGTCGGGGGTGCTTTGAATGTGATTTCCCTGCTTCTTGGCCGAATGGGGTTGGACTGAATGGCCCTCGAGTTCTCTTCCAGCTCTATGATTCTATGATTCTACACAACAGCAAGAGCTGGCATGTAGAACAACTAGCCTAGTTGATCTCTGTTGTGTCTGAAAAGCAGACTTCACAAACACTGCTGAATAAAAACACTGTTATCATTCTGAGACAATTTCCTGGCAGGGTTTTTCAGGCTACACACAAATGTGTCCAGATTTCCCTGCTTTTTTAAACCTGGGAAAGCGAGAGAGGAGGTAGGTTTTGTTCCTTAAAAATACATCTACACCAGGCAAGGGCAAACTTCGGTCCTCCAGATGTTTTGGGCTTCAGCTTCCACAATTGTGGGAGTTGACGTCCAAAACATTTGGAGGGGCGAAGTTTACCCATGCCTGGTTTAAGTAACAAGCGGTGACTATGTAACCTGTTTATTTTAATTGTGTAAGTCGCCCAGAGCACCTTTGGTGGAGGGCAACTCATAAGAAATAAAGTCAGTTAGTTAGTTAGTTAGTTAAGGGCTGTTTCTGGTTGAGGCTGGAGAGGATGACCTGCCAGGAGATCATTCCCTTTCACCACAGTCCTTGTCATAGAATCATAGAATCATAGAATCATAGAGTTGGAAGAGACCTCATGGGCCATCCAGTCCAACCCCCCTGCCAAGAACCAGGAAAATCGCATTCAAAGCACCCCCAACAGACGGCCATCCAGCCTCTATTTAAAAGCATCCAAAGACGGAGCCTTCACCACACTCCAAGGCAGAGAGTTCCACTGCCGAACGGCTCTCACAGTCCGGAAGTTCTTCCTCATGTTCAGGTGGAATCTCCTTTCTTTCTTGTAGTTTGAAGCCATTGTTCCGCATCCTAGTCTCCAGGGCCACAGAAAACAAGCTTGCTCCCTCCTCCCTATGACTTCTATATGGCTATCATGTCTCCTCTCAGCCTTCTCTTTTTCAGGCTAAACGTACTTATTTATTTATTTACTATATTTATATTCTGCTCTTCTCACCCGAAGGGGACTCAGAGCGGATTACAGGTAAACATACTTAGCAGACAATCCCTGCTGTTTCCACATACACAGTACACACTGTACACAGTACACACATATAGACAAACAGAGGCAAACTGGCCACCAGGGGAGCTGACGCACTCCTCATCTCTCAGTGTTCCCAGCGTCCCTTGTTATCCCTTCCGCATTCCTCATCATTCCTGGAGTTCTTTAATGGCCTCATAATTCAGTCAAAATTTGCCTCCCCACTTAATGTGGTACCTTAATCTCCTACTTGACAGATGCAACTGTCTTTCGGGCTGCAAAGGTTGACAGCAGGCTACACTTAAAGGTTGAGCACCCACCTCGACCCGGGCAGGCCTCAAACTCATGACCTACTGGTCAGAGAGATCTTATGCAGCTGACACTTAGCCAGCTACACCATATTCCCAGTGCTAACCTTGGGTAGCTCTTTAAGCCGCTCCTCATAGGGCTTGTTCTCCAGATCCCTGATCATTTTAGTTGCCCTCCTCTAGACACATTCCAGCTTGTCAACATCTCCCTTCAGTTGTGGTGCCCAGAACTGGACACAGTAACTTCCTCTCACATACTTATTTTATTTATTTACTTACTTACTTACTTACTTTATATTTGTATACCGCCCTTCTCAGCCCTTAGGCAACTCAGGGCGGTTTACAATGACAAACGATTCGATGCCCAAAAACACCATAAAACATTTTAAAACATTAACACATAATATAAAACCATAACAAGAATACTTATAGCCTATATGGCTGGCTATCATGTCTCATCTCAGTCTTCTCTTCTTCAGGCTAGGAAGCAAGGAAGCAAAGGCTCTATTGGGTTGTTGTTGTGAGTTTGCCGGGCTGCCTGGCCACCTTCCAGAAGCATTCTCTCCTGACGTTACGCCTGCATCTATGGCAGGCATCCTCAGAGGTGGTGAGGTCTGTTGGAAAGTAGGAAAAGGCGCTCTTCTGGTACTTACCCTGTTCTCTGTCGCCGCGTTGGTCCTCGCAGGCAGTTTTCCAATGGGGAAGTCCTCTCTCAGCAAGCCCACGAGGGTTGAGGGAGCCCTCGACTTTTCCCCCAGTGCAAGCGACTATTCGAATCTCTCAACTTCTCTTCTTCGAGAGAGAGTTTCGAAAAGGAAGCAGCAGACAGGCAGGAGGATCCAAAGCGGAGCTGTCACCGGTTGGTTGCGCAAAGTTCTCTCTGCGTTGCTTTGCTTTCCTCTCTCTCTCTCTCTCTCTCTCTCTCTCTCTCCCTGGCACTTCCTGCCAAACTGACCCTGCTGCAATTGCCAACCCGCCTCTCTCTGGGAGTAAGAGTTTGAAGCGGGTACAGAAGAGATTGGTAGCACGCTTCAGTCCCGGAGAGACTGGGAAGGAAGCGCGCAAGGCCGGCCCTCGGTTTCAGGTTTCACTCAGCAGCTGGCAGGGGTTTCTCCCCCCTTCCTCCCTTTCTTTGCAACGTGTAGATGAGGGAGAAGCATCCCCGTATTAGCTGCACTGCTCACGCCTCAGATATCTCTGGCACCTTCAGCTGCTCGCCTCGCGGCTCCGGCTTGCTCTGCCTGGCCAGCTTCACCCACTTGCATGGCGTTCCCTCTCTCCCAGAACAAGCCTTGTGCCTTTTCCCCTCACACACCGGGGAGGAGGCTTCCCAGCTCTCCGGGCGTCCCCCATGGCCTAATTTCAAGGCAGATGGCAAGCTATTTAACCTCAGCAGACAAAGCCAAAACCAAGGTTATCACAACATCTGTTATAGAACTCCAGTATGCTGATGACAACGTTGTATGTGCGCATTCAGAAGAAGACCTACAAGCAGGGATGTAGCCGGGGGGCTTGAGGGGCTTCACCCCCCCCAATTCTCAGGATGGGCCTCAATAATGCCTTACTGGTACATTATTTAAACTGTTTATTTATTTATTTCCAACATTTCTACCCCGCTCTTTTCAACCCCCGAGGGGGGACTCAGAGCGGCCTAACAAAAGGCACAATTCGATGCCAACATAATAAATACAATATAAAACCAAAAACATACAGCATTAAAACACATTAAAATACAATTGACATTAACACATCATACACATTCTCTTAAGTTAAAAACAGTATTTCGTCCGTAACAGGAGCATTGAGCCATATCCATCAACTTGCTGTTACAAATCCAGTCCAAAGTGCTGTATTGTGCTAATGTGCAAATGCTTGGTCCCACAGCCAAGATTTCACTTTTTTCCTGAATGCCAGGAGGGATGGTGTTGATCGTATGTCACTTGGAAGCGTGTTCCACAGGCGGGGAGCCACCACCGAGAAGGCCCTCTCTCTCGTCCCCACCAACCGCGTTTGAGAAGTTGGTGGGAGCGAGAGCAGGGCCTCCCCAGATGATCTTAAATTACGAGGTGGGACGTAGAGGCTGATGCATTCAGACAAGTAAGCTGGGCCAGAACCGTATAGAGCTTTAAAAGTCAAAACCAGCACTTTGAATTGAGCTCGGAAATGGACAGGCAGCCAGTGGAGCTGACACAACAGGGGGGTGGTATGCTCCCTGTATGTAGCTCCAGTTTGTAATCTGGCTGCCGCCCATTGGACTAGCTGCAATTTCCAAACTGTCTTCAACGGCCGACCCACGTAGAGTGCATTGCAGTAATCTATTTGGGATTATGTTTATTCATATCATGATCTGATCACCATGCTCAATATATCCCATATGCATGGACGTATTGGGATAATGACCAAACTACCTGTCCGAATGCATCTCCCCTTATGAACCACCTAGGACACTAAGATCATCACTCCGTCTGCATCACAAATGCGTTTGGCGGGGACAAGAGACAGGGTCTTCTCAGCGGTGGCCCATCAGCTGTGGAACGCCCTTCCCAGGGACATTAGATCAGCCCCCCCTCGCTCTTGGCCTTCCCAAAAACGGTCAAAATTTAGCTGTTTGAGCAGGCATTTAAAAAGTCAGTGTAACTGACATAGGATTGGAACAATTGGATTACGAGATTGGATTATGTTTTATCTAGGAGACGTAATGTTTTTATTATTGTTGTGGTTTTAAATTATTTGCTAATGTTTTTAATTGTTTTAAATGCTGTTTGTATGATGCTATTGCCATTCAATTTGTTGCCTTGTAAACCGCCCCGAGTTGCCTTCGGGCTGAGGGGGAGCGGTATACAAATGTGCTAAATAAATAAATAAATAAATAAAATGATACAAAGGGTTTGCTAGGGTTGATCCTCTCTCACTCAGACTCAGCCCCCCCCCCCAGCGAATCAAAATCCTGGCTACGGGTCTGCCTACAAGCCACTCTAAACACCTTTAGAAGCTTGGCCTGACACTGAACATCAAGAAAACCAAATTGCTCTTCCAGCAGTCACCATCCAATCCCTCCAATGCCAGAAATACAGCTTAATAATAATAATAATAAACTTTATTTATACCCCGCCACCATCTCCCCAATGGGGACTCGGGCGGCTTACATGAGGCCAAGCCCAACTGTGCATTACAAAAAAAATAATACAAAATAAAATACAAAACAGCAACACGATGAGGTAAATAAATCATAAAAATACAGTAGACAATATAAAATAATACAACAAAATAAAATCATCCAGACACAATAACAATGAGCGGGCCATGTGTAAAATATAAAATGTTTAAAACCCAGGGTGAAATAGGAGTGGAGCCAGGCATGTATCCGGGGGGTTGAGGGGCTTCAGCCCCCTCCCCGAAATTCTCAGGGCGGTCCACGAGAAGGCCTTACTGGTACATTATTTAAACTGTTATATTTATTTATATCATGATCTGATCACCATGCGCAATATATCCCATATGCATGGGGGTATTGGGATGACAAAATAAAAAGTTTGCTAGTGTAGACCCTATCTCACTCAGACTCAGCCCCTCCCGAATTAAAATCCTGGCTAAGGACCTGAGTGGAGCAGAGCAACTGTAGGGGAGAGTCTCATATAACGGAGTCATAGAGTCAGGCCTTCGAATAGCGGGGAAGAATTATTCTATATGGATAAGCATTGAAGGTGCAGCTAAAAAGAGGGAGACATTAGAAAATGTTGACCATTTCCGCTACCTTGCCAGCCATCTCTCCACAAAAGTCAACATTGACACCGAAATACAACACCGCCTGAGCTCTGCAAGTGCAGTATTTTTCCAAATGAAGCAGAGAGTGTTTGAGGACCGGGACATCTGTAGGGATACCAAAGTGCTTGTTTATAAAGATATTGTCCTCCCAACCCTGCTATATGCCTGCGAAACATGGACTGTCTATTGGCATCACATGCAACTCCTGGAACAATTCCATCAGTGCTGCCTCCAAAAAAATCCTGCCAATCTCCTGGGAAGACAGCCGGACAAATGTTAACGTGCTGGAAGAAGCAAAGACTACCAGCATTGAAGTGATGGCCCTCGGCCATCAGCTCCGCTGGACCAGCCACGTTGCTTGAATGCCCGACCACCATCTCCCAAAGCAGTTGCTCTACTCTGAACTCAAGAACGGAAAACGGAATGTTGGAGGAGAGGAAAAGAGATGGCCTCAAAGCCAACCTTAAAAACAGTGGCATAGACACTGAGAACTGGGAAGCCCTGGCCCTTGAGCGCTCTAGCTGGAGATCAGCTGTGACCAGCAGTGCTGTAGAATTTGAGGAGGCACAAATAGAGGGCGAAAGGGAGAAATGTGCCAAGCGGAAAGCAAGTCAAGCCAACCCTGACTGGATCCACCTCCCACCTGGAAACCACTGCCCTCACTGCAGGAGAACATGCAGGTCAAGAATGGGGCTCCACAATCACCTATGTACCCACCGCCAGTACAACAAACCCAGAAGACAATCTTACTCGATCATCAAAGGATCGCCTAAGTCAGTGTTTCCCAACCAGTGTGCCGGGGCACACTAGTGTGCCGTGAGCGATCATCAGGTGTGCCGTGGGAAATTGGAACCTCTAATACCCTTACTTATTAAAGGAGCGCCGCTATATCACAGTACAAAACGCACAATTAATCATACATAATCATACACAAAAAAACACATTCAAAGTACCCAATCCTGCTGGAGAAAATCAAAAGTCTTACATAGGTAGTTCGGCGTGGTCGCCACAGAGAGCAGAGGAGTTGCGAACCAGGAAGTAGCGAGTTCACTGAGCGCTCCTCTATGGAAAACTCGCGATATTTAATGAAATCACAGAAGTAAGTGCAAAAAACAAAGTGTATCCTCACGATGTTATCCAATGTCAGTTCCGGGATCCGCACAATAACACAGTCAGTTTGTGGACAATTTAAAGAAGCAGCACCATAATCATAGCAACAAGGTAGAAAATCACATAGATAATCACATATATTCAAACTGCCAGAGGCTGAAGATAGATGTGGCGATGGAATCGAAAGCTGGCATGGGCAAACTTGGAGCTTCCAGGTGTTTTGGACTCCAACTCCCACCATTCCTAGCAGCCTCAGGCCCTTTTCCCTTTCCACCCTCAGCCACTTAAGCAGGAAAGGGCCTCAGGCTGTTAGGAATGGTGGGAGTTGAAGTCCAAAGCACCCAGAGGACCGAAGTTTTCCCATGACTGACAGCTGTTGAGCAAGACTTTCGTGTGTGTCTTTCTGCCATTCCTGCCAGGATATCTATGTTGTGTTCATCGAAACAGGCCCAGGTTTTAAAAACACATTAACTATATGTATTACTGTGTTAAAGTGTCATTTTGTATCATTTTGGTTGGTGGTGTGCCCCAGAATTTTGTAAATGTAAAAAATGTGCCGCGGCTCAAAAAAGGTTGAAAAACACTGGCCTAAGTAAGTAATTTCAAGGCTTCTGGGGCTTGTTTGTTTCCTCCAAGACCACATTTCTCCCATGTTTTTTCGAATCATACAATTGGAAGAGAGACCCCAGGGGCCATCCAGCCCAACCCTATTCTGCCAGGAAGGAAAATACTCCACCCATCTTAAAAGCCTCCAGAGAAAGAGACTCCAACTCTTACCATTAGGAAGTTCTTAGAATCATAGAATCATGCAAGGGTTGAATGAAAAGTAATGCCTCCACCTTCGTAACTCCTCAACAGATGGCAGTACTGGTATGCGGTATGCGGCAGACACTGGCTTGTTCAGTAGACTCTCTTCTACAGTTCCATTGTGCTGTTAAAGTGCGAAGTATGGAACCCTATATGCCTCTCTCATGTCCCCACATGGGAAGCTAGAGGTAAGACAGGAGTTCACCCCGCTCCCCAGACTCAAACCACCAAGCTGTCGGTCAGCGGTCCTGCTGACACAAGAGTTTAACCCATTGTGCCACTGGGGGCTCCAATAATAATAATGTACAAGGGTTGAATGAAAAGTAATGGACGCGGAACAATGGCTTCGAACTACAAGAAAGGAGATTCCATCTGAACATTAGGAAGAACTTCCTGACTGTGAGCCGTTCAGCAGTGGAACTCTCTGCCCCAGAGTGTGGTGGAGGCTCCTTCTTTGGAGACTTTTTAACAGAGGCTGGATGGCTATCTGTCACAGGTGCTTTGAATGTGATTTTCCTGATTCTTTGGCAGGGGGTTGGACTGGATGGCCCATAAGGTCTCTTCCTAATGTTCAGGTGGAATCTCCTTTCCTGTAGTTTGAAGCCATTGTTCTGCATACTAGTCTTCAGGGCAGCAGAAAACAACCTTGCACCCTCCTCCCTATGACTTCCCCTCACATATTTATACATGGCCCTCATCATGTCTCCTCTCATCCATCTCTTCTGAAGGCTGAACATGCCCAGCTCTTTAAGCCGCTCCTCATGGGGCTTGATATCCAGATCCCTGATCATTTTAGTCACCCTCCCCTGGACACATTCTAGTTTGTCAACATCTCCCTTCAATTGTGGTACCCAGAATTGGGCACAGTAGTCTAGATGTGGTTTGACTAAGGCAGACTAGAGGGGTAGCAGAGGAGTAACATGACTTCTCTAGACGCTTATTTTCGGCTGCTCTAGGCCAGAAGCGGGGAGGCGGATGGGCAGCAGGACGCACATGGTGTGCAGCTGCAACACTGTGGTTTGCCTGCCTCCTGTGATGAAGTCCTTAAACTGCAGTAGTGGGGGGGTAAAGAAAATGGATGAAAATAGAGAAACTGGAGCATTCTAAGATCTGAAAAAGTGGAACTGTTGGAAGGTATGAACTTTACCACCTGAATTTAGGCCTAAACCACTCTGAAGAGGAGGATTGACAAATGAACTCTTATAGCCTAATTTCGTGTGGTTTCATTAAACCACCTTCTGTGGTTTGGGGCATCAGCACATTGTCTTCAGCAATACCTTCAGGATGGGATCAAGCAAAATATGGAAGCTATCTGTGATTAAATAAAATGATTCTTTAACAACTCTTGACAGTGATTTAAGAGGCCCAGGGAAAAAAGGGGGGAAACAAAGACACTAAGGAAAAGTGTACATATGTGTGTATACTGTATATGCTAAAGAGGAGTGAAAGGCCAAACTCAGCAGGATCCCTCTTCTTTTCCTGGAGCTTGGTTTTTCTGCCTCTCCCGGGGAAGCCCTGCCAGAATGACATTACTAACAGAAAACATTCTTGAAGCAATTTAAGAGGACCTCTGATGGCAAGAAGCAAATCAGATCTCTGATGAGGTGCTGGTACTCAGGGAAACCTTTAGCTTACAGAGCAATGCAATCGGCAATATACATGAAACAAGTCATTTTCCTGTCATTTTCCCTACCGCTGTTCTCTTGTGTCTTCTGAGTGAGCAAGGAAGCTGTGCGCATACACAAATGTGTCTTGTTTAAAGTGATCAGAAATGGCTGCTTAAAAGCCATGCAGCCCCAGGGAGTATGTCAATTACACCGAAGGCAAACAAGGGGCGCAAGAGAACTCCCTGGAAAACAGAAAGGCAAGAAACAGGAAAAGAGAACAGAAAAATAGACTTCCCCTTTAAAAATTGCAAATGGAAGGAGTCCCTTTGGGCACTTGCTAGAATTTCATACATGAGTCAAGGGTCCAAAGGCATCAATTAAACAATAATTAAATACAAGGGAATCCGGTTAACACTTCTGAGGCTAACTGGAAAATATTCTAGCACAAGTTCTGTGGCTTTAAGCCACTTTTGACTTATGGTGACCCCAAGGTGTATCTATCATGAGGTTTGAGTTGCTATGAGTTTTCTGGCCTGTATGGCCATGTTCCAGAAGCATTCTCTCCTGACGTTTCACCCACATCCATGGCAGGCATCCTCAGAGGTTGTGAGGTCTATTGGAAACTAGTCAAGTGAGGTTTATATATCTGTGGGATATCCAGGGTGGGAGAAAGAACTCTTGTTTGCTTGAAGCAAGTGTGAATGTTGCAATCAGCCACCTTAATTAGCATTTAATGGCCTTGTAGCGTCAAACCCTGACTGATTGCTGCCTAGGAGATCCTTTGTTGGGAAGTGTTAGCTGGCCCTGATTCATTCTTGTCTGGAATTCCCCTGTTTTTTTGAGTGTTGCTCTTTATTTACTGTCCTGATTTTAGACTTTGTTAATACTGGTAGCCTGATTTTGTTCATTTTTGTGGCTTCCTCCTTTCTGTTGAAATTGTCCACATGCTTATGGATTTAAATGGCTTATTGTGTAGTCCGACATGGTGGTTATTATAGAGGTCCAGCATTTCTGTGTTCTCAAATAATATGCTGTGTCCAGGTTAGTTCATCAGGTGATCTGCTATGGTTGACTTCTCTGGCTGAATTAGTCTGCAGTGCTTTTCATGGTCCTTAATTCTTGTTTGGGCGTTGTGTTTGGTGGACCCTATTTATTTATTTATTTATTTATTTATTTATTTATTTGATTTCTCTGCCGCCACTCTCGGGTGGTTCGGGGCGGCTCACAATACAAAACAGAATAACAGCGAGTAGCACATTAAAAGCAATAAACCATGTAGACTTGTCCACACCTGCATGGTATACGGTAGACTCCTGCAGAGGTGAGAGAATCCCTCTTGTCCTTTGCTGAATGTAGCATTTGTTGGTTTTTCTTAATGGGTCTGTAGATATTTTGGAGGTTGTGTTTCCTCATCAGCTTCCCTATGTGCTTAGTGGTTCTCTTGATGTAGAGAGTAAGAATGCTTTTCCTCAAGGTGATCTTTGTCTTTACTCTCGTGGCTTGTTCTTGGTCTTGCAGCTCTTCTGAGGTTTTTATGAGGTTTTCTTGGCAAGATTTGTTCAGAGAAGCATTGCCTTTGCCTTCACTGTGGCTGAGAGAGTGTGACTAGTCAAGGTCACCAAGTGAGTTTCCAAGGCTGAGTGCGGATTCAAACCCTGGTTGGTTCCCAGAGTTGTGGTTCAATGGTGAGAGCACTGCTCCATGCTGGGTCTCATCACAAAAGACAAAAATATGCCTAAACATGGTCGCTTTTTTCATTTTAGTGCATGAATTGTCTCAATAATTTGCAGCTGGTAGAAATCACAGATCTGGAAGCTGTAAGATTGTCTGAGTTGGAAGTGAGAGATCATCGCTCACATAAGATCATTCAGTTAAATCAAAAATTAGTGAAATGTGTCAGTCTCAGTCTCTATTAATTGCTGAAACATTGCTTGTTCTGAATTTTGTAGCACCATTCTCTCTTCAAGGATCACTCCACAGTACATTGAAAGATACAGATGTTTGATAAAATACACTTATAAATGTGGGCATTTGGATTTTTTCCCCTCAGGAGCGACTTGAGAAACTGCGAGTCGCTTCTGGTGAAAGAATTGGCCGTCTGCAAGGATGTTGCCCAGGGGACGCCAGGATGTTTGATGTTTTATTACCATCCTTGTGGGAGGCTTCTCTCATGGGGAGCTGGAGCTGATAGAGAGATCTCAACCTGCTCTCCCTGGATTCAAACCACTGACCTTTCAATCAGCAGTCCTGCCAGCACAAGGGTTTAACCCATTGCACCATTGGGGGCTCCATGGCATTTAGATGAAACATGTGCATCTAGCATCCCAGAGTTAGAAAGCCATACAGTCCAACCGTGGTAGCACAATAAGTTAAACCCTTGTGCCAACTGAACTACTGACCTGAAAGTTGGTGGTTTGAATCTGAGAGACAGGGTGAGTTCCCATCTGTCAGCCCCAGCTTCCCATGTGGGGACATGAGAGAATCCTCCCACAGGATGGTAACACATCCGGGCATCCACTGGGCAATGTCTCTGTAGACCAGTCTTTCTCAACCAGTGTGCCGTGGCACACTAGTGTGCCGTGATGGACCTCCTGCTGTGCCGCGAGAAAAGCTCTCTGCCCCCCCTTCCTCCCCCCTCCTGCCGAATTCCTGCTGCTTGGGGGAGGAGGAAGGGCCAGGCAGTGGCGAAGAAAAAGAAGGGACTGGGGCGCCGCCTCCTTCGGCCATTTCCCCAGCCAGCCTCCATTCCGCCATGACTCCCACCATGACTCTCGTCCCTCGCTCGCTGAAGCCGTGTGGAGGAGGAGCCCCGCCCACTGAAGCCCGTCCACCGCTCATGCTCCTCCTCTGTAGGAGAGCTGAAGCTGGGGGGAGGGGGCGGGGCATGGCGCGGCCTAACTCTGCCCCCTCCCGGCTTCGCACTCCCAGAAGCTGCTCCAGCCTTGAGGGACAGTGCCAAGCCAGCATTGTGCTGGCTCGGGCATCGCTGGCTTGGCACTGCCCCCTCAAGGCTGGAGCAGCTGCTGGGAGAGGTGAAGCCGGGGGGAGGGGGCGGGCATGGCACAGCCTGGCTCCGCCCCCCCGGCTTTGGCACTCCCAGCAGCTGCTCCCAGCAGGCCACCAACCCCAGCCGTGCTTTACTGTCTTAGAGTGTCATTTTGTGTCATTTTGGATGGTGGTGTGCCCCCGGATTTTTTTAATGTTAAAAGTGTGCCGCGGCTCAAAAAAGGTTGAGAAACACTGCTGTAGGCAGCCGATTCTTTCACATCAGAAGCGACTTGCAGTATATTTTCAATTCACTTCTGACATGATTTTAAAAATAAAAATATCTAGTATGCAAGAATGCTCAAGTAAAACATTCTTGAGAAATGTCTATCCAACCTGTGCTCCCAAGAAAAGTCTACCATTCTCTTAGACAATGCTATCGACCAGTGTTTACAATAAGAATGCTCTTCCTAAAGTTTTGGTGGAATCTTTTTTCTTTTAATTTGGATCCAAAAGAGAAAATAGCTTCAGAAATACAGTGTCTAATGGGGTTTGGTTCCAAGACTGCCTCACATTAATAACAAACTCAATGGATGCTCAAATCCCATTATATACACTAGCATTGTAAAATGGTGTCCTTATTACCAAATGGCAAAATGAGATTTGCTCTTTGAAGATTTCTTGGGGGCAAGGGGGTATTTTCAAGCCATGGATGGTTGAAAACATAGATACAGAGTCTGTGCATAGGGATGACCAACTGTACATGTTTCTGTACAAAGCAATGTGGAGAAGTGAGGTGTAAATAGATCCACATTCCCATGAAAATGGGATGGGATAAATATCAATGAGCGCATGTAAAATTCCCTATTATCAGCAACAGGATGAAATAGGCATCCCCAGAATTGCCCAGAGCAATCAATTCAGCTACTGTCAGCTTCCTACACAGTACTGAACACTTTTCTCATTCTGATATTTGTTAAAATGATATAATACCATGAAGGTATCCAATTCCAACTTGAAAGTTAAGCAGGATTAGGCCTGGTTTGCATTTGGATGGGAGACCATCAAAGAATTCCAGGTTCTGTAAACTATATTTTAGAGCAGTGGTTCCCAACCTTTGGTCTTCCAGGTGTTTTGGAGTTCAGCTCCCAGAAATCCCAGACATTTTACCAGCTGTTAGGCATTGTGGGAGCTGATCCAAAACACCTGGAGGACCAATGGTTGGGAACTAGAGGAAGATGATGAAAACCACCTCTGTGTATTCCTTCCCTAAGAAAACTCTGTAAAATTCATGGGGTTGCCATATGTCAACAGGTGACTTAAAGGCACATAGGCACACCTGGTAAGTATAGGAATATTAGTGGTGGGAAGCTAGAAAGCCCAGAAGAAATGTTTCATTATGACTACAAGATTGAGAGAGAGTGAAAACAGCTGGGGCAGTGGGGAAATAGTGCAATGTATATTTTACATCAGATAGAAATAGTTTATACAGCTCCCGGACAGTTGTAATGTTATGTAAGACAACAGCCAATACTGCTGCTCCCTTTGCTCATTTCTGCACCTGCCAACTTTTTCTCCCCTTCCAGCTGACATTTTTCCCTTTGCAACAGTTTGGCACAGACTGCCAGAAATGTATTTATTACCACTACAGCTTCTCACAGTTAAAATCCCGCCGAGGAAGGCTTAGATTCACTGTTAGTTTTAGGAAGTGAGTGTAGCCAAGACCAAAATTTCACCTGCACCAGTTTTGGTCTTTATAAGGCAGTTCTGGAACACTGTTTAATGATAACTCCCATTTGTGCCAAACATCAGTTGCAGCAATGGGTCATAGGAAACTGGAGAGGGCCCTATAGCTCTGTGGTAGAGCACATGCCTTGAATGTAGAATGCTTGTGGGAAGCCAGAGGGCAGGAATAGCAATTTGTTCAATTATTTAAATATTTACATATATGTCATCCTATATCCAAGGGTCTCGGGATGGATTACAATAAAAGCAAACAGTTCAAAACTATTTGAAGCAGTAAGAATAATTTTACATCTAAAAGCATATATAAAAATGTAAAGCAGGACAGCTGTTCAAAGCTGTTGAAAAAATGAAAACACACACACACATACACACATGCATTTGGATGAGATCAACTATGCTTCCAAAGTTTTCATAGTCTTGTTTTCAACATTGGAGCCAATCAAGCTTGATGCCAAAATGACAGCTTCAAGGCAACATTGGAATCAGTAGCCAATCAAGTGCTCTGTTGAAAGGTGTCATCAGTGATATCCCTGTGTACAACTAGTGGGACAACAGAATTTAAGTCTTATACTCACATAATTTCTTGGAGATTTGAAATGAAGAGGAAAATGAGGTGTTACCCTCCATAAAGGGAGGTTTGACTTTTACAGTTTCCAAAAGTGGCAAGCTAAAACCCAGCACCTCAATCCACAGGTGATACCAAATGAGAGATTCCTCCTAGGCACACAGAAGACTGGGCAACTTGGAAAGCACTGAACTGACTGTGCTCTGGCACCATGAAAAGCAGAGCCAACCTTAAGAAATGAGGCTACAAAGTGGAGTCCACAACATGTGAATGTGGAAAAGAGCAAACCACAGACCACTTACTAAAATGTAGTCTGAGCCCTGCCACATGCACAATGGAGGAGCTTCTTATAGCAATACCAGAAGCACTCCAAGTGGCCAGCTACTGGTCAAAGGACATTTAATATAATGCCAAGTTTTTAAACTCTGTGTTTTTTCAAATACATTTGTTCGCTCCTGATATAATAAAATAAAGAATTAAAATGTTCTCTCTTGGAACCTATAGGTTCTCCACTGTGGCGCTATGATCCTCCTTGCCAGAAATTGGCCATAAAGTTGTACTTGGAGGACCTAGAGGTTTCTAGAAAGGTGGTCTCTCAAGTTATTTATTTATCGTGACAGAAGCGAATTGAGGGTACAGTTATAATGTATTTTAAAACACAAAGTTAAAAACTTGGCATTATGCTAACTTTCCTTTGACCAGAAGCTGGCCACTTGGAGTGCCTCTGGTGTCGCTGTGAGAAGGACCTCCATTGTGCATGTGGCAGAGCTCAGACTGCATTGTAATAGCTGGTCTGTGGTTTGCTCTTCTCCAACTCGCATGTCATGACTCCACTTTTTAAAGGTTTGCTCTGAATCTTGTGGTGCCAGAGCACAGCCTGTTCAGTGCCTTCCAGGTTGCCCAAACTTCTGTGTGCCAAGGAAGAAGTCTCTCATCTGGTCTCAGCCAATGATTGAAGTTCTAGGTTTTCAGCTGCCACTCTTGGACTCTCACTTGCTGAGGTGTTCCTGTGAGTGTCTCTGTAGATCTTAGGAAGTTGTTTCTTGATTTAAGGCATTGACTTGCTGGCTGATATCCGAACAGAGGATGGGCCAGAGATGTCAATGCTTTGGTCCTTTTATTACAGGCTGCTACTTCCCAACATATGTCAGGTGGTGTAATACCAGCTAAACAGTATAATTTCTCTAGAGGTATGGGGCATAGACATCCTGTGATAATGCGCCGTGTCTCATTAAGAGCCACACCCACTGTTTTAAGGTGGTGAGATGTGTTCTACACTGGGAAAGCATACTCAGCAGCAGAGTAGCAAAGTGCAAGGGCAGATTGTCTTCACCACAGGTTGTGCCAGTCAGCTTTCACATTATATTATTTCTAGCACCCACATTTTGCTTGATATTCAAGCAGTGCTTCTTGTAAGTCAGAGCATGGTCCAGAGTAACTCCCAGATATTTTGATGTGCTACAATGCTTCAGTGGGATTCTACATCTCAAATGATTTTCCTACTTTTGAAGGGACCCTGCACCCATAATCACAGAAAATGTGTGGAGCTGACCGTATATTTTCCTTTTATTTTTGTACTTCTGATTAACAAAATGTATAACCCTCCAACCCATCCAACAAAGATGCTGTCCACCTTCCTTAATCTTTGTTCATACATTCTCCTCCAAAGAGGACCTATTGTTTCAAGAAAGCCATTTTCCCAAGATCTTTATGTTTAGGAGATTGTTTCACAGTCCCTAGTCGATAGCATTGTATGTAAAGCCCTGGTTTCTAAGCAAAACAGAGCATTACAGATTGTGGATTGTATGCAATGATTGTGTATGTGGGTGAGAGCGAAAGGAGAAAGATAATGATTTAATAGTTTCAACAAAGAAATCTTTAAATAGTATTTACTGTTACTCTCCTACCTACATTGTTTCTATTTGTTTTCTTACAAGCTTTGTATTTGTTTGTATTGTTCCCATTTTGTGAATCTAGGACTGGAATAAAATCAATAAAGTGCAATGTAGTGATTTTGGAGATTTGTTTTCTCTTCCAGACGACATTTTGCATTCTCGCCTGCACAAAGAAAGGCAAATATAAACAAAGCAAGTGATACAAAATACAAAGAGAGATGTGGAAAAGAGCCAGCTTGGTATATTGTTTTGAGGATTTGATTATTATTCTTTTTCATGATATTTATATCTGGCCTTTCGTCTGTGGAAATCAAGGTTCCAACCCACTCTTTAATTATCACAGAAACCATGTAAAGAGGCCATTGGTCATAATTGAAGAATAGAAGTGTGTTTTCGAAGATATGCTTTCTTGAGTGGTGAAAGATGGTCCCTGTTGATTTCTTCAAGGGGCCCTTGATATCAACTGCGGTTTGGTTCCAACACACACACACCATGGATACTAAAATCCATGGATGCTAAAGGTTTGTGATAGATATTGTTTAGGTTCAGTTCGGAAAAACCTAAAAGTCATAAAAACCTACCG
Source organism: Anolis apletophallus (assembly GCA_030556195.1). Taxonomy (NCBI): domain Eukaryota; kingdom Metazoa; phylum Chordata; class Lepidosauria; order Squamata; family Anolidae; genus Anolis; species Anolis apletophallus. The sequence goes on from JARBWK010000012.1 coordinate 96,382,856, forward strand.
ACTTTGGGCTTCCGAAGCAATTTTGAACCATGCAGGAAAAGTGGGTGGTGCAAATCCGAATTTGAACCACTTACCTTTTTTATTCGTAAATATTCCATAATGTTCGAATGTCTCCCAAGGTTATTTTAATTTTCACAAGCATTAAGCAACTTTTGTAAAGGCTAACAGTTTTAAAATCTCATGCTTCCCCTCCATGGGTGATGCAAGGGAGGGATGAGGTGGGCGTCATTAAGCACAGCCATTGTTGTAGTTTGCGAAGGGCAAGCCCCCAATGGTAGAGATTGCGAAATGCACTGCTGTTATACTACATTTCCCACACTGCCTTGCTTCTCATTAGCCAAAATGGCCGAGCAGCAGTCTTTATCTAATGCGGAGGAGGAGGAGGCGCCAGACTAGGATACTGAGAGAGACCATGGGGAAAACCCATGAGGAGACCTTTGGCTGAGTTACACTCTCTCAGCTCCAGAGGAAGGCAAAAGCTAACCCCTCACTGAGCAAACCCAGCCGAGAACCCCCACACCACACCCCAGACAGGAGGCAGGCAGGATTTTAAGGCGCAGAATCTCAGCCCACTCTTTGCCCACTTTCTAGATCACCAGCCCTTTTTTCGGAGGTGGCAAAAGAAGGAAAGCCCTCTTCTTCCTCTTCCTCCCATCCCAAGCCATGTCCCCTTTGTTACCCTCTGAAGTGGAGCCCTGGGCTGTTGACACAGATTTCCCTGTGCCCCTCACCCTCCCCCTTCTCTCCCCCTCTCTCTTTCCTTGGAAAAGCCATGCCCGTGGGTTGTAATTCAATCCCAATGCGGTTTTGGATAGGTTTAGGTGGTGTGCTGTTTGGGAAAGTCTTGTCATTCATCTTTCCTGTTGAGACTTACTTTGGGAGAGGAAAACAGGATGATGATAATGATATAATAATAATAATACAGTAGTAAAGGTAAAGGTTTTCCCCTGACATTAAGTCCAGCCATGTCCGACTCTGGGGTGTGGTGCTCATGTCCATTTTTAAGCCAAAGAGCCAGTGTTGTCCGTAGACACCTCCAAGGTCATGTGGCCGGCATGACTGCATGGAGTACTGTTACCTTCCCGCGCTCCCCAGATTTGAACCTGCGACCATTCGGTCAACAAGCTCAGCAGCTCAGCGCTTTAACCCACTGCGCCACCGGGGGCTCAATAATACAGTAATTATTATTATTATTATTCAGTGGCTAACTTACATTTTGGTGCCTCAAATGTTAGCCCTGTTTCTGGGTTTTTTGATTCCAAAAAATATAGCACCAATTTTGAGATATAGAACATTAATATGTCATCTACTGTTAAAAGGTGTGGATCTGTGATTTGGTTTATGTATGTAAGGCATTGAATTTTGCCAGAGCTGATGCCGTCTATCCAATGCCATTTTCTGGTTCAGAGCTCTAAATAATCCTGGAACAGACCTAAAAACCAAGACACCAATAATAATAATAATCATAATAATAATAATAATGATCCTTAGATCAAGAAGTTCTTCATTGACAGGAGCCCCCATGTTGCCCGTCTCGATATCCAATGCCATTTTCTGGTTCAGAGCTCTAAATAACCCTGGAACAGACCTAAAAACCAAGACACCAATAATAATAATAATAATAATAATTGCTTACATGATATGAGGATTTAAAGATAAAACTGCAAAAACTCTGGCATAAGCCAGTAAAGGTGGTCCAAGTGGTGATTAGCACACTGGGGGCAGTGCCTAAAGACCTTGGCCTGCACTTAAAAACAATTGGGCGCTAACAAAATTACCATCTGTCTGTTGCAAAAGGCTACTCTATTCGGATCTGCACGTATTATTCCCCGATACATCACACAGCCCTACACACTTGAGAAGTGTCCGAGGTGTGATCAGCCAGCATAGTGATCTTGTTTGCGGTGTACAGTACACACTCCCTTCAAGTTAATTAATTTGGGGGAGGGCAGGGGGTGCCAAAATACTGTTTGCTTACACTTGAAAATTGCCTAGAGTCAGCCCTGGCTGGTGGTCTAGAAAGTTCAGAATTCAATTTCGAATCGAACCACCAGCGCCCCCTACATCCGAAACGGGTTTTGAACCATATTTTTAATCAACCAAGCCTAATAGATAGATAGATAGATAGATAGATAGATAGATATTAAAGCTGTGAATGGTTAAATTCATGGATACGGAGGGTTGACTGTATTTTGTGTTTAATCTATTGTTTGTAATTGGTCACTGGAAAGTAAATGCAGGTCCCATCTACACTGCCATATAATGCAGTTAGAAACTGCATTATGTGGTCAATGTAGACTCATATGAGGCATTTTACCTGCATTGAACTGGAATATATTAGTCTTCACTGACCATATAATGTGGTTTCAAACTGCATTATATGGCAGTGTAGATGGGGCCTGTGCTTACCTTCCAGTAAGAAATCACAAAATATGCTATTGTAGATGGGGCCACAGTTATAATTTGGAAATCTAATTGCTGTGGAAATCCTGTTGCACAAGAGCAAAGGGGTGAATTGAAGGAAGTAAGCATTCCATTTCATATCCAGTTTGGTCCCAGGAGAGAGTGATTTGTCCAGTTGCACAGTGAGCTTAAAGGCTGAGTAAGGATGAGCACTCTGAACTGGCTCAGACTCAATGAATTTTCATCACTATACTCCATGGGCTTTCATGCATCTGAATGCTCTCTGCAATATCTCCCACCATTATATGTTACACTGCCGAATACTCATTTTTTTTGTTGTTGTTTATTCGTTCAGTCCCTTCTGACTCTTTGTGACCTCATGGACCAGCCCATGCCAGAGCTCCCTGTCAGCCATCTTGCCCTTGGTCAGCTCCTCTTCCTTTTTCCTTCCATTTTCCCCAGCATCATTATCTTCTCCAAGCTTTCCTGTCTTCTCATTATGTGGCCAAAGTACTTCATCTTTGCCTCTCATATCCTGCCTTCCAGTGAGCAGTTGGGCTTTATTTCCTGAAGTATGGACTGGTTTGATCTTCTCGTGGTCCAAGGCACTCTCAGAGTTTTCCTCCAACACAACAGTTCAAAAGTGTCTATCTTCCTTTGCTCAGCCTTCCTTATGGTCCAGGATTAGCTTACTCAGGGAATACCATTGCCTATGTGGATCTTCATTGCCAGTATGATGTCTGTGACTATTTTATTGAGATTGGTAAAGAAGTAAATGTCTTCTGAGTTCATGATACAACTCACAATATACCTTTTGGGGGATTTCAGCAGTCTCCTACTGCAAGGCTCTTTTTGGGGCAACAGTGCTATTAACAGTGGCATATATACATGTTAAAAATAATGTTAAAGTTTTTTAAAAATATCCTGATGTTATGACCTTCCCATTGTGCTTTTATATTATCTCATGACTTGGCTCTAGTTTTCCTGCAAATTTTCTTGCCACTTGCTCAACATACTTTATTCTTTCAGTCAGTATTTCTTTCTTCCCTTGTGTCTCCAAAGAGGTGAAATATCGACAGAAAAGGTCTAGTGCGGCCCCTGTTCAACCCTCTGAATAGTCTGCTGTTTCTGACATAAACCTAATTACTAGGGACTATAAATTAGCCACTGCTATAATGAACCAAACTGCTATACTGTTCCAATTATAGAAGTGTCCTTGGTTGGGCCATTTGTCTTCTTTGACCTTCAAAATAAGCTTTACATCAGTAATTGTGCGGTAATGTGCCATTAGTGATATGTATGTGAACCACTTATAATTGTCTCTCACAAACACATGTGTAGCATGTAATGGCTTTGAAAGCCATTGTTATAATTTCTATAGAATGGTCATCGGGAGTGGTTATTAGAAACCTATTAAAACTATCTTTCGAAAGCCTTAGCAGTGAGCAATTAACATCAGCCCAACACAGGTCTGATGTTGACAACACTTGGGGTTGGCAATGGATGTTTTTTTGACATTTTATACATATTATTGGCGTGTTTCATTTTTATTATTTGATGTGACATGAAATTGCAGCGAATTGCAAACTGGTTAACTTCTTATTTTATAGGAAAAGTGACTGCAAGACTTTGTGACTCAACTGTGGAAATAACATGGCTCCTCTAGAGTAAAACACACACACTTAGTATGGGAGGAAAGGAGATACCACTTGCTGCTCTACCTCAGGCAGGAAAATGTCTTCAGCCAGGTGAGATGAGGGAGGTTTCCAGAAAAGGAGCCAAGTAAAACTTCAAGACTGGTTGTAGTTGGACTTCACCTTTCCTTCTTCTTACCACAGGACAATTGGACATTAAGGCAGATCAGACATGGGCTAACTTTGGCCGTCCAGGTGTTTTGAACTTCAACTCCCATAATTCCTAAAAGCCAGTAGGCTGTTAGAAATGGTGCTGGTTGAAGTCCAAAATGCCTGGAGGGCCGAAGTTTTCCATGCCTGAGGTAGATGTTACCACCAAGCATTTTCGCCTGTTTCAGATGGACTTTCTTCTTCCCCTTACCCAAATAAAAATTAGCTACTACCAGTGGCCCTGTTCAAAGCAATGTAAAGATCAGTCCATATGTTGTTCCAAGGTAAAGGTCAGTCCATAAACTTCCAGGTAACAAGGTAAAAACACAAGATCCAAGGTACAGAATTCCTAGAACAAGGCAACATGAAAATCCAATGAACAGAACAGGAACTTGGCAAAACATGAAACTAGAAATCTTCTTGGAGAAACAAGTCTGTCATGAAGTATCAACGATGATGGGACTAAAGTGAAACTTTCTCTGGTATCAATATAAAGCCTTTCCTGACCCCTGAAATGAAAGCATTTTGCTTGCCCTTACAACCAGATAAGGATTTCTTGTCTTTCTTCTCCATTTACAAAAGTCTAGTTCAGTGGTTCAAAACCTGTGGGTCCCCAGATGTTTTGGCCTACAACTCCCAGAAATCCTAACAGCTGGTAAACTGGCTGGGATTTCTGGGAGTTGTAGGCCAAAATACCTGGGGACCCACAGGTTGAGAACCACTGGATTTATGCTCGTTAAATTCTGCACCTGATAAATCATCCTCAGAGAAAGACTGCTGTGGTCGTTCCCAGGAATTTGACCTTGTGCATCTGTAGGAGAAACACTCCATTCATCAGTCACCTCGGTTCTCTCTCCTGGGCTTGACCCAGGCTCAGCAAAACCCACCTCCTCATAGACAGCAGACACAGGCCCAGAATAACCCTAATCCGCACTGACATCAGACACAATCACAGGCTGAATTACGTACAACAGCTCGAGGTTTTAGTCTGCATTTAAAGATCTATCCTAGATGCCAGTGTGGGGCTTACTTACTTACTTAGGTGATCCGTCATTGTCCAAGTGTGGGGCAGTGGTTTGAGCATTGGACTATGACCCTGGAGACTAAGGTTCAAACTCCCACTCAACCATGAAACCTTCTGGGTGATCTTGAGCAAGTCCCATTCTCTCAGATTCTGAAGAAGGAATTGGTCAACCTCATCTGAACAAACCTTGCCAAGAAAACCGCTATACATTTGCTTTAGGGTTGCCTGCCCCTTTGTATAATTTAAAATCCATGTTAAATAAGCTCTTACTTTGCTTGAAGGAAAACATTTTTCAGTGAAGTAGAAATGAACTGGGACGTAGAAAGAAGAAAAAGGCTATGACTAAAACTCACCACACCGATACAGCTGTCACCAGTACCTGTAGGTCTTGGAGAGTTTACTTTTAAAATAAGCTTTGTGAGCATCATCTGAAATCCATATTAGATGAGCTCTTACTTTGATGGATGGAAAAGTAAAAGCATCCACCTTGCAAAGTCAGAATAAATTGGACTGTAAAAGAAGGAGAAGAAGAAAGAAATCTCCATAGTGATTTAGACTACAGGAATAAATGCCTCAGACTGATGAATTTTTAATACAGCGATGTTGACAGATGTAGAATTCAAAGGATACCCACATAATGAAGTTATAAAAAGTGCCATCCAATTTTTCCTGAAGAATGCTCAAGCCTTTGGCTCATCTGTCTGAAGATACTGTCCAGAGGGCAGCCATTCAACTATCTGCCAAGGCTCATCCCTCAATAAAGGGGGAATATGAAAAGAAGAGAGACAGCGGAGAGGAGAGGTGTGGGGGTTATTGTTACATGTCTGGGGCTTTTTCTTCAAAGGTTCCTGAAATGCTTTCAAAGATGAATAAGTTTTGATAGGTCATCCTTATTCAAAATCACAGTGAAGCTGTAACTAGGGTATGCAAACACAAGGCTGTGAAAAATATTATGCAGTACGGAGAGGTACAAGAATCCTTGTGCTAATGCTACATAATTAACTGTGTACTATAGCCCCATTCCAGGACTCTAAGTGTATTTATTTAACACGTGAGGAGGGGTGCATGCTATCCTTGCATTTTAGTTGCTTGGAAACCAACAAGTCTGAAAAGTATGGCCTTTTCTACCTGCAGAATCTTTCTGTGCAAACTATACCACAGAAAAATCGTGGTTAGAATCATAGAATTGCTAGAGACCTCAATCTAGTCCAATTCTCCAACATACAGAAATGCACAACTAACACAGGCCTAAAAGATGGCCAAGAATTATTATTATTTAATATCACCAGTTTAGGTAACTATTCACGATACAGGTATACATCCAAATGAGGATGTTTCCGCAGAGAGGGAAAATACCAATACTGCAAGCGCAGGCCAAATACCACCATCCTTTCCCCACCCATGCTTGAAAAAGAGCCAGAAATAGTGCCACAGCCAGGAGAGTAGAAGGTCCAGTGCTTCTTTTAGGTTCCCCTAGGATTGGCTAAGCACACTGATTCTCAACCTGTGGGTCCCCAGGTGTTTTGACTTACAACTCCCAGAGATCCCAGTTAGTTTACCAGCTGTTAGGATATCTGGGAGTTGAAGGCCAAAACAATGGGGGGGTCCACATGTTGAGAACCACTGAGCTCTCATCTTTCACCACTATACTCAGAAAAGTGAGTAGCTTTGTTTTAGATAAAGAATTATAGAACAATGTGCTCCATGGACAGGCATGTAGCCAGGGGGGGCTAAGGGGGCTTCACCCCCCCCCCAAATTCTCAGGGTGGTCCGCGAAAAGGCCTTACTGGTGCATTATTTAAACTGTTATATTTATTCATATCATGATCTGATCACCATGCTCATTATATCCCACATTAATGGGGTTATCTTCCACCCAGTCTCAGCCCCCCGAACCAAACTCACCCCGAATCAAAATCCTGGCTACAGCCCTGTCCATGGATAAGTTGACCCAGCAAGTGAGTAAGGCCAAGAGCTAGTATTGTATTGCTCCCCCCATGCAGTTCCATAAGAACATAAGAACATAAGAAGAGCCATGCTGAATCGGGCCTCAGCCCATCTAGTCCAGCATTCTGTGTCACACAGTGGCCCACTAGTTGTACACAGGGATCTCTAGCAGAAAGGAGGGCAGAACCCTCACCTGCTCCCGACCCCCCACAACCAGTACCCGGGGAAAATCCTGCCTGCCTCCATCAACACAGAGGTGGCACTTGGATGTCCATTTCAGTAACTACTGATTCCCTTGGTATCCATGAATCTGTCTAATCCTGCCTTGAAGCTGTCCAGGCTGACAGCTGTCACAACCTCCTCTGGAAGTGAGTTCCATAACCCAATGACCCTCTGGGTGAAGAAATATTTCCCTTTATTAGTCCTAACTTTCCTACCTTGGAGCTTTAGGGAGTGCCCCCTAGTCCTAGTGTTGTTCCACATCCCTTCTGCTTATGGGACACATCACAATGGCCATTTATTGACAAATATCTGGAATCCACCCTCTAATCTCCAGCGAGTTGCCAAAGATCTGGAAAGGTGGAGCCAGTTTTCTTTTCCTAGCTGCAGAACTGCAAGCAGGTCCTTCTTGGATGCCCCCCAGTGGTCCTAATTTGGCAGGACAATCAGAATTAATCCTGTCCCCGCCCCCACTTTTCCCACTGCTTTTAGCATCCCAGTTTCTCTATTCTCCTTTCACTTCCCCTCCTTTTTCAGCTTACTTTGATTGTCATAAACTGAGTTTGAAGTTTAAAAAGTAGGTTGCAGTTTATGAACACAGTACAAGGGAAAGAGTGGCCAATCTAGCCCTTCCCAGTAGGTTCAGGCAAAAGCAAAATGCTGTAAGATCTCCTGATTTTTGTGTTATTCTTCATTAGATTCTTAGGTTGCTTGCCCACATTTGCCTTGGTTTTTCTCTGTAAAATATTGAAGAATATATACCTGGGCATCTAACACTCATATGGGTGCATGCAAGCTGTCAGAGAAGGGCAAGGAGATTCCATGGAGAGTAAATGGGCACATGCAAGCTCCCAGAGAAGGACAAGAAGATTGTACACCAGTGGTTCCCAACCTGTGGTCCCCAAGAACTAAAATATGGGAATACCTTTCTTCTGCCTCATTGTTGACCTTCTCCAGTCTACTTTTGAGTGCTGTTATTTTCTCAAATAGAATTTTGTGCTGATCCATCAGCTGTGGTAAAAGTTGTTGGTGTGCATCCATCTGTGGAGCTGGGTCAGTTTGTCTTTCTTGTGTTGTTTGAGACACATGTTCCTGCATTGTTGGTTTGGGTTCAGCCGCCTTTGTGGGAGGTGGGCTAGCATTAAGATGGGTGGGGCTCGTGCAGCTAGGTGCAATGGTCGAAGTTACTGTGGAAGGCTGACTTTCTTTGATCCGTGGCCTCACCATTACTACACCGTTGCAAAGAGAGTGACTAATCTTGCAAAACCCTCTCATAGTGCCAAGGCAATAGGGATGTTGGGAAGGGAGAGGCTGACTGCCCAGGAAAGGTGCTACAATAAGCCTCCCTCCCTTCCTTCCCCTAAACAGAGCCATTCCATGTGGTGCCCGGAAGTAGGGGCACCCTGATGTCTTTGTCTTTAGGCCTGTTTCTGGGGTTATTTGGGGTGCTGGTTCAGGAAATTGCATAGGATAGATCACATCAGCTCTAGATTGTTAAATGTGGTTTTCTGTGGGTGAGTAGATAGCAACTACTGGATGGCATATGTTCTGTATCATAAACTAGAGTTGATGTGGTCTATCCAATGCAGTTTTTTGAATCAGCACCCCAAATAACCAAACTGAATCTGAAGTTGACCAAAAACTGATTTGTAACCCTTTTGGTACTAATGTTGGAAAGTGACCTCTGGTCAAAGTGGTCCCTGGTTAAAAAAAAAGGTTGGGAACCACTGCCCTAACGCCACTAGATTCTATCTGATCTTGGAAGCTAAACAGGATCAGCTACTTAAGGGGAAACTGTCAAGGAAAATGGTCAAGCAGTCTCTGTATTTTTTTTAAAGGTTGGGAACCACTGTGTACATCAAATGTAACCTAAGCTTACATTTGTTACCAAGAGATCTGACCTAAAATAAGGGTTTAAAGCTATGGTCTATCTATGTGCTTAGGTTCCTCCTGCGAAACCTTGGATAATAATGAAATTCTGTTGAGTTGTGGAAGATCTACAGTGCAAGCAGAGAAATGGGTTGGCTATGCAAGGAGGCTTATGAGAAAATGAATAAGAATAGCTTTTACCATGCGAATAACAAATTAAAGAAAGCCGGAACGTTTTGTGATATATATTGAAAGAATGGAAATTAGGGAAAGATTAAGAAGAGAAGCAGAAGAGCAATGTTACTCACAAGCATGTCGTGTTTTATAAAGATTTGTTATACCAGCGTATAAGGAAGAAAAACACCAATGCATTTTGATCAGGTTGTAAAGTATATGCAAACCTAATCACAGATGCGGCATAAATTTTAGTGTTTGGTAACTGGATGATGAATATTCTCTTTATGTATCGCAAATCTTTTTCTGTTCCAGTAAGGTCAGTTAGTATGCCTATTGGCATCTCAGAGGAAATCAAAGAAAATGATTATGTTTATCCTTGAACTGGGAACTGGGAATTTTTCTCCCTCCGCTCCCCAAAGTCCCAACCAACATTGTTAATGGCAACCGATTGGGGAAACTGTAGCATAAAACATAAGGGTTTCTCACACAAACTCACTATTCCACTGCAGCTCTGCTATCATTGATAATGGATACACACCAAGTGTTGTAGTTGAGCCTGAGGTTGAGAGAGAGGTTGAGGTTGTGCACATTCAGTATTGCACCTCTTGTCAATAGCTTAATTTCATGGATGCAACAATATATTTGTTTTTTTTGGTCCACAATTGTACTTCCATATACTCGAATAACCTCACCTTCTTGCACTAGTCATTCTGTAATTTTATTTTATTTTACAGCAATTTCAGCTTTGTAAAACAACAAAAAAACAAATTTGGTATAACTGTAAAAAAAATTTAAAAACTGAAATAGTAAGCGAGTAAGGGGAGAGAATCCTGGTCTCTGATAATCACTTTACATCTGGCAGGCCAACACACAAGCAGAAGGGATACATTGTACTATGGCACGTAATTGTAACATTGCAGGATTGAGAGCTATTAATGGGTTTTACTCATCAATCGTTAGGGATGAGATAATCATGGGAAGGAGGCATACTAGCATTATGATTGATGCACATGGTGTCATGCAATAACCAAAATCCCTGTTTACCTGCCTCATAAATTGAAGCAAAGATTCCCCACAGGTATACTTAAGATATTTTATTTCCTGATAGGTTGATGCAATGTGAACTAAGTTCAGTCTTTTCCAAGGTTTTGTTCATACCACAACACTTTTAAAAATGGAAGCCAATGTGAGGACACCTTGGCAGTGGATGAAAAATAGGGGAAAACATACATATACACATATTTTCCCCTATTTTTCATCCACTGCCAAGGTGTCCACACATTGGCTTCCATTACAACAAGTGTTGTGGTATATGTATGTGTATATGTTTGTAATGTACATGGTGGGTGTATTACAATTTTAAAATTAAAAATCATTAAAAAATGAAAAAGAAGACACAAAAAACAGGGGAAAATATGAGGATATGAAGTGCAGCAAATACATCTTGGAGAGTCAGCTTCTGGGCCTGCCATTTGCAAATTAAAGTAGAAGATCAGTCAAACTGATGGACTGCCTGTTTCTTTAAAATATTATTTATGAAAAATGTGTTTATCTTGTAAAAGTATTTAAGAATTGGGTTGTTATGAGTTTTTCGGGCTGTATAGCCATGTTGCAGTAGCATTCTCTCTTAATGTTTCACCTGCATCTGTGGCTGGCATCTTCAGAGGTTTTGATCACAGTGAGACGAGAGAGAGAGAGAGAGAGAGAGAGAGAGAGAGAGAGAGTGTGAGAGAGAGTGTGTGTGTGTACACACACCTGTGAAATGTCCAGGGCAGGAGAAAGAACCCTTGTTTGTTTAAAGAAAGTGTGAATGTTGTAATTAGTAACCTTGGATTTGCCTTTGAGTAGGCATGAAGTTTACAAAGTCAATCAATTGAGATATCTGCATAGAAGTAGCCTGCCCTCTGTTGCCTGGAGGCATCCTCTGTTTAGAAGGTGTTAGCTGGCTCTTGATTGCTTGTTGTCTAGGGCAGTGTTTCCCAACCAGTTTGCCATGGCACACTAGTGTGCTGTGAGCTATCATCAGGTGTGCCGTGGGAAATTGGAACCTCCAATACCCTTTCTTCCCCCTCCTGCCAAACACTTTTTCTTCTCCACTCGGGCTTCCTTCTTCCCAGCCTCGCTCTGCTCGCTTTGCCTCGCTTTGCTCACGCTACTGCGCAGACTCGCCCCACGTCTTCCTCCCTCCCCCCTCCCCTCCTGAACATGCTCATGCTGCCCCCTCAGATCAAAATGGCGGCAGAAGCAGCAAGAAAAAGTAAGTGTTTGGCAGGAGGGGGAAGAAAGGGCGCGAAGGGGAAGGGGGAGGAAGAGGTCTCTGTCAAAAGCTGGCATGGGCAAACTTGGACCTTCCAGGTGTTTTGGATTCCAACTCCCACCATTCCTAGCAGCCTCAGGCCCTTTTCATTTTCCCCCTCAGCCACTTAAGCAGGAAACGGCCTCAGGCTGTTAGGAATGGTGGGAGTTGAAGTCCACAGCATCCAGAGGGCCGAAGTTTTCCCATGCCTGTTTTAGGGACCTTAAAGTGGTGAGCCTCCTTCCAACATTGTGATTCTGGATAGAAAACAAACAACAACATAACATAACATTGTTTGAGTCCACAGTGCTCTCTGGGTGTAGGTGAACTACAACTTCCAAACTCAAGGTCAATTCCCAAGCAAACCCTTTCAGTACTTTCTGTTGGTAATGAGAATTTAATATGCCAAGTTTGGTTCAATTCCATTGTTGCAAGAGTTCAGGATGCTCTTTGATTTTGTGTTAACTATAAATCCCAGAAACTGTAACTCCCAAATGTCAAGATCAACTTTCCCCAAACTCCATCTGTGTTCACATTTGGGGATATTGAGTATTCATGCCAAGTTTGGTCCTGATCCAACATTGTTTGAGTCCACAGTGCTCTCTGGATATAGGTGAACTACAACTCCAAAACCCAAGGTCAATGCCCATCAAACTCTTATAGTATTTTCTCTTGGTTATGGGAGTTCTGTGTGGGAAGTTTGTGTCTTTCTGCCATTCTTGCCAGGATATCTATGTTGTGTCCATCGAAACAGGTCCATGTTTAAATGTATACATACATTTTAAAACATATTAACTATATGTATTACTGTGTTAGAGTGTCATTTTGTGTCATTTTGGTTGGTGGTGTGCCCTAGGATTTTGTAAATGTAAAAAATGTGCCGCGGCTCAAAAAAGGTTGAAAAACACTGGTCTAGGGTTCTCCTATTTCTGAGTGATGTCATTATTTACTGTCTTAATCCTGGTGTTTTTTTTAAATACTGGTAATCATATTTTGTTCATTTTCATTTCTAAGAATTGTTATTGTTGGGTATTCTTAGATACTGCTTCTGATGGGAAGGGGGTTGCAGTGGCTTTTCACATATAAATGCAGTCTTTTTCATGTGTGAGTTTATTTTTAAACTCACAGATTCCTCTCCAGGAAGCCAGTGGGTGACAGATGTGGTTTTCAAATATTCAGAAACTGCTTTCTTTCTCCCAAGCTCAAAGCAAGGAATTGTGAGAAGGACTAAAGTCATGGTTGGAACATTTCAACATCATTCTGCCAAGAATTTTTAATGTTGTGATGTAATGCAAATTTAAATGTCAACTTAAAATTAACTTAAGCATGATCAACGATCGCCTTTCAAAATAAATGTAATTAATACACATGTTAGTATTTCAGTGATTAATGAAATGCTAATAACATTTGTGATAGCATTCCTGCCTCTGATGTGGAAACCAATTCTATATAATGTTATATTTTTGAGCTGCAAGTCCCAAAAACTTCAATATTAGTGGTTAGGGATCTGAGTAGCTGAAATAAAAAAAGGTGAAATTACCATTAATGAAAAAAAACCTTTGGAGATTACAACCTATTTTTTTTCTTTCTACCTCAATTTGTACTTTCTAGGAACCAATGCCCCTTTTCTATTTAATTCTCCCCTCACTTTCTATCAATGGCTATTCTACCACCAATCATTACAAAAGCTTTAATTGAAACCTAATATTCTCAGAATAAAAGTGTGCAAAATATTGACTTCCTATATGTCATCCTATGGAATGTCAATTTAATATGGGAGATCAATTTTAATTAGACTGCACATTTATTGGAGATAAATCGGAATTATTATTATTGTTAACTCCATGCAATTGAAATCTTTCAGTTCCAATCAGAATAGTACTGTTATTGAGTTATGGCTCATGTAGACATGAAGACCTCAACGGTGGATCAGGTGGAAGACAATATGGTACAATAGAGTCTCACTTATCCAACATAAACGGGCCGGCAGAAATGTTGGATAATGAGGGATTAAGGAAAAGCCTATTAAATGTCAAATTACATTATGATTTTACAAATTAAGCACTAAAACATCATGTTTAACAACAAATTGACTGTAAAAGCCATTCAATACACGGTAACGTTATGTAGTAATTAGTGTATTTATGAATTTAGCACCAAAACATTGCAATATATTGAAACAGCTATGGATTCGGGCGGGAGACAGACTGCATTGGATAATAAAGAACATTGGATGAGCAAAGGTAGGATAAGCAAGACTCTACTGTACATGTTACAATGGCTGTGAAGGTGGAAGAAGGCTGTAGCAGATTGAGAAGTCACTGACATCGTGTTAACCATGCCACTGGTTGGGACCCTCACTCTGTGAAGACTGTGTGTTGATCAGCTGTGCACTGACCTCCACACATTAAAAAAACCCTCACGTACAAGAATCTTCCAAGAAAAATAAAACCAAACCAACCTAACTGGAGGTCAGCTGTAACCAGCAGTGCTGCAGAATTTGAAGAGGCACAAATGGAGGGCAAAAATGAGAAATGTGCCAAGAGGAAGGCACATCAAGCCAACCTTGACCAGGACTTCCAACCACTTGGAAACTGATGTCCTTCCACAGCCACCTCTGGACCCACCACCAAGACACTACACTTGGAGGACCATCATCCTCAGGCTATGAGGTATCGCCTAAGTGAAGTAAGTAAGTAATAAGACTCAATAGTAGGAAAGCTGAAAATAGCATAGCTGGAGAAGTCTGTGTTTTAATTTGTAGTTTAATGAAAAATGGTGGAAGAAGTTGAAATGGAGCACTACTGTGATCCTCAAGGAGATAAATAACACTTTTTTCTTACTTTTCCCATTAAAATTAATAGTAGATGGGGGTAATATCATGTGGGCAAAGAAAAGAAGAAAATAGTTGGATCCCCGTTCTCTAGTGCTGTAGTCTTGGTTGAGGACCTGATCCCTTATAGCTGCTATTAAATCCCTTAAAATAGTGGACATTATCATATCTCTCATGGGCTTTTAAAAAACCCCTATGAATAGCAAATGTATAAGTTGCCATGCTGGTGAATTATTCAGACAAATCAATATCGCAATGCTTTTTATTAGCACCCACACAAACATTACAAAAGAGTGAGCTACCTTTCTAGGAGAGACCCGTTAAACTGGCTCATTAAAATTCACACCTGACCTTCACTTGCCATTCATTGTCAAAACTCAGCATTATTATGAGAAGACTGTTCCTTGACTTCAGTGTAGATTTTATCACTTAATAGAAGATTAGTGCTTCAGTACAAGCAGGCACGGGTGTCTCAACTTGGTCAGAAAAGGGACTCTTATTACCGCACATCTGTGGAAGATCAGGTCATTATCCAGCCCATTCACTCGCCAACGCTCAAGAAATTCAGTTGATTTATGTTGAATGACGTGAGAGCAGATGAAATATCATCTTTCTGAGGAGCTAAAATGAATCCATTCAGGAAAAACTTTTCCTTCTTTAAGTGGGTGGATATCCAAAATCATAACTCAAGATTCAAGTCCACCATAATTGGTCATGCCGAATGAAGCACAGAGTGTTTGAGGACCGGGACATCCATAGCGATATCAAGGTGCTTGTTTATAAAGCTATTGTCCTCCCAACTATATGCCTGCGAAATGTAGACTTATCTACAGACGTCACATTCAACTCCTGGAATGATTCTATCAGCGTTGCCTCTGAAAAATCCTGCAAATCTCTTGGGAAGACAGGCGGACAAATGGCAGCATGCTGGAAGAAGCAAAGTTCATTCGCATTGAAGCAATGCTCCCTATGCCATCAACTCTGCTGGACTGGCCATGTTGTCTGAATGCCCGATCACCATCTCCCAAAGCAGGCGCTCTACTCCAAACTCAAGAACGGGAAAGGGAATGTTGGTGGACAGGAAAAGAGCTTCAAAGATGGCCTCAAAGCCAATCTTAAAAACTGTGGCATAGACACCAAGAACTGGGAAGTCCTGGCCCTTGAGCACTCTAGCTGGAGGTCAGCTGTGAGCAGCAGTGCTGTAGAATTTTTTTAAGTGTTTTTATTGACAATTTTCACATTTTTAAAACAATACAAGAATACAATAGGGAAGGGGTAAGGGGCAGGGGGAGAGGGGAATGTGTTGACTTCCGTTCTTATTCCACACTACTTATATATTTCATCGAAATTTCATTATTACATAGGAGGCATCCCCAGTGCTCTTAGTTATCCTAATCAATATCTGACAGTAATCTTTCTTTATCACATACTTTGAATGTATTCCTCAATCAAGGTCCAATCTGTCTTTTTGACACCTTTGCCATTGTTCTGTCGTAACCAAAAAGTTAATTCGTCTATGTCCTTTATGTCCAAAATTTTTGTTAGCCACTGTTCTTTCGTGGGTAGGAGGTTTTGTTTCCATAACTTTGCAAATACCATTCTAGCTGCTGTTGTGAGAAACACAGAAAGTTTTTCTATATTATCATTTGAGAACGTTTCATCGTCTATCATCCCTAACAAATACAATTCTGGTCTTATCATAAACTCCAATTTTAATATTTTTTTTACATTCCTCATGTATCATTTTCCAATACACTTTAACTCTAGGGCATGACCACCACATATGGTAAAAGGTGCCTTCCTGGCCATTACATTTCCAGCAATTATTTCCAACATTTTTATACATTAAGCTTAGTTTCTTGGGAGTGATGTACCAATGGTGTATCATTTTCAGCCAGTTTTCCTTTAGATCTGTCGCATAAGTTATTTTCAAATGTTTACACCAGATTCTTTCCCATTCCTTGAATTGTATTGGTCTCCCAATATTCTGTGCCCACTTAATCATAAACTGTTTAATTACATCTACCTCTGTCGCCCAATTCAATAACATTGAGTAACATTTTGATATTGCTTTCAGTGCTGTAGAATTTGAAGAGGCATGAATGGATGGCGAAAGAGAGAAATGTGCCAAGAGGACGGCACGTCAAGCCAACCTCAACTGGGATCGCCTTCCACCTGGAAACCAATGCCCTCACTGCAGGAGGACATGCACGTCAAGAACAGGGCTCCATGGCCACCTACGGATCCACCATCAAGACACATCACTTGGAGGACCATCATCCTTGGACTATGAGGGATCGCCTAAGTAACTAAGTAATTGGTCATGAAAATTTTTATTGTATAAGGCAGGGGTGCTCATTAGGTAGATCGCAATCTACTGGTAGATCACGTAGGGTGTCCTGGTAGATTGCAGGCAGGGCAAGAGGAAGGCTCAGTCCTGCCCCGCAGACTCCCGATGCCGCCCAAGTGCTGCCGGCCCTGGGTTATCTGAGGTCCTTTCCACACAGTTGAATAAAATCCCATGTTATCTGCTTTGAATCAGATTATGTGGCAGTGTGGACTCAGAAAACCCAGTTCAAAGCAGATATTGTGTTATATGTTTCACATTTTTGTAGTGGGTAGGTAGATCATTTTGACTTGGTTGTTTTATAAGTAGCTCACATGCCGAAAAAGTGTGAGCACCCCTATACTATAAGATGTTTGTTTTACCACCCAGTTTGGCCAATGGAAGGAACTGCAGGGAACTTAATAAAGGATTATTTTTTAAGTTTATTATTAAACTGAGCTCTCCAGGCCAATGGAGACACCACCACAGGCATGAGAAGAACTGCAAGAACAAAAACAAGCCACGACAGTAAAGACAAAGACCTACACAGAGGAAAAGTGTTCTTACCATACATCAAGGGAACCACTGACCGCATAGGGAAGCTGATGAAGAAACACAACCTACAAACTATCTATCGACCCACTAAGAAAATCCAACAAATGCTATGTTCAGCAAAGGACAAGAGGGATCCTCTCACCTCTGCAGGAGTCAACTGTATACCAGGAAGCTGTGGACAAGTCTACATAGGGATCATCAAACACAGCACCCAAACACAAATCAAGGACAATGAAAGGACTTAAGGACAATCAAATGCAGCGTTGCGCAAACACGAATCAAGGAACATAAAAGGCACTGCAGACTAATTCAACTGGAGAATTCAGCCATAACAGAGCACTTGATGAACCAACCTGGACACAGAATACTATTTGAGAACACAGAAATGCTGGACCACTCTAACAATCACCATGTCAGACTACACAGAGAAGACACCGAAATCCAGAAACATGTGGACAACTTCAACAGAAAGGAAGAAACCATGAAAGTGAACAAAATTTGGCTATCAGTAGAAAAAAAACCTCTAAAATCAGGACAGTAAATAAAGAGGAACACTCAAAGACAATGGAATTCCAGGCAGGAAACAATCAGGGCCAGCTAGCACCTCCCAGCACAGGACCCCCCAAGAGCTTTGAAGCTGCAAGACCACTCAATGCTAATCAAGATAGTCAATTGCAACATTCACACTTGCCTCAAACATACAAGAGTTCTTTCTCCCACCCTGGACATTCCACAGATATATAAACCCCACTTGCCTAGTTGTTTTAAAGTGTGTTTTTATACTCTCTGTAAGCTGTCCTGAGCCCTCGGGGAAAGATGGCATACAAAACTGAATAAATAAATAAATGTGCATGTTTTTGAACTGCTAGTTTGGCAAGAACTGGGCCTAATAGTGGGAGCTCACCCCGCTCCCTGGATTCGAACTGCCAACCTTTTGGTCAGCAAGTTCAGCAGCTCAGCGGTTAACCCACTGCACCACCGGGGGGGGGTGGAGAGAGAGAGAGAGAGAGAGAGAGAGAGAGAGGGGGAGAGATATATATGGGTGTTTGTATGAACAAATCAGTGCTCTTCAGATGTGTTGGATTCATCCCATTTGGACTGTTGTGGTGGTCCAGAATGATGTGCTTGTTGAAGATGATGAGAACTGGATGATGGGACTGGCAATCAAATACAACTCAGTACAATACAAGATTAAGTGAGGCTAATTTATATGTCAGGTAGACATACTATGATCAGAAAATTCACTCTTGTTTATGACTATTGGCTCTCATCTTAGGAAAGGCAGGTCACGAGGAAGTCGTATAGGAAAGTCTGTTTTGCTTTTAAATAATATGCAGATCTAAGCACCAAGGGAGTAAAAAGAGAAGAAGGTGTTCAATAATTCAGGTCCTTTTTGTGCTTTGCAGCAATGACATTGAGTTGATATTATCAAAAGAAATGTATTCGAAAATTCCTTCATGACCTAACTATTTTTTTCCATAATTTTGTCACCGAACTAATAGATAGACCTAATATAATCTTGACTATAGTAATCCTAGATTTTCTCCTTGCCAAATCAAATTTAGGGAAATGTCATTACATTGTCCACGGACACGTGTTACAAATAATATGAAGATTATGTGCATAAAACATGAACATATTGTAGTAAAACCTTTTGCCTAAGTGAATTTTTGTCCTTATATCATTCCTGGCATGTTGTTCTTCTGATGAAAGATTGGCAGGCTGGCTGCCTGCCAGGGAGACAGATCGTGGGCAGAGAAAAGGGAAGTCGGTATGGAATTATCACTACCTTCATTAGTAGTAGTATTTCAGTATTTATATCCCGTTTCCACAACAGTGAAAAGTACATGACAGAAGACATGCACGCGCACACACATACGCACAAGATAGCACATAATCTTACTAATAAAGCAGTATGCACACAGCAGCAATAAAACCCCTTTAAAAGTACTGGAAAGTGATGGAAGCTGTAATATGAACAACCACATACGTAAAGCCATTGACACTACAGAAATATAGTGCATTATTCCTCTATGGCAATAAGTTTAGGAAGGTACTAAGTGTTGTAGTTCAGCCTGTGTGTGAGAACGCTCCAATTCTCTGTAAGGACCACACGCAGACAGCAACTCGATCCCACTAGATTTATTGAAGATATAACGCTTTTGATGCCAGAATTGGCATCACAAGGAACAAACACACTTTTATACAAAACACACCCCCATCCCCTGTCCATCATCTCAAAGGCCCACCCCATGGCCTGCAATGTACAGGAGAGGTTGCATCATATTCCCTCTGCCACAGCAGTCCCAATGTCCAGAGGATATTTCATCATATCCTTCCTGAGTCAGCAATAAGCAAGTCAGTGCTACTCATGTTGGTGTGGTGTGACCTAAGGGTACCCAAGGCCAACACCTGGAGCTGCTTATCTTATCAATGCAGGCAGGCAGTCCAGGAGTTCAATGCAATGCTGGCAGGTCAGGAAATCAGAACAATACCAGCTCTGATCTTACTGATCCTGACACTGTGAATGTGTCTGATGTCAATGGGGATGTGGTTTTCCTGGGCCTCTGTCTGACAATCAATTGGGATAAGGGTTTTCCTGGGCCTGAGTCAAACGTAGGCCTTGCTGAGAGATCGGAGGTTTCTCATGGAGGAGTACTTCTCCTGTAGATTCCCAAGGTCAAATTCCTGGGAGAGGCCCACAGCAGTCTTTCTCTGAGATACTGTCTTCTGAGGATGATTTGTCAAGTGCAGAATTTAATGAGTTTAACAATAGAAAACAAGACATTTGTAAACTAAGGCAAAGTTCTCAACATCAGCGGAGGTCAGTTCGTCTGCCAGAAAAGAGATAAGAAATCATTATCTGGTTGTATGGGTCAACAAAATGCTTTCCTTTTGGTTCATGAGACAGAAAAAGCTTTATATGATACAAGGAAAGACTATAGCTCAGTCTCGTCAACATTGGAGTTTCATGACAGTCTTGAGTCCCCCCAGGGATGAGAAAAGCAGTATTGAAATGCAGATAATAATAATAATAATTCTTTCCAAGTGGATTTCTAGTTTCATGTTTCAAGTTTTGCCAGGTTCCAGTTCTGTGCATTGGATCTCAATGCTGCCTTGTTCCTTTGGGTTTGTGTTTTTTTACCTTTGTACACTGAAGTTCATGGACTATCTGTACTCTTTGGAAAATACTGTTTTGGACTAAACTGTTACTATCATTTTTATTGCTTTGCTTACATATATGCTTTAAGAGACTGCTTGCTGATTTTACTATACTGGTGTGCTGTTTAAGGACAGAGGTGTTCCTGCTCTTGATACAACACTAAGGATGTCATTCCATGAGTGGGAGAAACTGTCATTTTACCATGGCATTATGTCCCGTTGCATTAGAAAGCAAACTGGATCATGTCTCAGATCCCATCACACCTTGTTCTTTCTTGCCTTTTCTCCCAAAATCATCCATTTTCAGATTTATCACATGAGCAAGGGAGGTCCCCACCTTGGAAAAAAATCTTGGGGATAGACTTACTCTTTCAATCCAACTACTCCTGAATAGATCCGAGGCAATGTTCTTATAAGATAGACACCACTTTGGTGATACAATTTTTCTGCTCCCGAGTAGATCCAAAACAGTATTATTATACGATAGACACCACTTGGGGGATTTAGACTTTCCCTTCCAAATCTGTTACTCTCAAGTAGACAAAAGGCACTTTACTGAGAGAGAGAAAATCAACTATCTGCATCCACTTATCTGTTGGAAATAGCAACCTTCTCAAGCCTCCAGTAGTTATCTGTTATGTATATAATTGCTTACTGTGTATTGTATATGTGTATTGTCAAAGACGTTCATGGCCAGAATCAATGGGTTGTTGTGAGTTTTCCGGGCTGGATGGTCATGTTCCAGGAGAGAATGTTTCTGGAACATGGCCATACAGCCCGGAAAATTCACAATATATGTGTATTGGTTTGCAATTTTACCTTAACCTCTTTGTTGTGGGTGGGGCTACAGACCATGTGATTGGAACTGGGTTCAGACCCCATTTTAGAAACAGTATGCTTCAGTGCAAAGGAACAGTATGATTAGAGACTCCATTGAACTTTCAGACTAGACAGAGACTCTATCAGACTCTCTAAACAGAGAGATGCTTTGGACTATGGACTATTGATTCTCAGAATGATGCCCTGTGTTACCTACACAGAGAAACTACTTCAAATCTACTGGATTAATAAGCAAAGTATCTGTATGCTGAATATAAGAAGTTTGTGCATAAACCAACTATGTTACTTTTAAAGAAGTCTGCTTATTTTTGTCTCTTGAGAGGATGATTTAAAGGCAAATATATTTTAAGAGAGAGTAGATATTTTGGGGCAACTTCACAGAACACTTTTGAAACTGCAATATATCTTTTGTGTGTTGGCATATCTTTGTCCCTAACAGTTCAAAGACATATTTAGCATAACAGTTTAACAGCTGAGAAACCTAGTTGGCTTGTATGAATGCTGGTGAATGCCATTTTGCCAAAAGGTTATGACTCTAACGGATCATGCTTTTTATCAAGAGGTCATGGCATCATTTTTCGAAAGGTTGTAACTTCCAACAAGGTCATCCCTTTCCAAAGATCATAATATCTCCAAAAGGTTATGGAGATTTTCATTTTCCAAAATTATCCACAGTTTGATTTTTTTTTTACTTCCCAGTTTTTCCATTTTGTATAAGGAACCCCGTTTTACCATTGTATATAATGGAAATTGAGCAGACATTAATTTTGGTATCCAATGGGAGTTCTGAAACCAAATTCCAGTGGATACCAAGGGCCCACTTCATAGTACCCCCACATAAAGGTCCAGTTTCACCTACCTGCATCCAACAAAATATATACTGTATCTTCTCTAGAAATTTTCTAGGCTAAATCTTTGGTAATTTCTGGCATAAGTCCTATATTTCAATAGAGTTATCTATTCTCTATTGTTTCTTTTCCTATTTCCATGATAGGTTCAAGAATGCCCCCCCCCCACCCATGGTTATGGACATCATACTTAACTATAATTGCATTCTAAAGGATTAACATCCCTTATCTACAAATATGTCATACTCCAAAATCCAAAACTGCCCAATGACTGCATATCTCTAATCCAGTGTTTCCCAACCAGTGTGGGGAACTGAGCGATCATCAGGTGTGCCGTGGGAAATTGGAACCTCCAATACCCTTTCTTCCCCCTCCTGCCGAACACTCTTTCTTCTCCACTCGGGCTCCCTTCTTCCCAGCCTCGCTCTGCTCGCTTTGCCTCGCTTTGCTCACACTGCCCCCTCAGATCAAAATGGCGGCAGAAGCGGCAAGAAAAAGTAAGTGTTTGCCAGGAGGGGGAAGAAAGGGCGCGAAGGGGAAGGGGAGGAAGAGGTCTCTGTCGAAAGCTGGCATGGGCAAACTTGGACTTTCCAGGTGTTTTGGACTCCAACTCCCACTGTTCCTAGCAGCCTCAGGCCCTTTTCCTTTCCCCCCTCAGCCACTTAAGCAGGAAAGGGTGTCAGGCTGTTAGGAATGGTGGGAGTTGAAGTCCAAAGCACCCAGAGGGCCAAAGTTTTCCCATGCCTGTTTTATGGACCTTAAAATGGTGAGCCTCCTTCCAACATTGTGATTCTGGATAGAAAACAAACAACAACATAACATAACATTGTTTGAGTCCACAGTGCTCTCTGGGTGTAGGTGAATTACAACTTCCAAACTCAAGGTCAATTCCAAAGCAAACCCTTTCAGTACTTTCTGTTGGTAATGAGAGTTCAATGTGCCAAGTTTGGTTCAATTCCATTGTTGCAAGAGTTCAGGATGTTCTTTGATTGTATGTGAACTATAAATCCCAGCAACTACAACTCCCAAATGTCAAGGTCTATTTTCCCCAAACTCCATCTGTGTTCACATTTGGGCATATTGAGTATTCATGCCAAGTTTGGTCCTGATCCAACATTGTTTGAGTCCACAGTGTTCTCTGGATATGGGTGAACTACAACTCCAAAACTCTTATAGTATTTGGTGGGTCAATGGCCACCAAACTCTTATAGTATTTTCTCTTTGTTATGGGAGTTCTGGGTGGGAAGTTTGATTCCATTCCATCATTGGTGGAGTTCAGAATGCTCTTTGATTGCGGGTGAACTATAACTCCCAACAACTATAACTCCCAAATGACATTTTGTGTCATTTTGGTTGGTGGTGTGCCCCAGTATTTTGTAAATGTAAAAAATGTGCCGCAGCTCAAAAAAGGTTGAAAAACACTGCTCTAATCTATAAGAAGGCAATACTCAAAACCTGTTGTGAATCAGTTGCATGCCTTGTTGTGAATCACCTTGGAATATACAAATAAAAAACAGTAAGTCTGCCAATGCCACTAAGGCTCTAAGACAAAATGAATGTCCTTCCCTGAGGATCATAAAATGTAGTTATTATTCCTCATCCTTCAGCTTAATGAAGTTATGTACACGGCTTTAAATTGTCAGTAATTTTGTTATAAATGAACAGGAGATATAGCAATACATTTGTGTCATTATTCGGTGGGGTGTTTCAAATTGTCTTCGTTCAGTTTTTGATTTCAATAGATATTGCACTTTAAAGGAAAAGAGAGAAGTTAGCAATAGTACAGTCAAGAAGTTACCCTAGATACTGTCGGCATCTGATAGTGACACAGCAGCAGATGATGCCTTTAGGGAAGAAAAGAGACATGTAAATATTGGGTTCCTTTGAAAATGGCTGGGAAGGCAAACTGCTGAGAAACACTGGAGTTATAAAGAGTAGTAAGAGCTTTGTGGAGCAGAGCCACATTCCTCTCAATTTCTACAGCAACAGCCTCTGGCAGATGCAAACATTTTGGGGTGAGGGGAGAGAAGACTATTGAGAAATTCCCATATGGCTTCAAGAGGCATATGAATTAATAAAGGTCAGGGCTACTGCCTACTTGGAATTGGGTCCATTCCTTGCTTTGAAGCATGAGATTGGCAAGGGTGAGAAACTATGGACTTCAAGATGTGGCTGGACTACAACTTTCATAACTCCACCACAACCATTGACTAAGATTATGGGATTTGTCGTCCAAACATATATGAATATCAACAGTTCTGTTAAAATCTGGATCTACCCTCTTCTCAAATTTGGCCTGAAATCTCAGGGAATGAGATGCTGCTGAGATGACATCCCTTTCCATTACTGCTGGAGAACCGAGCATACCAAGTTCTCATTGTCTACTGGACAAATTAATTGAATCAGGAAACACTAGAAACTCTTAATTCTCATGGATTTCAATATCTCAGAATTGGAAGTTTCCATCAGATATCTTAGGAAATGGCTTTCCGGACTCCCTTCCTAACTCCCTCAGCCTGTTCCTACATGATATTGAGAGCAGCAGCAAAGTGAGGAACAAGAGACTAAGCAGTGTTTCTCAATCTTCCTAATGCCGTGACCCCTTAATACCTCATGTTGTGGTAACCCCCAACCATAAAACTGTTTTTGTTGCTACTTCATAACTGTAATATTGCATTATGAATCGTAATGTAAATATCTGATACGCAGGATGTGTTTTCATTCACTGGACCAAATTTGGCACAAATACCTAATATGCCCAAATTTGAATACTGGTGGGCTTAGGGGGATTGATTTTGTCATTTGGGAGTTTTAGTTGCTGGGATTTATAATTAACCTACAATCAAAGAGCATTCTGAACTCCACCAATGATGGAACTGAACCAAACTTGGCATACAGAACTCCCATGACCAACAGAAAATATTGGAAGGCTTTGGAGGAAATTGACCTTGAGTTTTAAAGTTGTAGTTCACCCACATCCAGAGAGCACTGTGGACTCAAACAATGATGGATTTGGACCAAAGTTAGCATGAATATTCAACATGCCCAAATGTTGGGGGAAATAGATCTTGATATTTGGGAGTTGTAGTTGCTGGGATTTATAGTTCACCTACAATCAATTAGCAGCCACAATACCTTGAAGTATGCGCACATGTTTCCTTTTTTTGCACACACAACCGAAAGACAAATGCCTGAATAACATGTCCCAACAGCTAATTTCAACCATTTACCTTTCCCGGTGCAATTTTCAATCATTAATGTAATCCTGCAGAATTCTTTGTATTGTCTCATCTTGTTTCCGGCAGACGTTTTAATTCAGCTAAGCTGTGCAAGGAAAAACAAAACACCAGAGTACTCGCTCAGATAATTCTGTGTGATTTAATAGAAAATGAGAAGGCTGACTAATAAACTACACCAATCAATAGAGTCTATGTTTGGAGTAAATTCCACTACTGTATATGATTTGAAAGTAGAGACCGAAAGCAGAACATTTTGCTGTCTTGGGTATTCATGCAAATCAAGTTCATGGCAGCTACACTAGCCAAAATATTTTGGCACCTAAGACAGAACATACCCCAAGTAGCTCTCCTAATCCCTAGAGGTAAAAATGTAATAACATAGTAAATAACTACCAATTTCCTGCTGTTTTATGGCACACAAAATCTTCTTGGTGAAGCAGCTGTAAGCCCCATAGACAGGCACAGTCTTTAACTGAAAATGGATTACATTTGGCTACCCCAAAAAGCAATCCTATAAACCTTAATTGGTGCAGATCTCTTGCCTCCTTTTCTCTCCTTTCCACCTCAATCAAGCTACTGAGAAAGTTCTTCTGTGCTGTTTCATGCATGAAAGTATTTAAAAATATTGTATAAAATTATCTTCAGGGTAAATGTATAAGGTATATATATGAAACAAAATTGAATTCCGTCCTTTGACTTGGGTGCCACTCCAAGATTTCTCATTATGCACATCAGTGGTTTCCAACCTGTGGTCTGTGGATCAGCAGTGGTCCACAAGAACTAAATATGGTCCATGGCCTCACCGTTGCCACAAGAGCGACTGGTCTCTCAAAATCCTCTAATAGTGCCGAAGCAATGGGGATGTCAAGAGGGGAGAGACTGACTACTCACAAAAAGCATGATAGAAAGCCTCCTGATTGCCAATTCTCCTCCTTCTCCCACCCGCTGAGCGGTGCCATTCCATGTGGTACCTGGAAGTGGGAGTACTTTGGTGTCTTCGATTTTAGGCCTGTTCTTGAGCTTATTTGGGGTGCTGATTCAGAAAATTGCATTGGATAGACCACATTAGCTCTAGATTATTAAATATGGTTTTCTATGGGCAAGCAGATGGTGACTACTGAATGGCAGATGTTCTGTATCAGAAACCAGAGCTGATGGGGGTCTATCCAGTGCAATATTTTGAATCAGCTCCCCAAAAAACCAAATTGAATCCTAAGTTGACCATTTGTAAACCGATTTGTAACCCTTTTGGTACAAATGTTGGAGAATGGTCCCTGGCCAAAGTGGTCACTGGCCAAGTGGTCCCTGGTTTAAAAAAAAGGTTGGGAACCACTGATGTACATATTTGCAAATATGGGCATTCCAAATTCGGGGGGGGGGCTGAAATCCAAAACATTTCTTGTCCCAAGCATTTCAAATAAGGGGTACTCAGCCTGTACTAAAATATCTAAGAAGCCTTGCAAATGTGTTTTAAATGAACAAGAACCATCCTTCAAAATTGATCTTATGAAGACAATTAGCATTTTTCCCTCCAATGTACCCATTGGCTACAATTACTCACATTTTCCTAGAAATTCCCCAGGGATCGGCAATCAACAGTTCAACAACTGGCACTGGGCCATGGACTGCCACTTGTAGTAGTATTGACTCAACCCAGCACAGAAGAAAGAGCAGAATCTTGCCTTTCCCAGTAAGTTCAGGCAAAGAAAAATATGGCAGCCTGCCATTCTCATTTATACCTTGTGTCATTTTGGCCAATTTCTGGTATCTCCTGACCATATGTGTCTTGGTTTTCATCTATGAAATAAGCTTCTTTCAGTGTTAGGATTTCCTTCTACTGTTATTGATGGCTTTCAAGACCAGTCTCTATGGCAGGCATTTTAGCACAATTAATGTTTTCCTGATATAAAGATTAAAAGATGGGGGAAAGTCTGTGACTTTAATTTCTGTATGCCATGTAGCCATGAAAAACAGGATTGGTGAAAACAAGTTAGGAGCTACTGCTTGCTGTTTGGAGAAGAAAGAGCTCAAAGCTATTAATGAATCAGTCGCAGATACAAGGCGAGAGCCGAACCCGCTTGGCTCAGAGCTGCAGTTGTACACCATTCTTGGCTCTTGTGCTTGACCTTCAAAAAGGACCGAAGCGCCTGCAGCTTCCCCATCAACTTTTGCAAAGGTCTTTGAAATACGGGCCTCCTGGGGAGAGAAGGACAACTCAATTGAATGCTTGACAGACACATTCATTTTTATTTCAGCCACATTCCGGGCATCTCTTCTCCACAGAGTGAAACTGTTAGGAGACCAGCTGTCGCCAAGTTTTAACTACAAAGGCAATTGCAGCAGGTGTTCCATATGGGAGGACTAATGGATCCTGGTGCCACCTGTGCTCATCCGACTGCAGAGAGAGTGCTTTGTATTGTCAGTCATGCCGAAGTGGAGAATATCAGATGAGCAACAAGGGTGGAGGTCGCTTTGAAGGAGGGGGGTATTTAGTGGGGAACAAGAGAGAAGGCCAGGACAACATATAAAGGGATGTGGTCCAGGAGATGTATTCCTTCCACTTTTCAGAGGAAAGTTAAAAAAGATGTGGCCAAGCAACATCAAAGTGTGATCAAAACAGCGAAAGTTATTAATGATGAAGGACAGACAAACTAGGAGAGACTGCAGCAGTTTGCTTTTGCCTGAGCCTACAGGAAAGGGCAAGATTCTGTCCCTTTCTCATTAAACTCGGTTTGGGTTCCAGTTTTATATGTATCTTTTAATTTAATGCATTTGCATTGTTTTAATTTACATTGTTTTATATTTATTATTAGCAGCCTTTAGTCCTTAAATTCTCTGGAATGCCCTCCGGCCCGAGGTTCGTGCCTTGACCAGTCTGCTGGCCTTCAGAAAGGCCTGCAAGACTCTGTTGTTTAAGCAGGCGTTCAACCGTTAGTCCCCCCGGGCATATTATTTACTTGCGCAACTTGCTCCAGTTATATGCTGTGTATGTGATGAGTTATATACGCTGTGTTGTATATTCCATTTTAATGGTTTTAGGTTTAATGGGTTGTTTATCTATGCGATTTTATCTGTATTTTATCTGCTTTTATTTGTATTCTAGTGTTGTGAGTCGCCCCGAGCCGCACGGGAGTGGCGACAGACAAGTTGAAACAAATAAATAAATAAATAAAATAAATTGGGAGAAAGCTGGGATAAAAATAAAAAGTAAATAAATAAACAACAGTGGCATTTTTTAAAGTAGGTGAAAAAGCTAAATGGCCAGACTGTTCCTGCCAAATTGGTGCAGTTGGAGGGTGTAGAGATGTACACGGTGGTCTCCAAGGAGGAGATACATTTATTCTTTTGGCCACACAAACAGAGCAATTTGGTAAACAACCAAACAACTAATTCTTATGTGTTGTCAGAGGCTTTCATGGGCGGAATCACTGGATTGCTGTGAGTTTTCCAGGCAGTATGGCCATATTCCAGAAGCATTCTCTCCTGATGTTTCTCCCACATCTATGGTAGGCATCCTCAGAGGTTAAGGGATCTGTTGGAAACTAGGCAAGTGAGGTTTATATATCTGTGGAATATCCAGGGTGGAAGAAAGAACTCTTGTCTGTTTGAGGCAAGTGTGAATGTTGCAATTGGCCACCTTGATTAGCTTTGAATGGCTTTGCAGCTTCAAAGCCTGGCTGGTTGCTGCCTGGGGAATCCTTTGTTGGGCAGTGTTAGCTGGCCCTGATTGATTCTTGTCTGGAATTCCCTTGTTTTTTGAGTGTTGCTCTTTATTAACTGTCCTGATTTTAGAGGTTTTTTACTTTCTAATCTGTAGTTTCTCCAGTTGGTTAATAGAGGGACATATAGCAACTGTAGATACCCCTTAAATTATCTCTGAAATATTCTTCTTTCACAGCCCTTGTTGGTAAAATGATTGCCAATTAATTTTATCCCACTTATTTTATTTTACAGCAGAACATTCTTTCCTTGTCTAGTACAATAATTGACAATTAAATGCTCTTTAAATTTTAATTCCTAGTACTAAAGACAGAGGATTGGATAACATTGTCAGAACCTTGCTTGTTAATGGAGGTAACCTTGGAAGCCCATCAGAGACATATGTTCTTGTCAGCTTTGCCCTGCTTCAGCTGTAAATGCTGCTCTTTTAACACACCATGGTATAACTAAAAGGAACTGTGCCAATTCAAAATCTCTAGGAGGGCCAGTAAGAGAAAGAAGCCAGGGAAGGTCATTTCTCCACGTTGAGTTATATTACAATCACAAGTCTAGCCATTTGAAAGCATTATGTCTCCTTGTTTAGTTGAAACGAGACTTGATGATAATTCCATCAAAACTTATAAACTTTACTTGTTTGGGGCTGTGACTCCAAGAAATCGTTTGTCAGTATGGGAACTTTTAAAGTGGAAGAAATGCACCTGAGTTTTGACCGGAATGGCATGTGCACAAATTTTCCTAAATCCATATCAACTAACATCCATTTGGTTAATTCCAGCTGGAGGAGATCCAACAAATCAATGGCCAAAAGGTTAATTCACTTGATTCAAAGGCTCTTTATAGTTGGGATTAATAGGGTTTCAGCCACTATTTCATCAATGCTATTCTAAAAACTATGAATACAGTGAAGTAATCACACCAACATTTCACCAGAAGAACCCCTCATCATCCAGGAAAACCATGACATCTTGTAGCCTGAAATAGTGACTATTTCTGGCTTCCCTGTCAATAGTGTGTTAAATCTCCTCAAGCTTTCAGTTTCAAGATCGGTTGAATTTCGGCACTGACTTCTATCCTTCAAATAAGTTCAGCAACCATCGGGTGTCAATATAGACTAAAAATGGGGAGAATTAGCCATCGTAGTAACCACTAGCTGGCATTGATCTGAGCCCAGAGTGGAGAGGTCATCTTAGAGGCTTGGAAGAATGTCACCCTTAGAAAGAGACACAGGACCAGGCAGCTTCCTCAGAATACTTCTGCTCAGCTGCAGTTACTATGTCTCCCAACATCCTCAGGGTGGCCCTATGCAGGCCCGTCTGCATGCAGCCCCTGTGCACAAAGGGCCCATGGTTTCAGGCCCCCGTTGAGCAGGCCCGGATTAACCCCTTTTGGCGCCCTAGGCCACACTTTGGAATTACGCCCCCAAACCAACCTCTACCGCACCCCCCACCACCACCTCCTCGCGGTGCCGCGCACCCTTCTTCCTTGAGTCAAGGAAGGAGGGCGCGCATGAGGAGAAGGAAGGAAGGGAAGCCCCATGGCCTAGGGTGGCCTTATGGGTAATCCAGGCCTGCCGTTGAGGCCGCTTGTTGATGACTGGAACAAAAGCTTTTCAAAAACTGGCAAGTTTGGCAATCAGCTGGTCCGTGGAAAAAATATTCTTTAAAGTTTAAAGAGTTGCATAGAAGCGAAGGGGTTCAGAGGAAGAAAATCAAGATAGCCGAAAGTTTTAGAATAAATCGGAGAAAAATATGAAATTGGAATGGAGCCAAAATGGGACACTTTGTATCTTTGTGGAAAGGAAAATGTTGCAATATGGATTGTTCTTAATCTAAGCTGCACTACAAAGTTTCAGGTTAAGTGAGGCATGAAAATAGAGGGATAGAAATGGCTGGAGGTCTTTGGATGCTAAGTCCCAGCCTTTTGTCTTTAAAGATGCCAGACCACATGTGCAGGAATGTTGGAACTCCCTGCTGCAGGTCGAACCAATTAAGATACAGATGGGCTCTCTCTGGGGCTCTTTTTTCGCTCTACTTGTTGGCAATGTTTGCTTTTGTGAATTCAATATCTTGCTTTTTTAGAAACTCCCATTCATCATTAACTCCCTTCTCTTTTATCATTCCTGCCCATGGAATCACACTCAGTATTTCCTTAAATTTCCTGAAGTCAGCTCTCCTAAAATCTGGAATGCATGTTAGTTTCACCCTTCCTTTGCATCACAAACTCCAAAGGACATGGTCACTCCCACCTAAGGATCCCACCACTTCCACTACATTGTCTAGATCCTCAGTGTTGGTTAGGATCAGATCCAGAATATTTAATCCTCTTGCTTCTTCCACCTTCTGGACAATGAAATTGTCTGCAAGGCAAGTGAGTAATTTTTTGGACTTTATACTCTTGGCAGGGTTTGTTTTCCAACAAATATCAGAATCATTGAAATAATCTTCCATTATTACTATATCTCTTCTTTCTGCATTGTTTATGAAAACTATGAAATTGCATTTGTGGGGCCATCATAAGTCAACAGGCAACTTGAAGGCACCTATACACACACCATATGGCACATCTTGGTCTGTAGTGAAGCCAAACATTCTTTTGTGCTTGAAATAAAACATGCTTTCGTCTTTCAAAATTCAAGACTTATTGTTCATGCAGGCAAGCCTCATCAAGACAAATTCAGAATGGTTTACATTAGGCAAAAAAGTTCTAAATAAACAGGATTTGCCTACTTCTTTGTACTCCAAATGAAAAGGCTTAGATTTGGTAAGTTGGAGCTTAATAATATGCACTTCTTGGCTTTGGATTCAGTTTGTCCCCTGCCCACATCTGCCATTTCTTGTTTTACTTCACACATGAATTGCAAGCTCCATACTTTAAAACAATTGAATTCTGTGTTCTAGAAAGAAAGGTGAAGAAGCTGTTATTTCAGCTATTTTCAGCAAGAAAACAGAATGTTCTTGGAAAGAGAAGCAAATATATTTAGTAATTAAACACTTCAAGAAGTGGGACTGTCCAAAAATCTTGGAGAGCAGAGTGCTCCCTGGTCAAATTCAGTGGAGGTGTCGTATCCATGGAAGTTCAATTCCAGAACCATGTGCAGATACTTTAAAAAAACAAGACTACATCCCCATATGAAATGTATGTTTCAGTATGCCTGTGTGTTAGTGAAGCAATAGCAGAGAAAGCTAAAGATTTTGTAAAATTGCCCTTAGGCCTCTTCCATACTGCCCCCATATCCCAGGATCTGAACCCAGATTATCTGGCAGTGAAGACTCATATAATCCAGTTTAAATAAAATAATCTGGGAAAAGATCCTAGGATAAAGATAGTGCTGTAACTGTGGCCCTTCCACAGAGCCCTATATCCCAGAATATCAAGGCAGAAAATCCCACAATATCTGCTCTGAACTGGGTTATCTGAGTCCACACACGGATAATGTTGGATTTCCTGCCTTGATATTCTGGGATATAACACTGTGTGGAAGGGTCCTGCGAATTGCAAAAGGGTCTAAACATTGTTGTTGCTGAGCCAAATTCTGAAATAGCTACTGGAAAGGACAGTTTACCTTGTATCTTGGGAGGGAGCGAAAAATGAGATTATCATTATCATTTTTTTTTGTTCAATGAATGACTAAACCATTAAAATTAGAGACAATGGGTCACAGTTTCCTGTGATTTAGATAGATGTTACTTCCCGACTTTCCACTGAATTAGTGACTCATATATTTGATTAATTAAGGTATGTAACATTTAATCAATTAAATAAATACATGAATTAAAATTATAGTTGCTATTTATATCTATTATGTATGGGGAGGCACTTACTCACTGGCTCTTGGCTTTGTCATTCTTCTTCACTCATTTACCATATTTTTGCAGCACCAAGGGAGCAACCATGTCAGTTTCCTGGGACAAGATAACAAAGAGCTGGAGGACTAAGTCCTCATGAGGCCTCTCCATGGACTTCACAACCTTGATAGGAATCAGAAAACTTTCCCTTTTTTGTCAATTTTTTGCCAAAAGATTATTTATTTATTTATTTATTCGACTTAATATACCGCTCTCTCTGGAGCCCAGAGTGGTTTACAGAGTTAAAAACAGATAACTACATAAAATGCAATAAAACCAGATAAAACCCCCAGTTAAAATCAAATTCCAGCAGAACTGCAATGGCAGTAGGAATATGCTGACAGCGACACAACAAGATGCTGATAACACGGCTTTGGTTATGGACCAAATGCCTGTCTGAATAGCCAGGTCTTTACGGCTCTACGGAACGGCATTAAGTCCCGGATGGCTCACAGCTCTTCGGGGAGGGTGTTCCACAGGGTTGGCGCAGCTACGGCAAACGCCCTCTGCCGCGTGCTAGCAAGTCTATAGACCTTAATGCCCCGCACATCCAATAGATTGAGCCCCTCTGATTGAGCCCCTCTTAATGGAAAGTGCATCAGTTATGGCCATGAAATATCTGAAAAAGCAGTTGTGTACCTGTGTATGCTGAACTCATGAAGGTTGTGAGTAAATTAAATACGTTTTTTTACCAAAGTCTACTTTATTTTGTCTCATGAGAGAGTAAATATATTATGGGAGAGTAAATATATTTACCAGGAGCCCCTGGTGGCACAACGGGTAGGGTTGCCATTTTTTGATATAAGAAATAAGGGACATTTACGGGATTTTTCACAAAAATAAGGGACACTTCATTAAAAACTTGAAACTCAAACATTAGGTAGAAATAGTTTTATTAACAGAATAAGATAATGATTGAAACTCACAAAAGAAACTGACTTATACCCTCTTAACAGTACATGGTATGTTTCTGCATGCTTTGTCATGCAGAAAAAACATTATTAGAACTACCTTATTTTCTCCATCTGTATTTAGTACTTGACTTTGCTGACTTTAAAAGTGCACTGTCTAAACATTAAATAAAATAAATTTTATAAGACAATACATCTTCATGATTATTATGTCAATAGTTAATGGTATAGTATAGTATGGGATGCACAGCATTGTATAGTATTGGGATGCACAGCTAGGCCTATTTTAAGAGTAACTCTCAAGCAAGCAGAAACTATCTTTATCCAACATGATCCAACATTCCCCTTGGGTAACGGTTAATTAGTCTACTGTACTTTGAAAAAGTCCTGTATCGCCTCTTCCTTCCAACGGGGACGCAGGCTGCCCTGCGAGTTGGAATCCCCGGGCAGGCATTGCCGTGGAAACAACAGAGCGCACCTTCCTCTGGTCAACCCCGCCCACTCCTGTCCTGCTAGTCAAAAATAAGGGACAGGGCCTGAAAAAAAGGGACACAAATTTTAGGGCCAAAATAAGGGACATCCCTTAGAATAAGGGACATATGGGAACCCTAACAACGGGTTAAACCGCTGAGCTGCTGAACTTGCTGACTGAAAGGTTGGCAGTTCAAATCTGGGGAGTAGGGTGAGCACCCGCCGTTAGGCCCTGCTTCTGCCAACCTAGCAGTTCGAAAACATGCAAATGTTAGTAGATCAATAGGTACTACTTCAGCAGGAAGGCACCGGCACTCCATGCAGTCATGCTTATGGCGTAATCTAAAATAAACCACGTGCAGTTCACGTTTGATCAGCCCACACACTACCTTGCCAGAGAAAGAAAATATACCATGCAGATGAAGAACAAAGAACAAGTAATTTACTCGTCATAATTCATAACAACATATGTACAATCATGTGATCACTTACATTGACTCACATAATGTCCTTTTATGAGAGATTTAAAATGGTCTTTCTTTGTCCATGTAGAGAAATCGTCCTCCAGCAGCTAATGAAGCAAGAGCGCACTCCAAACACTCTCTCTCGCTCTTGCTCTCTCTCTCGCATATATTAAGAAACTACATATTGCTGTCACTACATAGCCTTTGGCTTTCTCTTAGACTTTGCCTTCTCAGGCGCTTCTCTCCTCTCTCGCGCCTCAGGCTTTCTCTCTCTCTCTTGTTTCCTCTCTCGCTCTCTCGTTTCTTTTGCTCTCAAGGCTT
Source organism: Anolis apletophallus (assembly GCA_030556195.1). NCBI lineage: Eukaryota > Metazoa > Chordata > Lepidosauria > Squamata > Anolidae > Anolis > Anolis apletophallus. The sequence goes on from JARBWK010000012.1 coordinate 96,418,170, forward strand.
CTCTCATATTTACTTCATATATTTCTCTCATATATGAGCTACATAGTCTGCCACATAGCTCATGCGCTGCGATTCTCTCTCTCTCTCGCAGAATTTTCTCTTAGCTGGCTCTGTTACTACAGACGCTCTTCTTCTCGGCAGGCTTTCTTCACATTGGCTACAGCTTTCTGTCACTGCAAGGCTTTGTTTAGCGCTGTTTCTCAAACTTCAAGGCCCCCTCTCGGTCTCCCTCTTGGTCTCCCTCTCTCTCTCCTCGCTTCTCTCTCTTGCGCTTCCCTGTTTCCGCTTCACTGCTCTCTTCTTCTTTCTTTGCCATACAGACTTCCCTTTCTTTTTAGGCAGCAAAGTTCTTTTCTCATGCCTGCTTCGTGTTGCTCTTCCGCGCTCAAGGCCTCGCCATAAGGTTTTTTCAAGCCAGGTACAAGACTCTCTTGTTTCGCTTCTCTTCTCGGGCTTCTACGCCTCTCTCCTCTTCTCTCTTCCTCCTCGTCGCTCGCGCCTCGCTCTCCAGGTGCGCTTCCCTCTCTCATGGCAAGCTCTTTCCTCAGTGCTCTCTGCTGCTCTTCTTCCTCTTGTCTCGCTCCTCTTGTTCGCCTTCCTCCATGGTTCCTCTCATACACAAGGCTTTCCTCTCTTGTTCTCAAGAAATTACAAGATCTCTCCTCTCACACATTTCTCTCCTGTTCACACAAGACACTCTCTTTCTCAGACGCACGCTGCTTTCTTAAGGCTTCTCATGACTTCGCTCGCTGCCAGCTTTCCCTCTCCTCACAAGACTCCTCGCTTTGCTCGCTTCGCTGCGCCACGCTTCCTCTCTCTCTTTGTCGGGCTAGGCTCATACAGCTCTCTCACACAAGACTGTTTCTCTTAGCTACGCTTCTTCACACCTTCGTCGCTACGCTCTCGCCTCACAGCAGACTCTCTCTCTTGCTGGCTTCTCTTCGCTTTTCTTGCGCGCGCTTTCCCTCTCTCTCGCTCTCTTCTCCTCCTCGATCGCTCATCGCCTTCTCTTCTCTCACTCAGGCTCTCTCTTCTCCTCGTTTGCAGATCGCGCTTCTCACTCAAGGCTTCTTCTCTCTCACATTACATGCTTCTTTCGCTTCTTCATTCGCTTCGCTTTCTTCATATTTTTCTCAGATACTACTTCCGCTTCAAGGCTCTTCTCCTCTCTTATGGGCTTCTTGTTTCTCATTACGAGTTTAGATAAAAGTTTTTCTTCAGATCGCTAAGACTTCGCTTTCCGCTTTCTTCATTCGCTTCGCGGTTTCGCTCGCCTTTCGCTTCCGCTTCTTCAAGGCTTGCTCATATTTCTCATATTGCCAAAGTATATGTTATTTCCATTATTACATGCTTCTCGCAGCATTTTGTTTTCATATTTAGCTCATAGGCGCTTTCTCTCTCGCTTCTCTCTTCTCTGTCAAGGTGGCGCCTCTCTCTCGCTTCTCCTCTTGTTTCCTCTCGCCAGCTTCGTTTCATACACAAGATTCTCTCGCTCTCTTGTTCAAGGCTTCTTTCTCTCACAGGCTCTCTCTCTCAAGGCTCAAGGCTCTGCGGCGCTTTCTCTTCATCGCGCCTTGTTTCTCAAGGCTACTCTCAAACTCTCTCTGCTCTCAACCCCTCTTGTTTCTCTCGCGCCTGCTCGCCTTGCAGCCTTCAGGCTTCTCAGGTTTCTGTTTTCTTTCTCATATATATTTGAAACTATATATGCTTTTGAGCCATATTGCTGTTTCAACTCTTCAGCTTCCTTCGTCTTCCCTCTCTCTCTCTTTCTCCCTTCGCTTCTCTCTCTCCCTTCGACACTCAAGGCTCGCCTCGCCTTCGCTTTCCGCTTTCCGCTTCCGGCTCACAAGGCCTTGCTCCTCGCAGTGGCACTCTTTTGCTCTCGTGGCGCTTCTACTGCGGCGCCTCTGCTCGAGCATTTGCGCGCCTCGTGCGCTCCCTCTCTCGAGCTGCGTGCCCTCTCTTCGCTTCTCCCTCTTCAGCTACTCTCATGGCGCCCATGCCTCTTGTTCGCTTCCGCTTCCTCTCAAGGCCAGCTGAGCCTTCATACAGCTTCCTCAGGCAGCTCTCTCTTTGCTTCCTCTTTGTGTTTCCTTTGCGCTTCCTCTGTAGAGCCATAAGACGCTTTCAAGGCTTGTTCAAGGCCAAGGCTTCTTCTTCGGGCTTCACAAGACGTTTTTTCTTCGCTTCTCCCAAGATGTTCTCGTGGTTCTTTCTTCTCTCTCCAAGACGCTGCTGCTTTCTCATAGCTTCTCATTCTACGTTGTTCTTTCTCGCATCGCCTTCTTTTTATACTAAGGCCATTCAAGGCTTCTCACGCTTCTCCTCGCGCAGCTTTCACGCTTCGCGCCTCATTTGTTTCTCTCGTCAAGACTTTCACGCTCGGCGGCGCTCTCACTCTCTTGTGCATTATGTCTCGCCCGCTTCAAGGCCAAGACGCTCGTCTTCTTTCTCGCAGAGGCTCTTCTTTCTCGCCATTCATACTGCTTTCTTCATTGGCTTCTTCGCTCAAGGCTTCTCCTTCCTTCATATTTTCTTCTTTCTCATACAGATGCTTCTCTCTTCTCTCAAGGCTTCTTCTAGTTTTCTTTCTCTATCGCGCTTCTCTTCATATAAGGCTTTTGTTTCTCATGTTTTCAAACTCTCAAGGCTTCCCTTCGGTTCCCTCTCTGGTCTCCCTCTCTCTTTCTCTCTTTCTCCCCTTCCTCACGACAAGCTCGCTATTTGCTTCTTTCATGGCTTCCGCTTTCGCTGGCTTTCTCATAGCTTCTCTTCGCTTCTTGTCGCGGCTTCTCATAGCTTTTCTCTCACGCTCTTCTCACAGCCTCTCTTATTCACAGCCTCTTCTCAGGGCGCTCTCTCAGCGCTTCTCTCTCTCGCTTTCTTTATAAGCATATTTGAGCTCATGGCTACTTTCTCGCTTCTCAAGGTTTTCATTCATATTTTTTTATTTATATTTCACATATTCTTTCGCAGACATCGCTAGTTTCTCTCATTTCTCCTTCTCTTTCATACATATTCTCTCATAGCTACAATATTGGCGCTTCTCTCTTGTTTCCTCTCACAGCCCCCTCGTCACAGATTCTCGCTCTCAAGGTTCTCTTTCTTCTTCTCGCTTTCTCTCGCTTCTCCGCTGGTGTTCTCACATTCAAGCCTTATGAGCTCGCTCTCACAGAGGCGCTCTCTCGCTTTCTCTCTCAGGCATCATACTACAAGGCTTCTCTCTCGCTCCTTTCTTGTTCTCTTCTCATTGCCTGTTTTTCACAGGTTTCGCGCATCCTTTCATGCTTCTTTCTCTTGCTCGCATGGCGCCTCTCTCTAGTTCATACTCTTTGTTTCGCACAGATACACTTTCTTCTCTCTCATGTGATGCTTCTTTCCTCTTTGATTGTTGCTTGCCCTCTCTCTTATGGGCCAGCTTCTCTTCGTCATACGCTTCTTTCTCAACAATGCGCTCTCTCTCTCAAGCTCTCACGCTACATTTGTCCCTCGACGTCAAGGCTCGCTTCTCTCCGGCTTCGTCGCTTCGTGTCTCGCCTCGCTTCGCTTCATTGGCTTCGCTCTTCTTCAAGGCTGCCACAAGGCTGCCAAGGTTTTTGGCTTCCGGCCTTGTTCGCTTCCTGGCCTTCGCTCTGCTTCCTCTCAAGGCTGCTCGCTCCGGGCTCACTGCCATACGGTCAGCGCTCTGCTCGCGCGCCTAGCTCCTCACAGGCGCTCTCTCTCGCTTCTCTCTCTGTCACTGCCGCTCTCTCTCTCTCGCTCTCCCTTCTAGCTCTCTGCCTCGTTCCTGCCTCTCAGGCCTGCGCATCCCTCTCTGCTCTCTTGTTCGTGTTTTCTCTCTTTCAGGCAGAGGCCTTCTTCGTTTTTCCATGCCATTACTACAGCTTCTCTCTCTCACTACAGAGGGCCTCTCTCTCTCTCTTGAGCTCTTCGCCATAGCCATAATATTACTCACAGCTTCTCTTCATATTCTTCGCTTCTCATACTAAGGCCTTTTCAAGGCTATTTCTTGAGGCTTTCTCTCTCATGGTTTCTCACTGTTTCTCATAGCTTCCTCTCTCTGGCTTTTCTTCATTTTCATAAGGCTCTTTCATATTCAGGATTCTCTTTCTTTATAAGGTTTTCAGAGCTCATATACATATATATGAGTCATACATAAGCTTTCTTAAACTTTCAGTTCTCTGTCTCCCTCTTGGTCTCCTTCTCTCTTTCTCGTTTGTTTTCTTCTTCTCTCTCTTTAATCGCTTCCGCTTCTTTCTTCTTTCCTTCTCATCGCGCTTCGCTTCGCTTCGCTCCGCTCTCCGCATAGCCTGCCTCGTGGCGCTCTTGTTCGGCGCCTTGCCTCGCGCGCTTCCAGGCCTCGTGCGCCTCGTTCGAGCGGCTCAGCTAGCTCGCTGGCTGTCTCTCTCATACAAGGCTTCTCACAGGCTTTCCTCCACTACTACAAGACGCTCTCCTCGCTGCCTCTCTCTTATCGCTGGGCCTCTCACTACAAGGGGCTTCCGAGCTCATATTGCTCAAACTCTTCTCGCTAGCTTCCCTCTCGGTCTCCCTCCCTCGGTCTCCCTCTCTCTCTCTCTTCCTTCGACGCTTCACATGGCTCCGCTTTCCTCTCGCTCTCCGCTCTCTCTCATAGCCTCGCTTCTCTCTCAGGCTTCCTCTCTTGCTCTCTGAGTCACTGGGCCTTCTCTCTGCAAGGCCTTCTCTCTTCTCACGCCTTCTCTCAGACGTGTTTTCTTATCGCGGGCTCTTCTCTCTCGTGGCGCTTTTCTCTTCAGGAGGCTTTCTCTTCGCTTCTTCTTATACTAGAGCGAGCCTAAGGCTTTTCTCGCTCAAGGCTTTTCTTCATATGTTTCTTTTCTTGGTTGCTTCTCGTTCAGCTTCTCTCGCAGACATCGCGCTTTTCTTTCACGTTTTCTCCTTCTCTCTAGGGAGGCCAAGAATTTCTCTCATAGCCTTCACGCTGCTGCTTTCTCTGTTTCCTTCGCGCTCTCTAAGCTCTCTCGGCTGCTGCCAGATTCTCGCCTTCGTTTTCTCTTCTCGCTTTTCGCTTCGCTTTCAGTAGTTCTCTGCGCTTCTCTCTCATCACTCTCTCTTGTCAAGTACAAGGCTTTCTCGCTTCCTCTTGTTTTCGCTTCCTTCCGCTTCTTCAAGGCTACAGACTTCTCTTGTGTTTTCTTGAGCCTCACAAGGCTTTCTCTAGTTTCATAGCTTTCATGTTCAAGGCAAGACACACCTCTTTTCTCTCTCTCTCATTTCTCCCTCCCCTGATTGCTGTCAGCTCTCTCTCTTATGCTCTTCTCTGGCCACAGCTACGCCTCTTTCTCACTCACGCGCTTCTCTCGCTTCTTCACATACAAGCTCTGTCCCTCTTTACCGCTCATAGCCTGCCTCGCTGCCTCTCATTGTCACAGCTGTCATGCCTGGTTTCGCCTTCTTGTTCGCTCAGAAAGCCTGTTGCCATACTGCTTCGCTTCTGCATTGGCCATGCTTGCTATGTTTGTTTCCGTGAAGGCTTCAGCTCAGGCGCTCTCTCTCAGTTTTCTCTATCTTTCATGCTTCTCTCAGCTCCTTTGAGCCTCGCATTGCTCGTCTGGGCTATGATTTCTGCTCTCTTTGAGCTCTGGCGCTTTCTCTTCTGCCATACATATGCGCTTTTCTTTCTTTCTTCATACATAAAGTTTTCTCATGCCTTCTTTCTTCTCATATAGCCTTTCTGATTAAGGTTTATATACATATATTCGTTTTTATTTCATATGGCTGTTTTTTAATCAACTTCCCTCTCTGCTTCAACTCTTTCTTTGTTTTCTTGCTGCTTTCGCTTTCGCTTTCTTCAAGGCTTTCTGCGCTTCTTCTCGTGTTTCTCTTTTTGCGGCGCGCTTTTGTCATGCTGCATTTCCTCGAATCCTTCGCGCTCTCTCCCTGGTCTCCCTCTCTTCTCTCTCCTCTGCTTTCTTCGCTGCCTCAGCAGCTTTCTCCTCGCTTCCGTCTCGCTTCTGGCGCCCCTGCTCTCAGGCACTCTTGCTCAGGCGCTCTGTTCTCAAGGCCATTCTTGCTCGTAGGCCTGTTTCCTGTGAGCTGCTCGATAGCCTCAGCATGCCTCTCCTAGCTGTTTCTCTCTTTCGCTTCCTCCCTCTTCTCGCTACAAGGCCTTTCTCACAGTGGCGTCCTCGCGCTCTCTTGCTCTCGTCTTTCGTCTTCTCAAGGCCACAGCCATATACTAGCTTCACACAGGCGCTTCTCTCTTGTTTTCTTAGGCTTTCAGCTTTTTGTTCACAATAAGGCTCTCTCTCTTCTCGCTACAGACGCTTCTTTTCTTCCGCCCCCAGACATTCACTACAGAGCTTCTTCTTAGCTGCCACAGCTTTCTCTCTTCCTTCAAGACGTTGCCATATTTTATTTCAAGGCTTCTTCGCTTCCTCTCGCTGGCTTCTCTCATGGCCTGCTTTCGCTCATTCATAGGCTTTTTTCGCTTCTCCTCATATTTTCATTATCACATACGCCAAGGTTTGGTTTCTGCCTGCATGCTTCATAAGCATATATTGCTTGTAGATTTCTTCTCTTCTTCAAATACTATATATTTTTCTCGCGTTTCTTTCTAGTTTCACACGCTGGCCAAGGCTTCTCTCAAGACTCGCTCTCGCTCATACTTTCTCATTCTCTCTCTCAAGGCTTTATCTCATAGCTTTCTTCTCGCTTCTTCATATTTCTCGTTTCGCTTCTCGCGCTCGCTTCTCTCTCTCGTGATCGTGGCGCTTCTTCTTATCTCATACATTCGTTTGTCTCTCTCAAGGCTTCTTCATAGCTTTTCTCATGGCTTTCTTCATGCCATATTCTCTTAAACTCAGTTCATGTGACATGTTAGTTATCAGTTTATGAAACATATTTTGCTCCCACCCTCCGTGTGTCCCAGTAATGTACAATGTCAATATCAGAGCCACGAACCCAAACACTGTTCTTACTCCCGGGGCTTACATCTGTAACTCTGTCCCATTAAGATGCATAGCCACCACCGGAATGAGAGTGCCTTTGGCTCTGTCCATCTTTCTTGCGTTGGACCACCATTCCCCGGATTGAGAGCGATGGTATCAGACGACTCTTCTGTGGCCTTCTTCTTCTGTGTGCCCCTTAAATAGGGCGTTGCAAAGTATTTGTAATCCATAGGCGGAGGGGGTTGCTTGGATCCACGGAAGACTCCAAAGCGACCGGCGACCTCTTCACCCTCGTATAGTGAATCCATGGACGAAGGCCTTCCACTTTTACAGCCGTTGGGGTGCTCAGCAGCACGGTGAAAGGACCTCTCCATCTGGGTAGCAAAGGGCGGATCTGCCACTCCTTGACCAGGACGGATTCGCCAACTGAAAAAGAGTGAAGAGAGGTAGACGGGAGAGGAGGTCGCAAATCTGCAGTATATTGGCTAAGCTTTTCTAGCTGTTTCCCTAACATTTGGACATCTTGCAGGGTTTGCTGGTGTCCTAACACGTGACTATCAGAAGTCAGTCCACACACAGGTTTTGAGTTCAATGGGGGCCTGCCATACAAACGCTCAAAGGCGACAAGCCTATTTTCTTGTGAGGAGTACATCTGACCGTAGGAGGGCTAGAGGTAATGCCATCCTCCAGTTCAAGTTAGTCTCTTGGCAAATCTTAGCTAAATAGTTCTTTAAAGTTCGATTGATCCGCTCCTTCTCAAGATGATTGCGGATGATAAGCACATAAATGAAGTTTCCACGTGATCCCTAGCAATTTACACAGTCCCTGGATCACGTGGTGGATATAAGCAGGAATTTCTTCTACAGTATCTCTACTTATCGGTATTGGGCCTTTCTCACGGAAACTGACCAGTTCTTATCTCTACCACCACAGTGGCAACATTTATCGCCATTTCTGGTTCCTTTATCTTCTGTCCAAACCCTGGGAGTTTGGTCCCAGCACCAAACTGTATCTTTCTTTCTAACTTGTTGCAATCTAAACAATCTGTATTCTTCTTGCTGAGGGACTGTAAGTTCCAACTGGCCTGTTTTCAAAAATTCCAACCTTGCCCTTATCTTCGCCAGAATGTCCCTCCCGAGGAGAGGGATTGGACATTCTGGGACATACAGTAACTTATGTGTAACCTCCCTTCCAGCAATGTTGCACTTTCTTTGCTGTAACAATGGACATTTCTGTGGCTTTCCTGTAACTCCAACAACCTTGATGTGCTGACCACTAGGGGGGGGGCTAATTTCTTGTTCACAACTGACTTATCCGCACCGGTGTCTATTAGGAACTTTACACGTTGACCTTCCACATCTACGGCAATTAAAGGCTCCTCTGGGTCAAGTAACAGAAAAGCCCTGCCAATCTTTCAACATTCATCTTCCCACTCATCTTCCTCTTCTTCCTCTTCTTCCTGCACAGCAGCAGCCATCACAGCCTTCTGATAAGGCCTATAACTTCCTTTGCCTTTCCCCTAGGCTTTCCTGATCCTCTGGCTGAATTCTGTCTCTTTTGCAATAGCATCACTTTCCTCTGACATTTCTTCCACACAGTCTTTTGCCAGTGGCCCTCTTTTTTTACAACGAGCACACTGATTTCGACCCAATCTAAACTGTCCTCCATTGTTTCCTCTTCCTCTGCCTCTGCCACGACTGTTTCCTCCTCTTCTTCCTGACCTTTCTTCAAACATGCTCACCAAAACTCTGTATCCCTCTTTCTTCTTTCTATCCTTCTTCTCTTCCTCTACTTGCTCTCTAGCCACATATACCTGATCAGCAATGGCCAGTACTTCAGTCAAGTTCTTGCCCAAAAACCCTGGTTGCTTCTGTATCTTTTTTTTCTAATGTCTGGGGATGACTGAGAGATGAAGGATTGTGTGAGCGCAATCCTCCCATCATCTTGTTCTAGGTTATAAGGGCTATATTTTCTGTAAGCTTCCTCCAAACGTTCGAGGAAAGCAGCAGGCGTCTCAACCTTGTCTTGTTGGACTCCTTGTATTTTCTGGATACTGGAAGGTCGGGGTGGACCCTGTCTAATGGCCTTTAAAAGAATCTGCTGATAGTCTTTTATTCTGTCCCTCTGATCCACCTGATTCGGGTCCCATCCCGGATCTTGTTCCACTGGGAACCTAGCACTTCCAAATGCTACAGCTTCCATCTGCCCATGTCCCTCCTGGGCTATTAATCTGGCCTGATTGATGATGCTCCTTCTCTCTGCCGCAGTGAACAGGGCATTTAACAGCTGTTTACAATCCCACCAGGTGGGATCCCCCCATAGCACGAGGTTGCTCAGAATATGGGGGGGGGGGGGTGTTATGTTTCCAATTTAAAAATGTCCGAACTTGAGAACGGGACTATCTGAAAAGCTTGTCGGACTCTGTTGTGCACATCCAATAGTGGGATCTGCCTTATAGGGCACGCTAATGCCCCTCTCTCCACCTTTTCTTCATCCCTTGCTTCCTGCCCCCTGGTTTGACTTCTGGTTCTTATTGGTGAAGCGACTCTTCTTACACTGTGCCTTCTGTGTAAATCCGGCGAGCGCTCTATCGCTCTTACGGATTCAAAGGAGCTGCTCCTTTGCACTCTGGGGGGTTGCGCAATCAGCCTCCCTGCTGCTTCGGTGCACTCATCCTCTTCTCCCTCTCCGCTCCCACGTAGCAGAATAAATCCATTGGTCATTGGGATGTGTTGCATAGCAATAATCCTCAAGCCTTTGGCATTTATCCCAATCCCAGGTCCCTGTGCTTGGTCATCCGATCTCACGGACAGACGGCCAAACCTCTGTGCACAGATTGCTAAGTTCAAAAGATTTCATTTCTTGGGGGTGTCCTTCCACTGCCAACAGGCAGAACCTGTCCCAGTTATCTAACACACATTGCAAAGGGGTCTCTTTCTCCTGGGTCAGCCACCGGCTTCGCTCTGGGCCCGAGGTGCTTCAGTGCCTTTTCCTTCTGCTGATGGGAAGGTTGAGAGGAGACGTGAGGGGAGCCACCTCTAAATATGGGAAAGGCCGTCCTAAGGAAGAGGGAGCAGGACTGCATTTCTGCTGCCCTGGAAGCTAGGACTCAATGGGTTCAAATCCCAGGACAGGAGGTTGCAGTGAACGTGGGGGGAAACTTATTTATTGTAATAAGAGCTGTTCAGCAGTGGAACTCTTTGCCTCAGGAAGTTCCTTCCTTGAAAGCTTTTAAGCAGAGACTTGGTGGCCATATGAGTGGGGCCAGGCCCGGATTACCCATAAGGCCATCCTAGGCCATGGCCTAGGGCAGCAGCCATGCAAGGGCAACAGGTCTGGACCCCCCAAAAAAGTTTTTAAAAATTCAAAAAATAAATTAAAAATAAATTCCAAAAAATTCCAAAAAAAAGTGCGCATTCACGCGGAAGCGCCATCTGTGCCCCCCGTGCCCCCTTTGCTCTGCTCCTCTTGGCTCCTCCCTCCCTTGCTGCTTGCGCCAGCCCCGCCCCTCTTCCTTCAGCTGACGCGAGAGAGGAGAGGGCGGAGGCAAGTCCTAGGCCCCCTCCTCGCTGCTCGCGCTGGCCCCGCCCCTCTGCCTTCACTGAAGGAAGAGGGGTGGGGCCGGCGCGAGCAGCGAGTGAGGAGGGAGGACCCACCCGCAAGCGGCCCTGCCTCGAGTGTGGCCTAGGGCGCCACAATCGGTTAATCCGGGCCCGGGGGGGGGGCACAGCTTTGATGGGGCTCTTCCTGCATAGAAGAAGGGGTGAATTGGATGGTCACTGGGGCCCCTTCCGACTCTAGGATTCTATAATAATAATAATAATAATAATATAGGATGGAGGACCATCTGCCAGGTGTACTTTGATGGTGCTTTTCCTGCATGAAGGCAGAAGGGAGTTGGACCAGATGGTCACCAACTCCAGGCTTCTATTATTGTTATTGTTGTTGTTATTATTAAGCAGAGGCCAGAGGGACGTCTGTCAGGGGGGGCTTTGATTGTACCTTTCCTGCATGGAAGAAAGAAGTGGGTTGGACTGGAAGACCCTTGAGGTCCTTTCTATGATTCTATTATGCCCCCCCCCCCAACCGGGGTCCAGTCGCAGACCCCCTTCTGAGGGAGGGCCTGGTGGGGAACGGGGTCTCCACGGAGGGAGGGACTAATGGCGGTGCTTTTCCCTGGCCCGACTGCAGAGGCTGGCCCATAGACACAACCCATCGTTCCCCAGCGCCGCCGCCGCCATCTTGCCCCCAGCTCACTCAGGACTGCAGCGTCACTTCCGGTTGCGGAAGTCAGAGGGAACAAAGGAGTGACGTCACCGGGAGACCATAAACACCTGGTTACTTACTACCGGTAGCATTGCCGATCCATCTGTGCTCTGGATACCCAGTGAGGGAAGGTCTCCTATTGTCACCAGGTAAAACAGGAGAGAAGGCAAAAATGGCTTGTACACAGAAATCTGGGAGGATTTTAAATGAGGGCTGAATAGATGTACTAAAGCTATTCAGGTGTGCAAATCAATACAATCAACAGATTATCATAAAATCAATTCATTGGATTACAAACCATATAAAGTCAATTTCCACAATGGGATTCTTGGATAGACTCAAGGAATAATCACAATAGCGAAGTCGCTATAATAATACAGTAATGGTGTAAGTACTAAAGCAGGTTTGGTACTTTTCCGAGCATAAAAAGTACAGTCAGAGAGTGATGCTACTTGCGTGTCAACTCTGAAAAAGAGGGTTTTGGTGCCAGAAATCAGACAGGCACTTGCAGTGAAAGACTAACACCATGATTAAATGCATTTTAATACACCCTGTGCCCAATTTAAACTACTGTAGGCTAGATGGGTGGAAACAGTGCAGCTTGAGCTATGAAAGTTAATGGGAATTTTAATGTGAATGGAAACACCACTGCGCATGGCAAAGAGTCTGACCTTCTCCGCTGCTGGCAGGGAGCCCGGAACTAATGTTTCAAGTTAGGAACAGAGAGACTCAGCTTTGATAGCTTGCACTGTGAGAAAGAAATAACTAATAGATGGCTATTGTTCTCAATCTTAGGTATGACAGAGAGATGATGCTAATAATTTATGCAGTGTCTATTGGATTAATGAAATGTCATGTAACAACAGTAATCACCAGCCAATTATGCTTGTTTTATCCATGAAGAAGGGGTGGGCTTGACTGAAATGACTCCATTACGGGTATAAATGTCTTTGTATGAGATGTGACGGGGGTCCTTTGCCCCTGATTTGCAGCTGTGTTCTGCAGCAAAGGCCCACCAGCTGGTGCCAGAATAAACCTTTTGATTTTCACCTATTTCACAGTTGTCGTGAATTTCCTCATCCTTGAACCCGCACGAATAAGCAGCTTGGTAAAGTTAATTTGGTACTTGGAGTTCCATAGCTCCCAGTTTTACCTGCTTCAGTACAATTCAAATAATCAGAGGCACAATGGCCAGTATGAATTAAACAATACAGAAGTCCTATGAACAGAAAGGAAAAATTTCTATCATTTCTGTTAATGGAGACAGTTCATGAATATCAACAACACAATGGTAAAGTAAGAACCGTCAAGGTGGGAGGATTCCCAGGTGTTTCAAGTCAAGCAGGGAAGCTGGTAACGCTAACTCTACGCAATGGTGCAAACACGGACAGGCGCAGTGGCTTGCCGCTATGAGTTCTGGGCGTCGTAGTCCAGCAAGGACTGCTCCGGAAGCCGAACTCTTCTGCGCATGTGCGGGGGTGCGCACAATGGCGGCCCGCAAAGGATGTCGGATGAGGTAGTTCGGGAAAGGCTTCAGGGCGTCCAAAGAGTGAAGGGTGACTAGGCAAATGCCTGGAAAGATGTCAGGGGGTCCGCTGTTCACGGAGTGAGTGAAGGCAGCGGAGGAAGGGTTGCCTGACGGCGGGAGCTCTCTCCTGAGCCGGCTGAGGGCCGTTTCGTCATTAAGACTTCCTCAGAGGCGTAAACAATAGCGTCCTCAATAGAAATCAATCTAAATAGTAATAACAATAATATGTGTCAAGACCAGAATGAACGGTGGGGACAAGGCATGTCAAAGATAATCAAATAATAGCAGAGAGCTATCCTGGACATGCCCCAGTTCCTGACCGCATTGAAGACCTGGCTCTTTCGAAAGGCCTATGGCTAAGGTCACCTTCCAGACTTAGCCTGAGTTATTAGACCTTTTAACCAAATTCTTATTTTTAGCTTAACTATTGAACTGTTTTTATCTGTTCTATGTGTAAGTCGCCCGGAGCACGGACGTGGAGGGCGACTCACAAATATTAAAATCAATCAATCAATCCATATTTTCTTTTCTTTTCAGACACACAAATAATGGATAGACCCAAACTAAATAAATACAGCGTGTTACCCTCCATCACCCTGCAACATGGAGAACTTACACTAACTTTGAACTCCAAAATTACTCTGGAGCCAGCAGAAGAATCTACCAATCCAGAAGTAACTCCAGAAGAATCACCAGGAACCTCAAATATGGCAAGACAAGCAGAAGCAATGAACAACCTTTCCATGCAGCAGAAAATCCTTGAAGAATCTCAGGTTGCAAGAACTAGAGAATTTCACCTTTTCAAGAATGAGCAGGCCGCAGATAAAAACCAGACTGCGTCACACTTTGCTGCAATGGAGAAAAGAATGGACAAAACGGAAAAGATGGTCAAGGAATATAAAGAGTTCTTCAGAAAATAAACACCACTAACATACAACATCCCTTGCAAATTAAAACCATGGGAGCCACACACTTTCTTTGTTTTTATTGAAAATGATTGCCAAATATGTTTATAGAAGGTTGTGTTGTGCATATTGTGTTGTGTGTAGGAAAGAGAAGCAGGGAGAGAAACCCCCACACGTGGTACCTGTCTCGGCATTACTTCGCGAACGAAGATTCAGGAAGGACTCATCCCACGCTTTTTACAAGCGCGTTGATGACTAAAAAGGCCAATCTGAGATAGGCAAGTCCGGTTGCAGAAAGCACAGCAGAAAGTCTCCTTGGGTGGTGTTGTTTCCAAGTTGCGGTATATAATACTATATACACACACTATATGTATGTAGATAAGCCTGATTTATCCAAACAGCTCAAGAGGCCTCCTTTGCTGGCAGAAAAGTTATTACATGATAGTATTGGGCCTGAATATCACAGGGAATGGCTGGATTCTAGAGCAGTGTTTCCCAACCTTTTTTGAGCCGCGGCATACTTTTTACATTTGCAAAATCCTGGGGCACACCACCAACCAAAATGACACGCTAACAGTAATACATATAGTTATTAGGTTTTTTAATGTATTTATACACTCAGTGTGAAACCTGGACCTGTTTCGATGAACACAACGTAGATATCCTGGCAGGAATGGCAGAAAGACACAAACTTCCCACACAGAACTCCCATAACCAAGAGAAAATAATATAAGAGTTTGGTGGGCATTGACCTTGGGTTTTGGAGTTGTAGTTCACCTATATCCAGAGAGCACTGTGGACTCAAACAATGTTGGATCAGGACCAAACTTGGCATGAATACTCACCATGCCCAAATGTGAACACAGATGGAGTTTGGGGAAAATAGACCTTGACATTTGGGAGTTACAGTTTCTCGGATTTATAGTTAACACGCAATCAAAGAGCATCCTAAATTCTTGCAACAATGGAATTGAACTAAACTTGGCATATTGAACTCTCATTACCAAGAGAAAGTACTGGGAGGGTTTGCTTGGGAATTGACCTTGAGTTTGGAAGTTGTAGTTCACCTACACCCAGAGAGCACTGCGGACTCAAACAATGTTATGTTATGTTGTTTGTTTTCTATCCAGAATCACAACGTTGGAAGGAGGCTCACCACTTTAAGGTCCCTAAAACAGGCTTGGGAAAACTTTGGCCCTCTGGGTGCTTTGGACTCCAACTCCCACAATTCCTCACAGCCTGAGGCCCTTTCCTGCTTAAGTGGCTGAAGGGGGGAAAGGAAAAGGGCCCGAGGCTGCTAGGAATGGTGGGAGTTGGAGTCCAAAACACCGGGAAGGTCCAAGTGTGCCCATGCCAGCTTTCGACAGAGACCTCTTCCTCCCCCTCCCCCTTCGCGCCCTTTCTTCCCCCTCCTGCCCAACACTGACTTTTCCTTCTCCACTGCCGCTTCTGCCACCATTTTGATCCGAGGGGGCAGCGTGAGCGTGTTCAGGAGGGGAGGGGGGAGGGAGGAAGGCGTGACACGTGCGGGCGCTACTGCGCAGACTCGCCCCAGAACAAAGCGAGGCAAAGCGAGCAGAGCGAGGCTGGGAAGAAGGGAGCCCGAGTGGAGAAGAAAACGTGTTCGGTAGGAGGGGGAAGAAAGGGTATTGGGGGTTCCAATTTCCCACGGCACACCTGATGATCGCTCACGGCACACTGGTTGGGAAACACTGCTTAAAAGGTTTGGAAACAGTTGGCCTGGGGGGCATGATGTTTCTGGACCTCTTCCAGCCATTGAATGCCTAAGAATGGCTGCGTTTCAACAAGAAATGATACAGAGATTGACTTTCAGGTTTCTTCTTGTTCTTCTTGCTTGCTCTGTATTTTAAGGCAGGCTCCCCTTTCCTTCCCCATTTAAGGGTTGGTTTTTTTACCTGGTTGAGCAGGATGCCTATTCCTTGCGCCTTGAATGGTGATGGGTGGATTGGGGCAAGTGCGTATCATCATGTTTGGGATCCCTTTCATTTCCACGCGTCCCGTAATTGGCCTTGCCTTAAGCAGCTTTCAGGAGCTGTCATCTCGACACCGTGTTCCACTGGCAGCATGACATTTCAATGACTTTAGTTATAATTACTGTTTTCATTTCTTTTTTTTGGTACCCCTCCCCCACCCCCAAAAAACCCTCAGCAGTTCAGCTACTTATCCTTGGCCTTTTCAGAGGGGGAAAAAATCAGGTCTTCTCAATGTCAGAAATAAAACTTGAGGGTTTTATTAAAACGGAAGCAAGTCTTTAAGATGAAGGCATCAGAAACGGGATCCTGATGGCTACATAATAGATTAGTTTCCTGCCACTCAGCGGCTGTGATGTTAAATACTTTGGTGCAGGACGGCCATACTTTTAAAGAAGGAGCCATTATTTGGACTTGTTTTCCTGCAAAGTGTCGTGCAGCAGGCGCTCTTAATGGCCACATTGCTCAATGTTTGTGTGCTTGTTTGTTTTAACATTAAAGGATCCATCCTCCAGAGCACTTCAAGCAGAAATATGCCCTGAATGAAGTTCGTTACACGGACGAAGTAAGTTTTTCAGTTTATGTTTAAAAGTTTTTGGGAGTACAGTGTTCCCTCGCTAGATGGATAGATGTCAACCCCTGTACGTTGAGTTGGGAGATAGATAGATAGATAGATTCATTGATAGATAGATAAAAGATAGGTAGGTAGGTAGGTAGATAGTCAACCCCTGTATGTGGAGTTGGGAGATGGATGGATGGAGAGATATAGATAGATAGATAGATAGATAGATAGATAGATAGATAGATAGATAGATGTCAACCCCTGTACGTGGAGTTGGAAGATGGATGGATGGATAGATAGTCAACGCCTGTATGTGGAGTTGGGAGATGGATGGATGTACGTTGAGTTGGGAGGTAGATAGATGATTGGTTGGATAGATGGATGGATAGATATCAACTCCAGTACATGGTGTTGGGAGATAGATAGCAGCAGTTGGTGCCGGGGGAGGGGCTCTGAGCTGATGGACAGTCAAGGAGGCAAGATGGAGCTGCCTTTCTTCCCCTTCTGCCTTGACTCTGTCACAGAGCAGCAGTTGGTGCCGGAGGAGGGGCTCTGAGCTGATGGACAGTCAAGGAGGCAAGATGGAGCTGCCTTTCTTCCCCTTCTGCCTTGACTCTGTCCCAGAGCAGCAGTTGGTGCCGGGGAGGGGCTCTGAGCTGATGGACAGTCAAGGAGGCAAGATGGAGCTGCCTTTCTTCCCCTTCTGCCTTGACTCTGTCCCAGAGCAGCAGTTGGTGCCGGGAGGGGCTCTGAGCTGATGGACAGTCAAGATGGAGGCAAGATGCCGGGGAGGGGGAGCTGGACAGTCCTTTCTTCCCCTTCCGCCTTGACTCTGTCCCAGAGCAGCAGTTGGTGCCGGGGGAGGGGCTCTGAGCTGATGGACAGTCAAGGAGGCAAGATGGAGCTGCCTTTCTTCCCCTTCTGCCTTGACTCTGTCCCAGAGCAGCAGTTGGTGCCGGGGGAGGGGCTCTGAGCTGATGGACAGTCAAAGAGGCAAGATGGAGCTGCCTTTCTTCCCCTTCTGCCTTGACTCTGTCCCAGAGCAGCAGTTGGTGTCGGGGGAGGGGCTCTGAGCTGATGGACAGTCAAGGAGGCAAGATGGAGCTGCCTTTCTTCCCCTTCTGCCTTGACTCTGTCCCAGAGCAGCAGTTGGTGCCGGGGGAGGGCTCTGAGCTGCTGGAAAGTCAAGGAGGCAAGATGGAGCTGCCTTTCTTCCCCTTCTGCCTTGACTCTGTCCCAGAGCAGCAGTTGGTGCCGGGGAGGGCTCTGAGCTGCTGAAAGTCAAGGAGGCAAGATGGAGCTGCCTTTCTTCCCCTTCTGCCTTGACTCTGTCC